>CM029650.1:15110214-15631717 GCA_017311315.1 Dendrocalamus latiflorus | reverse complement strand
ATGTGCTTACCTATCGATTACTTGGCTGAGAACTGTGAAGTCCATTTTATTCTTACTTAGGGAATCAAGGTAATATACCTTGTTCCATTTTGGTACAATTACTACTAAAATCCAATGAAAGTTTTGAAAGAAGGGCATAAGTACATAATCCTTCTTGACGCTACCCAGCAGTCCTGCTGCAGTGTACCTCTCGACGAGGGGTGTATCCTGGTCGATGGTTTCCTTGGCGACCAATTGTGGGTCCAAGAACCAACTGATAAGTTAGATGATCTAGCTTTAATCAGCATGTGTCTATATATATACACACGAAAGTAAAAAATTAGATATGGCATTTATCGGTATGACATTAACGGAGACTGTGATTGTACACACTTACAGCGTCCAGCATCGAATGAGAGACGTCAAGAACGTTGAACGTGAACAGATCGAATAAATCCTCAAAGGCGACCACGAACATACACTCTTGAAAATTGTGGTGTAAATCTTCTTCGGTGAATTTGACAATGATACTTGAAGTCCGTTCTGCCTCTAGCTTATTGGACTGCTGCATATACCACATGTGCAATTACGTGCAACTATATGGTAGCTTTTGGAGGTATTTTTCCTCGAGCAACGGCTGACCAAGCACGAATTTGCGGGCCAAAGGTAGGTACGGAATATCATCATTGGTCTTCTTTGCTTTGCCCTTGCTGGCCTTGCTGCTTCGGCTATAGGCCGACTTAACGGCAATCGGCAGCAGCGGTGCAAGTTGCTCTGGCGAGAATAGGACCCGTGGAGATAGCACCGGTGCAGTATCCAGTGGTGGAACCGACTGGTCTTGTAATGGAGATGGCACCAGTGCAAGTTGCTCTGGCGAGAGTATGACCAGTGGAGATAGCACCGGTGCAGTATCCGGTGGTGGAACCGACTGGTGTTGTAATGGAGATGGAACCAGTGCATGTTGCTCTGGTCCTGCCACCGGTGAAGAAGACTCCAGGGAGATGTCGCTTTTGGGCCACTGGATGAATGTTCCGATGGCCTGTCCTAGAGTCATGATCTCGTCGTTGGGGGGCTTCGGTAGCGGGACCACCTCAAAATTGACATGCACACCATCCACATTAACTTTTGCGAAGCCTGACGCTAAAGCTTGACCGTGCACCATGGCCCCGATACCAGACGAATATGCCTGGCCCCAAGCAGCGTACAAGGGAACGGAGCCATATCTCACTTGGAGCTTGCAATTCGTAGGCTCCTACATAACGATACAAAATTAGCTACTCGAATAGGCCTACCAATGGAGCAAGCATTCGAGAGGTAACAATTATTACCTGGATGTCGTCCACAGGAAATTTGGACTGGATTTGCGTCGGATTGGACGCGCAGCTACTCGGACGGTTGTGCGGGCTAGCTAGCGCAGCAGCGGCGGTGGCGGCCTACTGACTTTCTGTCTGTTTCCGCACCTCATCTCTGATTATATCAGCCATCGAACCCAGTAGCTCCTCTTTAAGAGATGCCTTGATCTCTTCTCGTAGCTGTGCGTCACGCTCGCCTTTGTTTCTCTTCCTGCGCCGATACATGTCAGAGTCATCTTGGAAACCATGTTTCCATGGAACGTAAAGCCCAAGGCCTCTCGTACGGCCCGGGTGCTCCTTGTTTCCCAGGGCCACGGAGAGCATATCATTCTCCCTTGTTCCCTGGAATGATCCCTCGGTAGATTGAAAACTCAGCTCTTCCTGCAAGAGCACGACATGTCATTTCAATTCGTATGAAGTTGTGGAGTAATTACAAGCTACGTTGTTCGATCGATATCTTACCAGGCGCTGGGACACTTGCTGGTCTGCAGGGTTTCGAAAGGAGACATCCCCCGATGTCATTGTAGATGACCTTGCTCTAAGCCAATTTCGAGTGCGGTCATCCGGGATATTGGAAAACGGCGGGGCGATGTCCTCTGCAGCTGCCAGCTCATCCTCCAACCTCCATTGCGGGATTTTACCCGCATACCCAGCTGTGCCAAGTCTGTGGGGGTGCGTGTTTTTTTGCCTGGAGGGCCTTGTGCGCCACACTTGTACTTTTGAAATCTTCGGTCGTTTTCATCGCCTTGAACTCTTCCCATTGTGGTTCCAGGAATGGGTATTTAGTCAAAGGCGTTTCGTCCGTCTCCACGTATTTCCTGACAAGCATGCTCTTGAAGTTCTTCCATGCTTTGCACGCCGCTTGGTAGGTTTGTCGTTCCACAGCGTGTAAGTGTTCTTCTGGGAACTCGAACGATGCCAAAATTTCGGTCCACAGCTCACGTTTCCGAGTGTCAGGCACGTTCTTCCACAAATTGTATGTGATCTCAATTCGTTCTCGTGCAACTATTCTGACCATGGTTCGGAATGCGTTTACCGCTTGCTTAGGAAGGATAGGGACCCCAGCTGCGTTTACCACTGTGATGGTCTGTCGGCTCTGAGGCTTCTTTGATAGCCCTCTTCCTTGGCGTCTTGATGTTGGAGCGGACGCCTCCGGTAATGATGCTGAAGAATGCGCGGGTGACATATTGCTCATTTTGTGGGTCTATTAAGATAAGATGAGAATGTAATCATATTGAATTGGAAGAGAGGAGTAGAGGGGAGGGGGAGAAGGGAGGGAGAAGGGAGGGGGTGATATGGACATAGAGAGGGGGTGATGTGCCTATCTAAGCACCTACATTAGTTGCTAATACTATAAACCAAATAATAGAATCAATAACAGTCTCAACATGAATATGTGCTCTCAAATTGTAGGGTTGCACAAGATTAATCTTGGTCGTCCCGCTACTAAATCATATACTCTTCCTTGATTGGTTATGCCAAATAATGAATTCAGTCTTTTGAGCTCTAGATACAAACTCTACAATCTCAAGATCAAGATATATTCAGCATGCATATATTCAGACAGCAGTTAACTTTTAACTTGTCAAGATGAAATCCTAACAGATCAATTTAATAACATGCCATAACTGTAAATCCCACAGGAAATCTCAGTATATGGAAGATTGTATATAACAGCTATTAGAGCTCAAAGACCGAATGAACCAATCTCAGTATATGAATTTATCATCATCGAGCAACTGTAAATCCCACAGGCAATCTCAGTATATGGAAGATTAACAAACTTGAATATACATGAATGCAACTAAGCAACTAACCATAACAGTAAGCATAACAAACTTGAATTTACAGTAAGCATATACCATAACAGTAAGCATATAACAGTAAGCAACTAACCATATACATAACAGTAAGCATATAACAGTAAGCCCTAAACCCTAACACTCAGTATGAAGTATGAAGCATCAACCCTAAACCCTAACAGTAAGCATGAAGCTCGGGGAGGGATTTGATGACCTTAGGGTTTTGGTGACGGAGGAGGAGGCGGCGACGACGAAGGAGGAGGAGGAGGCGGCGGCGACGCAGGAGGAGGCGGCGGCGACGGAGGAGGAGGAGGCCCCGGGCTCGGGGAGGCGGCGGCGACGACGGGCTCGGGGAGGCGGCCGGCGACGACGGAGGAGGAGGAGGCGACGACGACGGAGGAGGAGGAGGAGGAGACGACGGGCTCGAGTGAGGCGGCCGGGGAGGGCTCGAGTGAGGCGGCCGGCGAGGGCTCGAGGGAGGCGGCGGCGAGGGCTCGGGGGAGGCAGATCGGGATTTAGATATTAGAATAACTGCAGAATACACGGAAAACCCTAGACACGGGTATATATAGCGGATTATTACAGACGGTTCTAAACTTAGAACCATCTGTGATATGAATATCACAGACGGTTCTAAGTTTAGAACCGTCTGTAATAAGCATACTATCTCAGACGGTTCTACGTTTAGAACCGTCTGAGATAGTAGGCTTATCACAGACGGTTCTAAACTTAGAACTGTCTGTGATATTCATATCACAGACGGTTCTAAGTTTAAAACCGTCTGTGATAAGCCTATGCCCGACTGTAGTTATTCATGATCAATAGCCAACCATCTGCATTCATGATCAACTACCTACCAGCTGCATTCATTTACACATTTTCTCAATCTGCATTCATTTTTGTCACACATACACATCTGAAATTGACTACATCACACATTTTCACATATACATCTCAAAATTGACTACATCACACATTTTCACATATACATCTCAAAATTGACTACATCACATATTTTCACATATACATCTCAAAATTGACTACATCACACATTTTCACATATACATCTCAAAATTGACTGCATCACACATTTTCACATATACATTTTTATTGTACTTGCTTATTTCCTTTAAAAATTAGCCCTTCATCATGATCAATGCGTACGTAACTAGTTTCGTCACGTTGTTCATCGTCGACCCTTATGCCATTTCCAAAAGGAGGTAACTCGTCAAATTGATTGTATTCCTCCTCGTCCACTACATTCTCCACTCCAACAATTCTCCTTTTTCCATGAAGAACTACATGGCGTTTCTTATTTACCGGGTCGGTTACATAGAAAACTTGAACAACTTGATTGGGGAGTACGAATGGTTCGTCTTTGTACCCGACACGTTGGAGGTCCACGGTCGTGACACCGTACTTGTCAACCTTCACCTGTGGGAGATGCACCCAACGGCAGCGAAATAAGGGGATTTTGAAAACCACATAGTCGAGCTCCCAAATCTCTTCTATGAAGCCATAGTACGAGTTTCTCGACCCATCGGTACTGAATGCATCTATGCGGACACTGCTGTTCTGGTTAGTGCTCTTGACATCCTGAGACTGCGTATAGAATGTGTACCCATTTATGTCATATCCTTGTCATGTCACAACTGCAAATGTCGGCCCTTTTGCCAACCATGTCAGCGTCTCACTCGGCGAGCTCCTAGCGATTTGCTCCTTCAACCATTGGTTGAACCAACGGTTGTGTTGCCTCATGATCCAAACATCCGGCCGCTCTGGATTCTGTTGCCGATGTACATCCTTGTGCTGCTCCACATAAGGCGCCACTTCAGTCATGTGTTGCAACAGCGTGAAATGGGCTTGAGTATACGTGTCCATATCTGGAGTGATTGCTTTCCTTCCGATAGTTCTGAGACCCTTCAGCCTCCCCTCATGACGAGATTGAGGGACACCTATCGGTTGAATCTGAGCCATATAATCGACACAAAACTCAATGACCTCTTCGCTTGCAAAACTCCTATCGATGTTTCTCCACTGCGCGGAATCAGCAAGGTGTCTTATCATTCCATCCTTCTTGCGCTCCTCCGAGTGCCAACGCAGCAGTTTTGCCTCCTTTGGATTTGCAAAAAACCTTTTCAAACGGGGAATTATAGGAAAATACCATGCCACCTTAGCAGGAGGTCCTTTCTTCGCCTCTGTTCCCTCGCCATCATCTGATTGATTGTTACATTTGTATCGGGATGCGTTGCACACCGGACATACATGCATGTTTGCATACTCTTTACGGTACAGGATACAGTCGTTCGGACATGCATGTATTCTTTCTACTTCCATTCCCAACGGACAAAGAACCTTCTTGGCTTTATACGTGGTTTTAGGCAACTCATTTCCCTCCGGAAGCATGTCCGCTAAAAGACCTAGCAGCGCCGTGAAACTCTTGTCAGACCAACCGTTGCTTGCCTTCAATTTCAACAGTTCAAGCACGGCCGACAACCTCGTGTACTTGCAGCTCGTGTACAAAGGTTTCTCTGAGTCCTCCATCAAGCCACGGAATTTAACATACTCTCTCTCATCATAGTTCTCTTCTACATCGCGAAGCATCTGATCCAGATTATCATCGTGCAATCTATCCGAATCCGAGCCACAATCGACATCAACCGGCGGCATGTCATTCACTTCACCGGCGATGTCATCCGGGGGCATATCATTCACTTCGCCGGCGATGTCATCCGGGGGCATATCATTCACTTCACCGACGATGTCATCCGGCGGCATATGATCATTCACTTCGCCATGACTGGTCCAACACGTATAATCCTTTTTGAAACCCCTCCGAATCAAGTGCGCCACAATTTGCCCTCGGTTCTTAAACATCTTCAAATTCTCGCAGTCAGTGCATGGACAGCACATATATTCCACCCCCTTATTCAACATATCCTGCTCGGCGGCTCTTATAAAAGCAGAAACGCCATTAATGTACTCTTCACTCACACGGCTCGCGGCATACATCCAGCTTCGGTCCTACGTTACGTACATATATAACAACTTAGTATTAAAATCTAGATTAACTAATTATAACTACATATATACGGGCCACATTTATTATATTGAGTACTTAATTTGCTAGCTCAATTTATATTACAAACACAACAGCTATTATATAACCAACAATTTTGCAAATTAACCATCTTCAATAACCACTAATGGATTACTTAGACCTAAATTGTAATGCAATTAAAGAAAAAATAAATTACATTACTAACCATATCTAGAGCAACCAGGAAAGACTGAATATTCAAAGCTCAATCTCTGCCTCTTCCCACCAAATTAACTGGCCTGAAATCGCCTAGCTTCCTCCCGAGTGAAAAAGTGCGCAGCAGTGGCTAGATCTGGATCGAAATGAAGACAGATGCGGTCTGAGCAGCGCAATAAATGCCTTAGCCATTATCACAGACGGTTTTTAACTAAAAACCGTTTGTGAATTATCACAGACGGTTTTTGATTAAAAACCGTCTGTGATAACTAGCTTATCACAGACGGTTTTTTATTAAAACCCGTCTGTGATAATCTGGGATTATCACAGACGGTTTTTAATACAGACCGTCTGTGATACTTCGGTAATAACCGCCTGTGATAATCCATTTTCCCGCCACAAATACCACAGACGGCCTCCTAATTACAACCGTCTGTAATAGTGTTCATCAGAGACGGTTTCACAAAACCGTCTGTGATGAGGCGTCTACTGTGAGGCTTTCTGTAGTAGTGATGTGATTTACTTACAGAGAAAGAAACTCGAAGATTACCTAGCTCACACGCAGGCGTGATTTAGACAAGAACATTTCGCAAGCTTGGAATATATCGAAATTATTCACCTTACGGAAGACCAAAATAATTGTCAAACATTGCAATTGTGTCATCCAATAATTACAGCTGACCAAACTGAAACCAATGTGATGATACTGACTGCCTAAGGGGAAAGATGCTTTGTCTCGCATGTAAATTGTAGCAATAATTCTTACGTGCATGCACCATTTTCACTTTTAAGTAGTTGTACTACTTCATGCTTTCCAAAACCCGAGCTACAGATGTGGTAGATTCCAAAAAGACAAGTGCCATTATTTGTAACAGTGGTGCAATAGGACGTTGTGAATCTGAGCTCAATTCGCCTTAAATATTATGTCATTCCTTTTTTGAGAAAACAAAAAAGAATTTTCTGGCTTTATGGATATACACAATTTACAACAACTATATATTATGTATCTTTCTCATTGTCAAATTGAGGAAACTAGCCAAATTGTCCGCACGAATCAACAACATTGTTGTGGTGTTATGTAATTTGGCGAAGGATTGTGTAAATAGGTATAACAGAATATAACCCGTGAAAAAAAGTAGGCATAAGAGATGATACTCTCTCCGATCTTTTTAATTTAGGTTATTGACTTTATTTGGGATCAGTGGCGGACCCAGAGAATTTGACTAGCCTGGGCGACAGCAGCGGCGCGGAGCTACGACAGCCGGTGGCCGGTGCAGGCGGTGCTTCTTATTTCCGCACTTTTTAGCTTCTATCATCTTTCATAACTTTACGTGCTCCTGATTCAGCTCTTGTAGTATGCTAGTTGTCATAGTGAGTGCCATCAGGAAAGAAACGATTGAGGAGAGCTAACAAATGGGTGGCCAAAGCAGTATACAACATGTATAACCCCTGGAGAGTGGAGCCCGGGCAGGGGCCCAGGGTTGCCGGGCCCTGGGTCCGCCAGTGTTTGGGATGTAACATTGATCATTGTATTTTACAACTTTATATTAGGACAGATTAACAAAATTGTAATATTATGAAATTAATTTTAATGAACAATCTAGTGATATAAGTTTCACTTGGCCAATAATCGTGATAAGTTTCAAACACAATAACTGACTCTAAAATGCCAAATAAAAAGGAACAGAGTAGAGGACTATGCTTATTAATAAAACGTGAGAAAAAGAGGGTGCCATGTTTACTGTGAAGGGCTAGAAATTCCCATATAAATCCGAAGCAAAAGAGAAAGGTATATTCGTTGATTATGGTTGCTCTAGATTATAATGGTGTAGATTAATCAGTTATAGATATAAGATTTATTATAATTGTATAAGGAATATAATTGTATTTCAATGATAAGCATGATAGTTATATAACAAGTACAACTTTATATTTCGATATAAGCATATGCATTTAGAAATATTTCGAATATGAATATAAATATGAATAGTCTGGATAAAATAACAATTTGTATAGTAAAAGTCCATATCATATTTGTATCCATATTTTTTATACAAATTCGAATATAAATATGAATAGAATAGCATAGAAATTGTTAATCGGATGGAAAATCTATAACATATTCGCATTCTATCGAATTCGTATCCACTTTTCACCCTTAGATTTGAGTACTACTTTGGTATTAGTTAATTAGTGATGAAAGTTAGGCTAATGTATGGTAATAAGCTTCGTTACTTTGGTACCCTTCGTGCTGACGTGAAAATTAAGCTTACATTTATTTCCTTTGAAAGTTGTGAGAAATGCAAACAAATTAAAGGTTCCAATTTTAACTTCATTGAGACTTTCTCTAGCATTTTTAAGCACCTAATGTTCTTTGATTATCTCAAGAATTGGAATTGAATCATTTGTGTTAAATATATTAAAACACAGAATAGGCCCAGCCTTTGCCTGTTTTTCCTTTCTTTGTTTTTTGGTACTCATGTGAAAACATGAGGAAAGTTAGGGAAAGGGAAAACAAACAAAATATCGGTCAGGGAAAGGCAAAGCTGCTAGAAAGGGTAGTGGGGCCATTCTGCATTTTTTTCCTTTCAATGTGCACTGGGATAAAATAAAATCCCCTAGACTAAGGAGATAATAACACGAATAAAATGGCAAAGAGAAATGACCATTATATCTAAAGTATAATTGTTTTGAGGGCATGAATCATAGTTGCCACATAGGTCGCCTCTTCCTTGACATATCATCTAAAAACCTAAGTGGGCCGGAGAGAAGGTTAAACCATCATGCAAGAGGGAGAATTGTGAGGAAGCCTAACAAGACAAGGTTTGGTGAAAATAACAGAAAGGTAAGGGTTGTTCTGAATGCTGTCTCTAGATGACATGGAAACTTATATTTTGGTACGGATCAAGTACAGGTTTGCACATCTCTGATCTTGAATTTCACTTGGTACATTCTTAGTTAAGTTTAAATGCGTGGTGTTCAAGCCACCCAATTTCTCAGTAATTTCCTGTTAATGCTCAATTAATGCACGTAGAATTTTGAACCTAATTTTGTTGGATGTTGCTCCATACCATGTCGACGCTTACCTGTAAAGAAAACATTAAAATAATAAGGGCATGCTGAATGCATGGCAGTGCAAAGTCAAATATAATAATCTGTGGATCGATGGCCAAAAGTTTTGGACCTAGCTTCTAGTTCTTTGAACTGTGCATCACATGATAATCACACGTCGTAATCTCCACGTGGATGTCTCACCATATATATGATTACCATATTGGACTCCGATTCCCAAACTATGGAAAGTCTAATATCTTGAAACCGTCGATCAGTTTCTTCTTCTTCTCACCATATATATCGTATTTTCGTCGACTGATAGCGTGAACTAATAACCTTCTACTAACTAGGAGCATTGATTCGTCAACTCTCCCAACGAAATTCAAAACTAGCATGCATCTAGCCAGCCAGTAGAGAAAAAAAAATCAGTAAATCAACTTGGCTTCCTGTCGTGCACAGTGTCGATCCATATAGTCTTCGCACAAACAAGACTTTTAAAGCAATATATACATATCTACAAACAACTAGCAATATTTAAGGTACCTCTTTCGCATTAGAAGTCTAGAAAATCTGATAACATTCCTTATATTAGAAAAAACAAAATTCTTAGAAATTCTTTTGTTAATCGAGAAAAAGAAACACTACTACAGAAAGGCTAATAGTAGACGGCAAATCACAGACGGTTTTGTGAAACCGTCTGTAATGTAAACTATTACAGACGGTTTTAATTTGAAGGCCGTCTGTGGTATTTGTGGCGGGAAAAAGGAGTATCACAGACGGTTCTTACTGCTGAACCGTCTGTGATACTGGAATATCACAGACGGTTTTTATTAAAAACCGTCTGTGATAATCTGGGATTATCACAGACGGTTTTTATTAAAAACCGTCTGTGTTGTGTCGACTATCACAGCTGGTTGTTGTTAAGAACCGTCTGGGAATGTTCACAGACGGTTTTTCACAAGAACCGGCTGTGATGTCCCTTTGTCTGTCATATTCTAGATCAGAGGTTAATATATAAGTACACATTGCTTCTAATAACTTAACTACAGAACTACTGAGACAAGAGGTCACAAATTAAAGGCAAATTTATTAATTTCAATTAGAGGCAAATTTATTACAAAAGTCGCACAGGTAAAGAGTTTCCCAGATTGTATTCTTTTGGGCTTCGTAAGCTTCTTCTTCCACTTGGGGACTTGGAGGATCAGCCGCTAAATTCTCGAACGCCGTTAAGATTGCCCTTGTCCTCAGCACTTCCTCGTGCAGCCTGGGCAAATGATCAGCAGCATCCATAATGTCGTACAGGATAGCATGAAAAGATTCCTCAGAATCTACCGTTTCTGCTTGATTGGCAAGGCTATCCATCAGTCTCTGCAATGCGTGTAGAGCTTCTTCCGCATTGCGCACATTGTGGAGAAGAACCAGGGTGAGAGCTTCTTCCGCATTGCGCAAGGCTATCCATAATGTGTGATGTAGTCAATTCTGAGATGTATATGTGAAAATGTGTGATGTAGTCAATTTTGAGATGTATATGTGAAAATGTGTGATGTAGTCAATTTTGAGATGTATATGTGAAAATGTGTGATGTAGTCAATTTTGAGATGTATATGTGAAAATGTGTGATGTAGTCAATTTTGAGATGTATATGTGAAAATGTGTGATGTAGTCAATTTTGATATGTATATGTGAAAATGTGTGATGTAGTCAATTTTGAGATGTATATGTGAAAATGTGTGATGTATTTGAGAATGACAAAATGTATCAAGAAATACACTGTGTGAATGCAGCTGGTTGGTGTTGTATATGAATGCAGCTGTTTGGTAGTTGATATGAATGCAGCTGTGTAGTTATTGGTGGTCTTAATTGCAACAGCCGGCAAAGGCTTATCACAGACGGTTCTAAATTTAGAACCGTCTGTGATAACATATCACAGACGGTTCTAAGTTTAGAACCGTCTGTGATAGTAAACTATCACAGACGGTTTTAAGTTTAGAACCGTCTGTGATAGTAAACTATCACAGACGGTTTTTAACTCAAAAACGTCTGTGAAGATTATCACAGACGGTTCTAAGTTTAGAACCGTCTGTGATAATCTTCCTACATATACCCTCTCGCTAGGGTTTTCCGTGTGCGCTGCAGTTATTCGATTAGATCTAAATCCCGAGCCCGTCGCCGCCGCCGCCTCCCCGAGCCCTCGCCGGCTGCCTCCCCCAGCCCTCGCCGGCAGCCTCCCCGGACGAAGACGTCGCCGCAGCCTCCTCCTCCTCCGTCGCCGCCTCCCCGAGCCCGTCGCCTCCTCCTCCTCCGTCGCCGCCGCCTCCTGCTGCGTCGCCGCCTCCTCCTCCTCCGTCGCCTCCCCGAGCCCGTCGCCTCCTCCTCCTCCGTCGCCGCCGCCTCCTCCTCCTGCGTCCCTAAGGTCACCAAAACCGTAAGGTCATCAAATCCCTCCCCGAGCTTCATGCTTACTGTTAGTGTTTAGGGTTGATGCTTGATGCTTCATACTGTTATGGTTAGTTGCTTAGTACATATTTAGGGTTGATGCTTCATGCTTACTGTTAGTGTTTAGGGTTGATGCTTGATGCTTCATACTGTTATGGTTAGTTGCTTAGTACATATTTAGGGTTGATGCTTCATGCTTACTGTTAGTGTTTAGGGTTGATGCTTGGTACATATTACATTGGTACATTGTTTACTGCAGTAGCTTAATTAGTTTGCTATTTGGTACATATTACATTGTTACATTGTTTACTGCAGTAGCTTAATTAGTTTGCTATTTGGTACATACTACATTGGTACATTGTTTACTGCAGTTGCTTAGTTTACATTGGTACATATTGCTTGTTGTGTTAGTATATAGTATATAGTATATAGTATATAGTACATAGTATATAGTTTGAAATCATTTGGGTCCCCCTTCCCTCTACTCCTCTCCTCCCTTCTCCCCCTTCCCTCTACTCCTCTCCTGATCTCTTTCTAGTGTATCTGGATAAAGAAATCTTGCGATTATTGCAAAAGATACATTGACCATTTGGGTGGAAAGAAATACATTGTGTCGTCAGGCTCATGACTGCCAATTTGAAGCATAGCGTAGCATCCGAGGTACATCCAAGGCCTGCAGCTGTGTCTTGAGGAATCCCAAGAGCTGGTCTTCAGATGTGGCATTTCTCAAACTATAAATTATGAATCTTATTCTCATAACCCATCTGAATACTAGCTCTTGGCATTCCTCAAGACACAGCAGCAGGCCTCGGATGTGCCTCGGATGCTATGCTATGCTTCGAATTGGCAGTCATGCGCCTGACGAAACAGTTGATCTTTCCACCCAAATGCTCCATGTATCTAGACAAAAAACAGCAAATGAAGCAAGTGACATACTATAGTGTTCCCGTTCAATGAACCGGATACACTAGTTTGTGTCATTTGCTTCATACACCTTTGTTTAGGGACTTTGCTATTTGGTTTATAGTTTTAGCAACTAAAGTAGGTGCTAGGATAGGCACTTTGTTTAGAGACCTTGTAGTAATAGTATTACAAAATTCAAGGAAATTTTAGTACAGAAGTTCAAAAAAAACAAATTCCCAGATTCTTCGGTGAGCAGCCGATATAGCCGACTTCTTCGGTGAGCGACTATGCATCTGCTTCTTCCCACTCCTTCTCTTCATCTCTGATCTCTGGATCACGTACGCCAGTAGCGATGATTCAGTTAGATGAATCATCGCTACTGGCGTACGTGATCCGGAGACCAGAGATGAAGAGAAGGAGTGGGAAGAAGCAGATGCATAGTCGCTCACGCTCAACGCTCTCGACGCCTCACTCGTTCGATGCTGGACGCTGTAAGTCTGAACAATCACAGTCTCTGTTCACGTAATACCGATATATGTCATAATTTGTTGCTTTCCTATGTTATATATAGATTCATGCTGATCGAAGCTAGATCATCGAAATCACAAATTGGTTTCCTGGACCCACGCTTGGTCGCCATTGATACCATCATCGAGAATGCATCCTTCGTCGAGGACTATATTACAAAATCACTGCTGGCACACCAAGATAAGGAATTTGTTCTTATGCCATACAATGAGCAGTTCCATTGGATTTTAATTGTAATTATACCAAAATGGAACAAGGCTATATACCTTGATTCTCTAAGTAAGAACAAATCCAAGTACACAGCTCTCGCCCGAATACTCGATAGGTACGTACATTGTACATTGTACTCTTTCTTTCCTTCCGAATAACTAATCTAACTTTTTCGAATAACGAAGGTCGTTCGCCACATACGTTCAACAAACACGTGACTCGACGACAGGGGCCAAGGCCTTGAAACATGATCGCAAGTTTCGGGTATTCGCTAGCTACACATTAATTAATCATATACAACACATAGTAGTAATGCCACTTGATTTAACACATTATATTTTTTGTAGTGCCACCAGCAGGAGCCGGGCAACACATGTGGATACTACATGTGCCACCATATGAGACTACTCCTCGATTCCACCAAGATCACTAATTCTAAGGTTTGTCAATCTTCCCACATTTATTTCATACATGTCAGTTTTATATATGCGCGCGTTGATATTCCTATCGACAGGCTGCGTCCATCTCTACATCTGCATTGACACAGCCGGATTTTGCAAAAATTCGAGGAGAGCTCATTTGGTTTTTGTGGTCAAAAGTCGTAAGATCAGATGGAGAGTTCCACTGCCCAGAATGATTTTTTATTGTAATTCTAAGTGCAAATACAGTGTAAATCTTTTACAATTGTGTATTTGTTAATGGATATTTTATTTCAACTCAATGAATTGATTTGCGAAATGGATGCTTTATGTTTGTGAAATGAAGTGCGTTGTCAATTGGATGTTTTATGTCTGTGAAATGAATTGAGATGTGAAATGTATCTGAAATGAAATGAGATGTGTGAGTTGTATATGTTTATGTCTGTGATTATCTGCTTGTTTCAGAGGGCATGGCTAGCATTTCCTGAGGCTAGCTATAAACAGAAATATATTCTGCTGGGGGGGAGGAGTATCACAGACGGTTTTTCAGTAAAAACCGTCTGTGATTATGCGATATCACAGACGGTTTTTCAGTAAAAACCGTCTGTGATTATCCGATATCACAGACGGTTTTGTACTAAAAACCGTCTGTGATTATCCGATATCACAGACGGTTTTTAATGAAAAACCGTCTGTGATATCGCATAATCACAGACGGTTCATAAACCGTCTGTGATAACTTGGATTATCACTGACCCATAATTTCAGACGGTTCAGAAAACCGTCTGTGATGACGTTTCTGAACCGTTTGTAATGTGGATTTCTGTAGTAGTGAAAAGATCTACACTACTTATTTTAGTAGGATCGGATTATAACGGTGTAAATTAATCATATATAAAAAGTTCTCGTATTAATTGAGAGAAAAAGAGAATATTTACACCACTTATTTCGATGAAACTAGATTATAACGGTACAGATTAATCATGTATAGACATTACAATTATTACAATTGTATAATAGACACAATTATATTTTTGAAAGTTAATAGAGTTATATAATAAATATAAATATATTGTATTGTCTAACACGGAGTTGAGAGGAAAATTCCGCTAGTTCAATAGAAACTAAACACGTCTCTGTGTGCCGGCATTCAAAGGCTGTTTTGTGTTTCCATATGATTGAATTGGTCAGCCGGAACATCTCTATATATAACGACATTCCTGGACCTTCATATGATCACAAATCAACCAAATCTTCTGTCTTGTCTCGTTAGTTAGCCATTACTACACAACTACGTGACATGGCGAGGCCTTGGTCGCTTCTTCTGCCGATTGCTCTTGCCTTGGTTGCTTCTGTTGCTCACGCTGGTGTTGTAGAGCACACCTTCAATGTAAATACACTCTCATTTGTGCATGCAATTTTTTCCTTCACTTCTCATGCATGTTGTCCAAGCACTTATAGGTGCATGCCGGACTACTATGCATGCAAGTTTATTAGTAGTTACCGGACGTACGCCCATGCATGGCGTCATGTCATTACTGCTAATTAATTTAGGATCCTTCTCTTTGTTTAGTTTTGCACCAAGCCACCATGCAAGTTCATCCTGATTGTGCAAAATGGCATAGTGTTTATGCATTGGGCGGGCATGCTTGGTTGCCAGTGCATGCAAACTGAACAGTGTTGGTAATCTGCCATGTTTGATGTCACAGGTGGGGAACCTCTCCATTAGCCAGCTCTGCCAGCCTGACATGATCATCGCGGCAGTGAATGGCCAGCTTCCCGGCCCGACGATCGAGGCCAGTGAGGGCGACACCGTGGTTGTACACCTTTGTCAACGAGGCCAGTAATGGATCACTTGCGTCAAAATACATCTTCTCTTTCATTTGACCTTTTAGAATTCGTGCCATCAAATTTTCTAAAATTTAACTATCAACAGATTTAAAATTATGCAGACTAACTATAAAAAATTATATCATTAGATTTATTGTTAGAAATACTTTCATAATATTATAATTTTATTAATATATCTTCGTGTAAAGTTACAAAAAGTAGCCACGTGCAATGTATACGACGATGATCTGGCTACACCGTGCCATGGAGACCAATTCACGTTTTCCATGGAAGAATGAGATGCCAAACAGAGTTTTCTGAAACACGCCGCAGTACCAAACACGACCGACACAAGCTCCGCGAATTCTAACAGAAGTAAATCCTTTGAACTGACATAATGTGTCCGTGGATGCAGGCACGGTGTCTTCCAGCGCGGCACGCCGTGGGCGGACGGGCCGGCGATGATCACGCAGTGTCCTGTCCGGCCAGGCGGCAAGTACACCTACCGCTTCAACGTCACCGGGCAGGAGGGCACGCTGTGGTGGCACGCCCACATCTCCTTCCTCCGCGCCACCGTCTACGGCGCGCTCATCATCCTCCCCCCGCGGCAGCGCCAAAGCATACCCCTTCCCCAAGCCCGACAAGGACGAGATCGTGATGCTCGGCGAGTGGTGGAACGACAACGTCTATGACCTGCAGCACAATGCGTTCCTCACCGGACAGGCGGCACGGCATGCCGACGCATACACCATCAACGGCAAGCCGGGGGACTTGTACAACAACTGCTCCGCCCCTAACCGTACATACGGTGTTGCAAGTTAATCTTTAGTAGAGATGCACATATGGCGAGACTTGTGCTTATGTTAATATGTGTGCACGCAGACACGTACAAGTTTGAGGTGCGGCAGAACAAGACATACCTGCTCCGGATCATCAACGCTGCGCTCAACACGCCCCTGTTCTTCAAGGTGGCAGACCACACCTTCACGGTCGTTGCTGCGGACGCGTGCTACACCATGCCATACAAGACCGACGTCGTCGTGATCTTCCCCGGGCAGACCGTGGACGCGTTAATGGTCGCAGACGCGGCTGTTGGACGCTACTACATGGTGGCGTCACCCTACGACAGCGCTGTTGATGCTCAGGGCATATTGTACAGCCTGACCACCGCGACGGCTGTCGTGGACTATATTGGCGCGCCGGACATGACCGTGCAGCCTAAGCTGCCGCGCCGGCCGGAGTACAACGACACAGACACAGCGCACCGGTTCCTCTCCAACCTCACGGCGCTAGTGCTCCCGGGCAGGCCGACGGTGCCTCTCTCCGTCGACACCCACATGTTCGTCACAGTCGGGATGGGCGACACCAACTGCCGGCCGGAGCAGAAGAATTGCAGTACGCCAACGATCTTCGCGTCGAGCATGAACAACGCTTCCTTCCTTCCCCCAAAAGCCACCTCCATGCTCGAGGCACACTACAAGAACAAGACGGACGACGTCTACACCCGCGACTTCCCCGACCGGCCGCCGGTCATCTTCGACTACACCTCCGAAGCGAGCGACAACGCCACGATGAAGCACACGGACAAGTTCACCAAGGTGAAGACGCTGCGCTATAACGAGACGGTGCAGATGGTGCTGCAGAACACACGGCTGATATCTAGGGAGAGCCACCCCATGCACCTCCACGGCTTCAACTTCTTCGTCCTCGCGCAGGGCTTCGGCAACTACAACGAGACGACGGCGTTGCCGCAGTTCAACCTCGTCAACCCGCAGGAGCGTAACACCGTCGCTGTCCCAACCGGTGGCTGGGCCGTCATCCGCTTCGTTGCCGACAACCCCGGTACGCAAAAATTACAACTGGCACTCAGAATGTCATGCCACGTTAAAAAGTTGTAAAAAGTTTGACATATGACCACTTATCTTGTATCTATTGCAGGGATGTGGTACATGCACTGCCACTTTGATCCTCATGTTGAATTCGGGCTGGCCATGGTGTTCGAGGTTCAGGACGGGCCGACGGAAGAAACAAAGGTGCCGCGACCGCCGACGGACCTGCCTCAGTGCTAATCATCACTTTTAATCACGGTTGTTTGGATATGGTGCATGGATATGTCAATAAGAAGAACTGCAGGAGCTAGACTACCTTTGTTTGTGTTGGAATATGACTCAAATAGATTAAATCCTACTCGAATAAGTCTATTCTAGTCCTACTCCAATTTGATGCCTGCAAGAGCCTATAAATATGGGCCACCCTTGTACATGTAATCCTGTACCGTTATTAGTGGATTTGTCTCCCGTGGTTTTTCCCTTCACATTGGAGGGTTTTCCACGTAAAAATTCGTGTCTCTTTTGTCTCTATTTTCCTAACAAGTGGTATCAGAGCATTGGAGATCCGATCTAATAGCGACACCGTCCGCGTTCGTCCGCTCGTACAAATATCGGCGGAATCATCGAAGGTGCTGCAGCGTTCGTCGAATTCGAGCCGGATTCGAAGTCGCTAGTTCTGTACATCGCCGAGAAGCAGCCGTTTTTTTTTCGTCGCCTGTTCCGAGCCGGATTTCAGTTCGATTCTAAGCACCAGCGCTCGTCTTCAAAAGATCGGCCGCTGCGTCCTCGGCAGAAGCAACACAGCAGATCAAGCAGCAGGCAGCAGCACCCAGCCATCTACATCGCCGTGTTGCAGCGCACGGATCGAGAAAAGAAAAATCAAAGTCTCTCACGTTACGTGAAGGGAAGACCTTGCTTACGTGAAGACCTTGCTTTTGGAGTTTTTGCTACGATCACACGCCAAGTCTACCAGGAATTTCAGCACATTGCTTCACACACATAGAAGTGTCCCAGGAAGTTTTTTCTTCAGAACCTACCGTATATTTTTTTTGATCTGCAATTTTTCTCCAACATGTCATCCACCAAATTTGACATTGAGAAGTTCAATGGCAAGATCAGTTTTTGCATATGGCAGGTTCAGATGAAAGCTGTTCTCACACAAATTAGCGTTCGAAAGGCTTTGGGTAATAAACCAAATGACATGGCTGATGATAAATGGGAGGAATTGGATGAAAAAGCCCTATCTGCCATACAACTTAGTTTGTCTACGGATGTTTTGCGCGAAGTTATTAATGAGACGTCCGCGTCCTCATTATGGAAGAAATTGGAGACGTTATACATGAAGAAAAGTCTCGCCAACAAATTGCGCCTCAAAGAACGTCTGTACACGATTCGCATGGCAGAAGGTACCTCTATTCAGTCTCATCTTAATGAGTTTAATTCGCTCATCATTGATCTTGAGAAGTTAGAGGTGAAAATTGATGATGAGGATAAGGCTATTTTATTGGTTGTCTCTTTGCCTGCTACCTTTAAACACTTCAAAGAAATTATGCTTTATGGCAATCATGATACCCTTAGTTTTGAGGATGTTAAATCAAATTTATTGTCCAAAGAGAAATTTGATACTGATTCTCGTTCTGAAGTTAAAGCTGAGGGGTTAATTGTTAGAGGTAGATCATCCCAAAAAGGTGATTTTTCTAGATCAAAGTCCAGATCTAAATCAAGAGACAGTAAATCCAAACCTTTTTGCCGTTATTGCAAGAAAACTAATCATGATATTTCTGAGTGTTTCAAATTAAAAAGGAAGGAAGAAAGGAGTAAAACTCAGAAAGAAAAACCTGCTGAGGCTAGTTTTGTTGGCAATGAATCTGATGGTGAGGCTCTTATCAGCACTACTAGTTTGGAGAATCGAACTGCTTGGTTTATTGATTCAGCTTGCACTTTTCATATATGTCAATATAAAGAGTGGTTCTCTACTTATGATTCTGTTAGTAGTGGTGAAGTTCTGATTGGTGATGAGTCCCCACTTGAAATTATTGGAATTGGTTCTGTTCAAATTAAGACTCATGATGGCGCTATTAGGACCCTTACAAATGTTCGCCATGTTCCTAGAATGAAAAGAATTCTTATTTCTTTGGGCACTTTAGAATCCATGGGATATAAATATTCTGGTGCTAATGGTGTTCTTAAGATTTCAAAAGGCAATCTTGTTGTGTTAAAAGCCAATAGAATCAACAGTCTCTATCACTTGCAAGGATCTACAGTCACAAGTGTTGCAGCTGTTTCTACTATTGCATCGGATCCTCACATCACCAAGCTTTGGCACATGCGCTTGGGTCACATGAGTGAGAAAGGTATGCATCTCCTATGCAAGAAAGGTCATTTGGATAATATTGGCAAACTTGATTTCTGTGAACATTGTGTTTTTGGCAAACAAAAGAGGGTTAGTTTTAGCACTGCAACTCATCAGACCGAAGGAATTCTTGATTATATTCATTCTGATCTTTGGGGCAAGTCTAAGTTTCGTTCTATTGGTGGATGTGAGTACTTTATGACATTCATGGATGATTTTTCTCGCAAAGTTTGGGTTTATTCCTTGAAACATAAAGATGAAGCTTTTTCAGTGTTTCAGAAGTGGAAAATTTTGGTGGAAAACCAAACTGGCAGAAAGATAAAGAAGCTTAGAACTGATAATGGATTGGAATTTTGTAGTGGTGAGTTTGCTAATTTTTGTGCTAATCAGGGTATTGCAAGACATTTGACTGTTCCAGGAACCCCTCAGCAGAATGGTGTTGCAGAGCGTATGAATCGTACTCTTCTAGAAAGAGCTCGTTGCATGCTTTCAAATGCAGGCCTTTGGAATAAGCGTGCTCTGTGGGCCAAAGCGGTTTCTACAGCTTGTTATTTGGTCAATCGCTCCCCAAATTCCGCTATCAATTTCAAATTCCAGAAGAGGTTTGGTCAGGTAAACCAGTTGATTATTCTAATTTGAAAATCTTTGGCTGTCCTGCTTATGCTCATGTTAGCACTGGAAAATTAGAGCCTAGAGCAAGAAAATGCATATTTGTTGGTTATGGTTCTGGTGTCAAAGGATATCGTTTATGGTGTTCTGAAGCTCACAAGTTGATCATTAGTCGTGATGTTACTTTTAATGAAGGTGTTTTACTCTCATCGAGTAGTGATAATGTGGGTTCTTTGTCCACAATTGAATCTGAAATTGATGAAGCTGTTTCAAGGAATACAGAATTTGATGTAGTTTTACCTATTGTTAATAATGATTCTTTAGTTGCTCCTACCACACAGCAAGTTTCTGATTCATCATCTTCTAGTAATAATGATCATTGTATTGCCCGAGAGAGAACAAGAAGGAATATTCAATTGCCTGTTAGATATCGTGACACTGATGATATGGCTTGTTATGCTCTTCTTGCTGCACAAGATGTTAATGATACTGTTGAACCTTCTTCTTATTCTGAAGCTATCTCATGTGACAATTCTTCTAAGTGGTTAACTGCTATGAATGAAGAAATTGAAAGTCTTCATAAAAATCATACATGGGATTTGGCAGAGCTTCCAAAAGATAAGAAACCTTTAAAGTGCAAATGGATTTATAAGAAGAAGGAAGGTATTTCTGGAGTTGAACCTGCAAGATGGAAAGCCCGTTTAGTGGTGAAAGGTTTTGACCAAAGGGAAGGTATTGACTTCAATGAAGTTTTTTCTCCTGTGGTACGCCACTCTTCAATTCGGGTTATGCTTGCTTTTGTTGCTTTATTTGACTTGGAATTAGAGCAACTTGATGTTAAAACTGCTTTCTTACATGGAGATTTAGAAGAGGAGATTTTTATGGCACAACCTGAGGGTTTTGCTATTCCTGGAAAAGAGCATTTAGTCTGTCATTTGAAGAAATCTCTCTATGGTCTTAAACAAGCTCCTAGGCAGTGGTATAAAAGGTTTGATTCCTTTATGATTGCACAAAGATATTCACGCAGCAACTATGATAATTGTGTTTATTTCAAGCGATTTCCCAATGGATCTTTCGTTTATTTGCTGCTTTATGTTGATGATATGCTCATTGCTTCTCATGACAAGTCATTGATTAATGAGTTGAAGGCTCAACTTAGTCATGAATTTGAGATGAAAGATCTTGGTCCTGCAAAGAAAATTCTTGGCATGGAGATTCTTCGTGACCGTGAGGCTGGTAAATTATTTCTCTCTCAGAAAAATTACATTGAGAAGATACTTGACAAGTTTAATCTTGGTAATTGCAAGCCTGTTTCTACACCTTTTGCTTCACATTTTAAATTATCTTCAAGTCAATGTCCTGTTAATGAAGATGACAAAGACTATATGTCACGTGTTCCTTATGCCAGTGCCGTTGGCAATCTTATGTATGCTATGATTTGCACTCGTCCAGATTTAGCTCATGCAGTTAGTGTGGTTAGCAGATTTATGCATAATCCTGGCAAAGAACATTGGAATGCTGTTAAGTGGATTCTTCGTTATTTGAAAGGCACTTCTAATTTTGGCTTGATGTTTGATAAGAATAAAGTGAAGACAAATAATGTTGTTGGGTTTGTTGATTCTGATTATGCCGGAGATTTGGATAAAAGAAGGTCTATTTCTGGATATATCTTCTCTTTGTGTGGTTCAGCCGTTAGTTGGAAAGCTTCACTTCAACCTGTTACTGCTCTTTCCACTACTGAAGCAGAATATATTTCTACTACTGAAGGTGTCAAGGAAGCTATTTGGTTGCGAGGTCTTGTTTTTGAACTTGGTATTCCACAGGATATTAATACCGTTTATTGTGATAGCCAGACTGCTATTTGTTTAACCAAGAATGATATGTTTCATGCCAAGACCAAGCACATTGATATCAAGCACCACTTTATTCGTGATATTGTTGCTCAAGGGCAAGTTATTGTGGGGAAGATACATACTGAAGACAATCCCGCAGATATGCTTACAAAGTCACTTTCAAATACTAAGTTCAAGCATTGCCTGGACTTAGTAGGCATTCGTGGTGCTTAGCAGCCCTTTGGGGTTTTGGAGACATTTTCTTCAAGATCATATTTATAGGGTTTTTGAGTCAAGGGGAGGTTTGTTGGAATATGACTCAAATAGATTAAATCCTACTCGAATAAGTCTATTCTAGTCCTACTCCAATTTGATGCCTGCAAGAGCCTATAAATATGGGCCACCCTTGTACATGTAATCCTGTACCGTTATTAGTGGATTTGTCTCCCGTGGTTTTTCCCTTCACATTGGAGGGTTTTCCACGTAAAAATTCGTGTCTCTTTTGTCTCTATTTTCCTAACAGTTTGGGTTGCGTGGTATTTGACTAATATTTCTTCGTTGATTAGTAGCATGCATCGTTTGTTTAGCAGCATCTGTAAGTTGAGTCATGTTTCACTGATGTGTGTTTGTCCTGGTGGCTTTGGTGAATTGTTTGTTAAATTGTATGTTTGGTTGGGAGCGAGAGCAATTAGTCAATTATCGAATTGTATTATTTTGTTGGAAAGATCAATAAACTTTATGTGGTCATATAACTCGTTTGTTCTTGAAAATGATCACTGCATCGAGCCATGAGATTCCGGCTTTCTGTTTGGCTTCTTCAGCAACTTGCATTGACTCTGTTTGGCAAAGTAGTAGTATACAAGTTCGAATATTACATTGAACCTCAATTTGTAAACTTGCATGGTTGCCCGATGACCCGCTCTAGCTCCTAGCTTCCTGTACTTGAAAATTAAATTCATAAATCCCAAAACTTCGTAATGTTAGCATTCTACGTCGTAATCTCGGTTATCAAACATAATTAGCTGATGTGGCATCCAGTGAGCACAAGGTGGAGATGGAGGTGCTGATGTGGCGTATTGTAAGACCGGTATGGCAACAGAGTGGGTAAACAGTGCTTTAGAAATTTTCCCTAAGTATTTATAAATTCTTCACTCCAGTAGTTACAAAGCTATGAAGATCAGAATTAGAAGCTAAGAACAAAGCAACAATCACAAAAACCCAAGTGAGGGATTTTTCAGCTCCTCACCGCCCTGACAAACACTAAGAGTGCGGTTCGACCGGCAAGATACCGGTGGTCTGACCGGCGGCTAGTCAGATAGGCTTGACATAGCAGTATGACCGGTGGCTAGTTGAATCGGGCTAAGGGGCGGTCTGACCACTTCCCTGTTTTCAGAATAGAAAATCAGTCCGAACCAAAACCAGGAAAGATGCAACTCCCAAAGTCCTTAATCAAATGAGATAAAACTTTGCATCCACCTTGCTTAGTCTCAGGAATCTGTTTCAACCAAAGATCGCAAGGATCTTGGTCAAAGTTTCAACTATTTCCCATGACAAGTAATATTGCATCAAAACTAGGTAAACTTCATAATCTTAGGGTATGATTTGCTCATGGGTAGACGATAGCCAAGATAGCTCTAGATGAATTTTCATATGTCATAGAAAGCAATTTTTCACAAAAGATTCGAAGAAAAAATCCTAGGCTCAAGAAACCACAAGATAAAGTCAAATATTTGCAAAACCAAGCAACATCGAAATCCTGTAAAACTTGGTGTCTAGATGGATTGGATTTGATCTCTAAGAGTCATCTCCATTACTTACACATCATTGACACACCACAAGATGAAGAAATAAAAAAAGAAATCAAAACTAACAAGAACAAGAGTAAATTAACCAAATTAAGAAGACACCAAGAGTGATGAACAAAGTCAATCCACTGGTACTTAAGGATGGAAGGATTACACCCACTCCACTTGGAGGACAACAGAGCCACGCTTGATCTCAACCATCTCACCTAGTATTCTTGACTGTTTTGGACCTCGACTCCTCCATGAGCATAGCTCCAATCTTTGGCATTGACCATGGCTGACTCAACTTCTATGCACATCCAAAGATAAAGAAATCATTTTTGGATACAAGTTCTTCACAACTTGACCCACATAATCATTTTTGGATGCAAGTTCTTCATAACTTGACCCACATTAGTCAAAACATGCTTCACGCAATATTAATTCAATGACCAAACATAATTATACTCAATCCAAAACCAAATTCTCAAAATCCAACAAATATCCTTTAGGGCCGGTCTGACCGCCAACTAGAGGGCGGTCTTACAAGTTGAAGTCAGAGCAAACAACCCTCTGGAATATTGCAACCGCTAACAAAACTCTTCTCATACCGCTCAGCGGTCTGACCACTCACCTTAGCCGATCTAACCAACAACCTCTCTAGCGGTCTGACCGCGCCTCCAGGCCAATCTGACCGGTGGCCCCTAGCGATCTAAACGCATGCCCTGGCTAGTTGACCAGTTCCCCTCTAAAGAAATGCAAACTCTACAAAATTCAAATCCCAACTCCACAAACTTAGCAATAGCTCATCACATAACATCATAGGCATTCTCTCATGGTCTCTCAATCTCCTCCTTGATAAATATATTGGTAATTTCTCAAAAATACAAGTAGAAGGTCGTTTTAGAACTAAATGGAAATTTTGGAAGGACAAGCTCAAAATTGTCACAAAAGGATTGAAAAGACTGAAAATGACCATATGAGCCAGAAATGAAGTGAAGGTACTAAAAAGAACATGTTTTCCACAAAAGACATAAAATCTACCAAAAGAAATAGAAAATCTCACTCAATGTCCATACAAAAAGATAATTGTTCTATGCGACCTTAGTCATGGTGAGAAGAGATCATGATGCGGGGTGCCTGATCTTCACAACGTAGAATTTATAATGATAACTTGGATCCGTGCAACCTGACGAACCAATGGCGCCAACCACTATCAAAACAGCAACATGTGATAACAGAATTCACCCAACCACACGCTCATGATCCCATCTACCCGACCACAAAGCAGATGTGTCACAACTCCTGAGAAACACAAGGAATCACAAGAACAACGTGTAGAGAAACGTGCAATTCCCCTCTAGGTTGCAATCAGATGACAAACTCTAGGAAGAATAAGTGTATAGCTCTCTCTTGAAAATAATAGATTCAATCATGGTTTGCCAAAAAGTTACGT
The DNA here is from genome assembly GCA_017311315.1 of Dendrocalamus latiflorus. NCBI lineage: Eukaryota > Viridiplantae > Streptophyta > Magnoliopsida > Poales > Poaceae > Dendrocalamus > Dendrocalamus latiflorus. Next base: position 15,606,085 of record CM029650.1, on the reverse strand, counting down.
ATTACAAGACTTATATAACCCTTGGGAAGTTGCAAGGTCTCCTACTCAACTCCTAAGTGTTTTAGACTCAGACTCTCATAAAAGTAAATAAAAATAAAAAGTCATAATACTTTTGAAGATAAATCCTCATCCATTACATAGCCCTTAAAATAAGCTTTCCAACGAATCAAAGATCAGCTCAATCGGACCTTGTATGTGAAAGTTATTGCCTTTATACGCCAAGTATATGATCAGAGATCATATTGTTCCAACACCTCCAAGTCAATCGAGCGGCTGCAAGCATCTCTAGCCAATACAATGGCAAGATCGTTCGGCTTGGTTTGAATGTTACCATAAATATCAACTGTCCAAAGTTGATCGAACGACGCAGAAGGGCGAACGTTCGGAGCGGTCCGAACATCACTATTACTATCGACCGTCCAAAACCGATCGAACATCACAGAATGAACAAATGTTTGAAGTGGTCCGAACATCTCCAAGGTGATCAGCTGGTCTGTTGAAGATCGGACGGTATGACTCATTGGAGTGGGCCAAACGTTTCCATGGTGATTGGGTGGTCCGTGGAAGATCAGATAGTGCGATCGTTCGGAGTGGTCTGAACGCCTCCGAAGCATCTGAGCGTCCAATGTTGATCGGACGGTTTGACCAATCAAAACTATTCAGAATGGTCCGAATGTTTCGAAGGTCTTACGAGCACCTGATGTGGATTGGACGGTCCTAAAAACATCTGAGGTCGATCAGACTGATCCGAAGGTAGTTTTTGATACCAATTAAAATCATTTGAATGTCTAGGGCATCTTTGTGAGTTTGATTGTTGTCGTGGTCGGTTCGACGTGGCAATGAGGACTTGAACGCATCTTCTCTTACTTAACTCCAAATATTTCTTCTCTATTAGCTTCTCCTCCATAGCTCCAATTCCAAAAGCTTCGTATCATTCAAACCTGAGAACGCACAATACATTGGAATGAGGTAATATCTAGTTCTCATGTAAATTATAACCAAATTCAATTAAGAGCGAATTCACCTGTTGATTAATTTGTTTAGCTCGTGCACGTGTAATCAGTCCAATTGAGATGTCCTCGTCATCTTGTACACATGAAGTGATGAACAATGCACTAGTATCGACGAGACCTTCTAAACGCATCTTCATTTTAGGTTTGTACAGAACGAGTATGGGTCTGCATATAAATACAATAATTAAAGACCCAATTAAATTAGAGTTCACCTGATAATATTTAATGCGGCTCAATAATTCCTTCTAGTAAAATAATATATTTAATTGAAAAACATTAAGCGTGTCTGTATCTGCATCATCTTCCCCTTCTTCAAAAAAACCCATCCTCAGCTTTTGATAGCCTGAAATTGTACTAAATAAGAAATACAATGTGTATGCCTGGTAGATATATTTATCATCTACATTCTCCTGTTTAACTCATTATGCACATCGAAAGGCGTAGTAAACAAAAAGAATAACACATATATATGGTATATGTATGAGTCAATTATTGTGTCATTCATATTATTTTGTTCATACCATTTAGTACAACAGTTACTATAAGATGTATGTATTGCAATACTTGCATTCATATCATTCTCCCTCCCAAAAAAAAGTCATCCTCGACTTTTGTAAGGACATAGACAAGATATCAAAGGTCAAAACCTGATCAAATTGTTTAAATATGGGGACAAAAATTTTAAGTGACTTGCATGCTTCAACTGCACTATTCTGGTTACTTGTACATGATTGTACATGATTGTACATCAAAGGATGAACAAGTAGGCTTATAAAATATTTCTAAACAACAAGCATTATTGTTTATACTCATCTTATTGTGATCATGACATGGCACAAAAGATTGTTTATCTAAAACATACAATTTCAATTCAGTAATCTTATCACATGTAATACATATTCGATAAACATAGAACTTGTCATCTACACCATAATCTTCAATTAAATTGAACCTATATGTGTAGGTATATGTAGGATCGAAAACGACAACAGAGGGGGGTGAATGGTGCCTTCAAAAATCGTCCCGAAGTATCCACATACTTCTTCTCCGATAGCTATAGAAGCTATGAAGAAGAAGATTCATGCTTACTAGCAAATCGCAATCAGATCGACAAAAGAGTTTGAATCAGACTTGGCCAAAAAGGCTACAAACCGACAATTAAGTTTCACAAGTCAGTGAAATAGAGTTTTAAACCAAGAAACAGTCCTTGCAGTGAAACTTGAGCAAGAAATAGAGTTTGACTGAAACTCTGAAGATTTAAGCACTACTGAGACTAGAGAAGATCACTTGACCGGCAAAAACAGCAAACTGACGACACTGCCGACAACAGAGAACTGAAGAAGCTTCACTGACTGACCTGGCCGAAAAGTTCAAAAACTGCATACAGAAAATTGAACCGACTGCACAGGTGTCAGACCCAGATTTTTCAATCCGAAATCTACTGTGTTTCACTGCACTAATCCCTGGATCAGTAGTTAGTGCACACAGGTACATTGTTGAATCATGTCATACATCGCATAATAATATTACAGAATTTGAAATACACCACGTCGGGTGAATGTTTACAAAAGGGCCACTTTGGCCAAATGTATTCATTACATACATGCAGCGGAAATAGTAGTAAAAGTAAACCCAAAATCCACAGGCAAGCGACCAGTAGGGTAATGTGTACAGTTTATGTCACCGAAAAACTGGTAACATATGTGCACACAAAGCCAGGAGTCCACTTGTCTATGTCTAACCATCATGGCCTACGTCTTAGTTATCGCCTTTGCTTCCGCCAACATTGGTAGGGGCCTCCTCATAGGCGTAATGTCCTTGAGTTCCTGTTTCTGTTTTGATATTGCGAATATGAGCACAACCACCGTGCTTGCGAGCCAACACACAGAATGCAATATTTAACATGTATGGCTTGTCAACGGATGGCTCGGGCTTATTTTATTTTGCGAAGAGTGCTTTTGAATACAATTACTTAAAATTCCTTAAGACCTAGCAATTTTAAACTCAGACTTATATTGGTAAGTAAGTTGATCTTATAATTGACACAGATTCCATCCACCATTACATGGCATCTGTATCATATCACATATTTCAGCGTTATAGCCGCTTAACTTACCACTGGGACGACACCCAGGACAATTCCAAACCAGGACCATCAGCAGTCCTACTCATTCCCATTGTCACCCACCAAGATTTTCGAAATAGAACTATATCTAGTTAAGTTCCCATGTCCGCCCTTGACCGTGGGCATGGCTATTCGAATAGTTTTGACTCTGCAGAGTTTGTACACTTTCACCACAAGAGACAACCAACTCGTTGCCCCACACGATTCCTTAGTCGTGTGGTTGAGCAGACCATCACAGTGACCATTCAAAGTACCTCACCCTTTCCATCATTTCACCCTATGGGTCGCTCCCACTTGCGGTGGGTCCCATACGTTGTGCGGGATGTCCTCCTTCTGAACGTCTAGCAGCTGGCTACCCCCCTGCTAGCCCGCCACAGCAGAACTTCACCCTCTACGAGTGTCCCATTCAAGCCGTCACCTAGACAGCCGCTTGCACGATCTCACCACCCTCTCCTGTGAGGATGACTTTCAGGGTCCGGTAAATCTACTAAGCCAAGTTGTACTTTACATACTTGTGGTTGTACTATTTTACACAAGAGGTCATGACATGATTCAGTCCTTAAGATTACCTGGATGGTTCTACCACATTTCACATTTTGTGCATCCACTGCACCACATACCAGCCCCCAAGCCATCCATCCAGGTATTTAAGCAATTTTAGGATTTTTCAGAGATAGAAAATATTGTGACCACTTACTACAGTCATTTCATCCATGACTGTCCCAAAACATATCATACTTTTGCAAGTGTTGTTTTTGGGGCAGCTATGTACCCCCGTTTTATCTAGCAATACTAAGCAACGCAATATTTATTTGGACTTACTGGTAAAAGCTATGTTAATATATATTTTGCTAGGCGACAAGGTTTACATGTCCAAGCATTTCAACGGATCATTATTAGCAAGCAGTATATTAGGTGTATAGCTACCATTTCTGGAAATGGACATATTTTATCACATAAAATAACAGCATGCATGTTAATAATTTAAAAGAAATTAACTTTGCAAAACCATAGGTTCAAAATGGTCAAAGTGTTAACTCGCCTTGTTCACGGGGATCTTGATCTTGGTCTTCTGAAGCTTCTAAGCTGGCTGCCTCAACCTCTTCTTCTTGAGCCTCGTATGCTATTTAATCGTGCGAAATACCCAAATAAAAGAAAAGCAACCAATCACTCAAAATATTACCAGAAATTCAAATGAACTTCAAAAATCATGGTTCAGGTTTCGTTGGATAGTTATTGAATTTAGACAAATTTAGAAATTTGTTTCACTTAATTTGGAGTTAAAATGAATATGTTATGCCCATTTGAAAATCTCAGTTCTGTGAAATGCCAGAAAATAAAAAATTTTGACACGTGGGTCCCACTGGAGTTTTTAATTCATTTTCTTTTTATTTTATTTCCTTAAGTACTGTGTCTCTAACATGTGGGGTCCACTGGCAGTGAGACTCCTCCGTTTGGCCTCTTACATGCGGGAACCTGGGGGGCTCGGGGCCACATGTCAGCGGGTAGCACTGACAGGTGGGGCCCGGATGTCAACCGGCCCACAGGCCACAGTGACTGATGAGCGGGGCCCAGCTATCAGCGCGGAAAATAAAAGAAAGGCTCAACCTCAGTGCTGCGAAGCCGGGGGCTCGAACGCGCGCCGAGGGAGCCGGGGGGAGGAAGAGACCGCGCTGCTAGCCAGGGGAGCGCTCGGGTTTATCTCACCCATATAGGGGCAGTTTTACCTCTTAAGGTGGGTCTGGGGAGAGGCTGAGCAGAGGTAGAAGAAGACGGTGGCGCCGGTGGCGAGGGATGGGCGGAGAGGTGCAGGTGATCACCAAAACGCGTCCGGGAGTCCACGGGGGTGTCGGTGGTGGGGTCGGCGGGAGCGAAGGGGCACGGTGGCGGTCCGGCGGCGAGAGGTGGCAGCGGCTCGGGGAAGCTCTCGGTGACGGCGAGCTACGGGCGACGAGGTGCTCGGGCGAGGCCGGGGTCGTCTTTGCGGTGAGCTGGAGAGGGTGTGGTGGCGGGGAATTGGATTCTAGTGGCTCGGGTTGAAGGATTGGTGGTCGCCGGAGTTGGGGAAGGAAGGGAGATCGCCGGCGATTGAGGGGGCTCGGGCTCGATTGCTCTCTACAGTAGGTGGAGGGAGGCGTGGCGAAGCGGGAGGAGGGCCGCTCAGGCTTTATAGATGGCCGTAAGGGGCTGGCAACGGGCGGGGCGGCCGTGCGGTCTTGTCGGGCGGCGATGGCAGGCGACGGCGGCAGCGGGAATCCGGCTGGCGCGCGTGACTACTCGGGCAGGCTTTTGCGCCGCGCACTTGAGGAGGCTCGCCAGGCAACGGGGCAGCAGTGAAGCTGGTGCATGCGCGCCACGGGGAGAAAAGGCGCTGAGCGGGGCAGAGCATGCGCAGCGCTCAGGAGAGGAAGAAGAAAGGGGAGGAGAGAAGGAGCTAGCGCGGGGCGGGTCCAGCGGCAGAGAGAGGAGGCGCAGGGTGGAGACGGGGCCCGCGTGGCAGTGGCAGGGCGAGGGAGCGAGTCGCTGGCGACGCGCGTGCGGCTGGGCTGCGCGGGGCGCTGGACTGTGCGCGTGCGGAGAGCGGCCCGGCCGCGTTGGCCGCCATGAGAGAGGAGCGGAAAGAAGTGAGGCTGGGCCGGGGTAATGGCCGGCCCGGTTTTGCTGTTTTCTTTTCTCTCTTTCTTTTTTTAAACATATATTTTGAGCATATTCCCACTATATTTTTGGTTGACTTTTGTGTTTTATTTTAAGTTCCCCCCTCCTAATTTCTGGATCATCTTTTCAGATTCGCATTTAAATTTTTTTTTTCTTTTTATGTACACATGTTTATTTATCTCTTGACCTTTTTAACTTTTGGAACCTCAACCAAATTTTTAGAAGAGTACCATAAACTCCAAATTCAAATGAAACACCTTGTAAAAAAATTCCAAAAACTTTATATTTTCAAATTCAAATTTTCAGGATGTTACAACAGAACTGAAAATGCTGCGGTAGAACTAGGCCAAAAGATGACACTACAGTGAATACTGTAATAAAGAAAAGAAAGCACTAGCCGTAGCAAAATTGAGCTAGACAGAAGAGAAACATGCAGATTAAAGAGCAGCAACAGGAGGCTGAAAACGGAAGACTGCAGTTCAAAGAACTAAGGTAGCAGCCGAATTGAACCGAGAAAACAAACTGAAAATACTGCAGATGCCGACTGTTTTCAGAGCCGAGAGCTTGTTGCTGCTCTCTGAAATGCAGTTTTCTGCTGGTTTGATTTCCTCTGCTGGCACACCGTTTTCTGGCTAAAAACAGACTAAGGCAATCTAAGAATAAATGCAAGACCACCGAGACAAAAATTGAGAAGCTGAAATAATGCAGTCTCCCAAAAATAGCTGACAGAAAACATACTAAAATAGAGCAGCAGGACTTAAGCCGAAAACTGAACATAAGCTACAGTAAATACCCAGAAACAGCCAAAAACAGGAGATATCATGAAAATTTGCTGCTCTTCTCTGGACAAATCAATAGGACTACAACCTAAACAGCAAATTGAACTCAGAGAGAAAATGAATGCAGACCAAAAGTGATTGAAAACAGTAACTGCTGCATTTGCCGAAATGAACCAGCAGGATGAGATAAAACTCATTTTACTCATGATTCTGAGATTCTTTGCTTATGAAACTTTGAATTACAGCAGGAATTAGCCTCAAGACTAGAAGGCACAAATCTCAAGCCATCCTTTGAAGAGAAATCAAGTGCATTAACCATCCTCTGCCTCCAAACCCTAGTTTCTGAGAAGCAGAGGAAATGAGACGAACACATTTTTGGAGAGAAGTCTGCTCTAGAAATGATTGCTCATGTGTATAATATAGCCAAGGGGCCTTGAGCACAAACCCATCTTAGAGCACATGATATTGCAGCTAATCAAATCAAAACACTTCATTTAACCAAAAGGAAAAAGGAAGAATAGAAAGCAGAAAGGAACTGAAACTCATGACAACTCAAATGGATTCATTTCAGAGAGATGAATGATTACACAAGGGTTACAACCATCTCACTACAGACCCATATGCAATTGGAAATCAAGAGGTGTCTACCATCTCACTGCATGCTTCTCCACCGAGAAGAACACGCACACACACACACCCTGAGCTCACCTCATACACACAGAACCCCCACTCTACTGCCTGCTCCTCACATCCTCTATATGGAGGGAGCTCACACCAAAGAAGAAAATCAAGAAGTGGCAGCCATCTTCCACTCCCACACCTCACACCCACATGAGGCAAAAGTCAAACACCTGTAAAAAAGTGGAGGGAACCAGGATTTGAGCCTTCCCTGCAAACCCTAAACATCACTTCCACTAATGGGTCTCCAACCCGTTATCTTCAACCGAATCCGCTTCCATTTTGCAGCCTTGCACATTTTACCGAAATGCCCCAGATGCACCTTCCTGAAAGCTTCCTGTCCTCGCACGACTGCACCCGACATCCTGACCGTCTGGACCTCAGCTCCTCCCTAAGCCTAGTCCTGATCTTTCTCACCGCTGTCACGATTGACACGTTATGTGCTGTCAGTGGTCGCATGACCGCAGCTGCCCGCCCCTTCCCTAGGGGGACGCGTGGCAGGATGCTACCAGTGTGTCTTGCGTTGTTGGCCTACCGCCGGTCGCGTTGGTCAGGCACCTTCGCGCGGACTTGGGGCCTATTGATCTCCGTATTTGGCTCGCTCTTCGTCGTGGGGCCGTGTCGGAGGTCTGGCTGGACCCCAATGTACAGGCTGGGAAGGCGGCGGCCAGCCCCGGGCCGTCGAGGCCGAGGTGGACTGCAGGCTTACCGCCCGGGTCAAGGGCACGTGGCGAGGTGCCCCCTTCGCGAGGTGGGGCTGGGGCAGAAGCCGGGGTCTCCTTGCTAAAGCGGGGACTCCAGCGTAACTGCTGTCGAAGTTGGCCGACGGCCCCGAAAATTGTGCCGGCACGTGCTGGGAGGGACGCTACGTACCGCAACATGTAGTTGTTCCGGATGGTGCGGATACATGGCGGGAAGCTATTGGCACATCGTGCGCTATCCGACCGTTGTACGACTACGATCGTGCGCGACGCACGTGGACGGTTGTGTCGCTTCGGCTTCGGTCGTGGGGAGGTGAGCGGTTCGTCTCCCATCGGTTACGTTCACCGGCGGTGCGGGAGATCAAGGGGCTTTAAATAGCCCCTATGTCACTGCGTCTGCTCCTCCTCTTCACGCCTTTTGGACCCTCTTTTCGCCCCCTACCTTCTTGCCCCCTGCTGCCGTGCTGCCCTCCTTGCCACCATCTAGGTTCCGGATAGCGATGGCGCACGGTGAAGGACTCGTCCGAACAGTCAGCGATAACACCGTGCCCCGCCGGTCGGCGTCGTTGGAGGTGGAGTACACGCTCGAGAAGCGCAGTTCAGCGATGATGGACAAACGGAGAAAGAGGGCCCGTGTTCCAGCGTTTTGGGTGCCACGCTTGTGACGGAGGAGACGATCCGTGGGCTGCTGCGCGAGGGGAAGCTATCGGACCGTCAGGAGGTACGGTTGCCCGCCAATGACGAGGTGGAACCGCGACCTGAGAAGTCGGAGGTAATCGTCTTCGTCACCTATTTTGAAGCCGGGCTCCGCATCCCATCCACCATGATTGTTGCCGATGTGTTGCGGACCTTCGAGCTGGAGCTGGTGCAGCTGACTATGAACGCGCTGGCCCATCTTGCTGTGTACAGCTGGGCCTTACGCACAGAGGCATGTTGGCCCAGTGCCTCGATGTTCGCATTTCTTCATGACGCGCGCTGCCTGCCGAAGGAGCGGAAAGACGGGACGTTCTCCAACTTCGGCAGTGTCAACTTCATGCTGCGGTCATCGTGCGGGAAGATCTTCCCTACCAACTCAACTCGGGCGAAGTGGGAGCCGAACTGGATGCGACGGTGGTTTTACCACCGTGTGGCAAGCGGCAGCGGCTGCCACCGAAGGTAAACTGTCTTAGCGTAGCTTAGCATAGCTTTACATCGCTCTCATAGGACTGTAATCGGCACGCCATCTTTCAGCAGCATTCATCCCGGAGGACGGGCGATCCCTAGGACGCGGGGACGTTCCTTTTAGGGGGGCGTCCAGTGCTCCCGGAATTGCCACCGCGGACGCCACACGCCCGAACTTAGCGGACTTCACCCCTCAACCGGAGGTGCTGGGAGCGTGGCGCGGGGTCGCGAGCAACGCGGCTGCAAGTATTGATCAGCAGGAGCTGCTGACCTACGAGGCGTGGCGCCTTGGGGACGCACTGGAGGTGTCGGGAGTGAGGGTGAGTATCTAGCCTTGTGACTGTATGTGGCTTTTAGGGGTTTGCTGACCACTTCATCGTACAGACCCTCGTCCTGGCTCAGGCGTTGCAAGCGTCTGACGCCCGCGAGCAGGGAGTGCTAGAGGGACGGTTGCGGGCCACCGAATAGGCTTTGCGCACAGCCGAGGGGACGCACTCCGCCAAGGATGACTGCATCCGTCGCTTGGAAGCAGAGTGCGTGGAGGGGAAGTCGTGCATTGAAGCACACGTGGCCGCGGCGCGGCTGTCAGCTACAGAAGCGGCGTGACAAGAAGTTGCAGAGGAGCGGAATGGCCTGCTCCAGCAGATGCTGCCCTGGAGAAGGATAAGGGCCAACTTGCCGCGTCTCTTGCGGAGCGGAACCAGGCTCTGGGCGATGCCTTAGTGGCTGCGTGGGATGCCATGCTGGCCTTGGAAGGCACCCTTGAAGGCCTCATCGCCGAGGTGCCGCCCCGCGCCTTCGGGCCGGAAGAGCTATCGCAGATGCTTCGGCGGATCGGGGATGCAGCCAACCTTGCACGTAACGCCGCGATGTCGTTCAGCGACCATTGCTCTTATGTGACGTCGTGCCTAATGTGCGCGCTTCTACGGCTCCGGGGCTGTCAACACATCGACGGGCTAGCTGACCCCCAAGTGGAGATGCTAGCCGGGGTTGGAGTGGTGTCCGGCGCCGTACGCCGCACTGTGCGGTTCTTCCATGAGAGGATTTGGGAGTACATCGGGGAGGCCGCAGCAAAGGTCGAGCTACGACAGACCATGCACGGTGAGGGGAACGTCGGCCTGTAGCTGGATGAAGTCCCTCGGCGTGACGAAGGCGGTGCCGAGGCATTGGGGGGCAACACGAACCCACAGCTACCCATTGCCGAGGCATTGTAACATAAATGCCTTTCTTATGAATAAAGTAGAACTTGCCCTCTCCATGTTCTGATTTGTGTACCTCCGTGCCCTGAGCAGCTACCCAATCGGGACCGGTCGCTATTTTCTGACCTTATGACCCGATGGCGCCTCCGACGTTGGCGAAGGGCTGAGGAGTCGCTGGATTTTTGGGTGGGCCGGGCTTCTTCAGGCGAAGTTCCGTCGCGGACGCGCGTTAAGGAGGAGCCTACCGATAGTGGTTGTACGCATCCGAAGATGCTTATATACTCTCGCTGCGCCTCTTTGTAAACATCTTGTGATGAATATAGACTTCGTTATTGCTCAAGACCGTGTTGTTCCGCGGTAGACTCGTGAGGCTATACTTCTGTATTCGCCTGTACGTAGGTACACTCCGTCCCCTACCCTTCGAAGTGGTGGAAGCAGAGCTAGCACCTAATTGAAGTAGTCGCGCGAGCGCTCCGTCCCCTACCCTTCGAAGTGGTGGCAGCGGAGCTGGCGCCTAGTCAAAGTAGACGCACGAGCGCTCCGTCCGCTACCCTTCAAAGTGGTGGCAACGGAGCTGGCGCCTAGTCGAAGTAGATGCGCGAGCGCTCCGTCCCCTACCCTTTGAAGTGGTGGCAGCTGAGCTGGCGCCTAGTCGAAGTAGACGTGCGAGTGCTCCGTCCCCTACCCTTTGAAGTGGTGGCAGCGGAGCTGGCGCTTAGTCGAAGTAGACGTGCGAGTGCTCCGTCCCCTACCCTTCGAAGTGGCAACGGAGCTGGCGCCTAGTCGAAGTAGACGCAAGTTGGACTTGTGCTCCGTAGGATGCGCGTCGTGGCTAGCGTTCTGCTGAGGCTCGTCGGTGCTCCGTGGAGTGCTCATGGAGGCGAGCCTCTGCTGCGTCTCGTGCCAGCTCTGCAAGGCGGACGTGGAGGTAGGCCTCTGCTGCGGTTCATGCCGACCCTGCGGGGTGCACAGGACCATGGCCAATGCCTCACTCGCACTTGGTAGGGTGCGCAGGGATAACATCCGTGTCTTATTTATACTCCGCGGAGTGCATGGGACCATCAACCACGTTTTTTTATACTCCGGAGAGTACGCGTAAGGATAACGCCTACGCATGCGCGGGGGCATCCGCGTCTTGTTTATACTCAGTAAAGTGCGCAAGACCACATCCACGTCTTATTTATACTCCGTCGAGTGCGTGTGGAGGTGGACCTCAGCGCTACGTCTTATTTATACTCCGTAGAGTGCGTGCGAAGGCGGACCTCGGTGCTACGTCTTATTTATACTCCGTAGAGTGCACACGGAGGCGTCCCCCCAAGCGTCTTTGTTTATACTCATACCCGCGTTTTTGTTCGAGAAGAGTGCGCGCGCGGACGCGTGACTTTGTTTATACTCATACCCGCGTTTTTTGTTCGCAAAGAGTGCGCGCGCGGACGCGTGACTTTGTTTATACTCGTACCCGTGTTTTTTGTTCGCGGAGAGTGCGCGCGCAGATGCGTGATTTTGTTTATACTCCTACCCGCATTTTTGTTCGCCAAGAGTGCCCGCGCGGACGCGTGACTTTGTTTATACTCATGCCCGCGTTTTTGTTCGCAGAGAGTGCCCGCGCGGACGCGTGACTTTGTTTATACTCATGCCCGCGTTTTTGTTCACAGAGAGTGCGCGCGCGGACGCGTGACTTTGTAGGAAATGAAAACAATTTTGCAAATGGTGAACTTTATTGAACTCCCGTTTGCGCGGGCGAGCAATTACAAAAGACGAGGTACTGACCGCTGATCGCTCGAAGGCACGAGCGGCCACGACTGTCGTTGCCCTGATGACGAGGCGGTGCACGGTGGGAGCCTCTGTTGCTGAAGCGACCCGCGCGGGAGCCTGGCGAGGTGCTTCCCGGAGCCGCCTAGGATCCTCGTGCTTGCGCGCCCGGTCTAGGTGTTCCATTGAGCCTCATGGTGCCGACCCCTGGTGCCGAGCTCTATGCGCCGAGCCATATCCTGGTCGCCGTGGATGGTGTTGATTGCCCGTGGTCCGGGGAGATTCATGCACAAGAAGCTGTGATGTGGAACTGCCCCGAAAGAGTTTAGGGTTGGTCGCCCTAGTATGGTGTTATAAGGGTACGAGATGTCGACGACGTCGAAGGTGACATCCTCGCTCCTCACGTTGTCGCCCCGGCCAAAGGAGACCTGCAGGTATATCTGGCCCAACGCTCACAGGGACTGACCGCCGAAACCCTGCAGTGGGATCCCCGAAGGGCCCAACTAACTTCTGGGGATCCCCATCTGGTCGAAGGCCGTTGCGAATAAGATGTTTGCGGAGCTTCCTCCGTCGACCAGGGCGCGCCTAATGTCGCATCCTGCGATGATGACTTGGACGACTAGGGGATCTTGCTGTGGAAATTCCACACCCTCGACGTCGGCAGGCGTGAAGTTGATCTCATGCTGCGCCCAGTCTGGCGGCGCCTGCGCCGGGTATGCCGCCACGTGATGTAGCCTCCTCGCATAGGCCTTCCTTTGCCGCGCCGAGGTGAACTCCAGCAAGGAACCCCCGGAGATAACATTGATGACCCTGTGCTGGGCTCCCTCTGGGGCTTGCAGCTGCAGGAGGCCCTCCCGAGGTTGTTGTACGTGAGCCTGGATCTGCAGGGGGCCCTCTTGGAGCTATGTCCCTTGATCTTGGAACCGCGTGGGGGCTTCCAAGGGTTGTTGGACATGGGCTACGATGGGCGGACGCGCCTCGTGGTTCCTATCCCTGGTGACGCTTTGTCAAAGTGTCACAATAGCAGTACAGGCCCGCGTGTCGTGGTTGCCACGACCATGGACCTTGCACCACTGGCCGTGGTGTTGATCGTCGTTCTCTTCGCAGCCTTTGTCGTTGCGACCTCGATCGCGCCCCCGCCCCCGACGTCCTCTGTCGTCGCGGCCAGCGGGGGTGCTATCTTCGGAGCCGCCCTCGATGTCAAAGACATAATGGGCCCTGAGACTTCTGTTGACCGTGTTTGGGTTTGTCGCTCGATGACTCCTTGTGCTGGGCATCCTTTCGTCTGGAGGCGTCCTTCGACGGCTCCTGCTTGCGCTTGCCTTTCGAGGATCCCTCCTTCGGCGAGCCTTCGTTCTTCGCCGAGTCCTCCGCCTGATTGGTATCAGAGTCGTCACCCTGCCGTCGCCGCCGCGTGTCCTCTTCCGCTCTGCTGTACTCCTCCATCTTGTTGAAGAGCTTCGCCACCATCTTGATTGGCTTCCGCGCGTTGTATTCGGCAGGCAGCCTCGGGCGAAGACCCTGTACTGCTGCATTGATGATGGTCGTTTCGTTGACATCCTTGACCTGACAGCGTACCTTCGCGAAGCACTTGAAGTAGTCCCGGAGTTTCTCCGAGGGTTTTTGCTTGACTGCGAAGAGCTGATCTGCGTCAACGCGCTCGACGTAATTCCCTTGGAAGTTGTTGTAGAGCCGGTCGCGGATCTGCTCCCACGCATAGATGGAATTTGGCTCGATGGCGAAGATGTTAGTGATATGCCCTAGAGGCAACATGGAGATGTTGTGTATATCACATACTATGTTTATGATACATTACTTTGTTCCTTGAAATAGACATTATCATTATTGATCAATGAGTATGTGACTTATTCATGAGACTCTTAATGCTAAAATGTTGCTATTTCTAAATGATCCCTGATCATATATCATATGAGGAACAAATATGATTCAAAGATCAGCATATGTATTGATTGATGATCATGTCTCATGGATCATGGTATGGTGATACCAAATCAATAATATGGACATGTGTTAGTGAACATATGTTGGATAGACCCGCCATGAGACACTGCAGAGATTCCATGTGTCATCAGTTGGTCTCAAGTAGTGTTTATGTAGAATCCTTAGACTTGAGATCATCATGGTTCCCAACATGCGTAGTAGCTTATTTTGGGACTACTAAACACTACTCCGTAACTGGGTAGTTATAAAAGTAGTCTTCGGGTTTGCCATGAAACATGTAGTGGGATGTGAATGGTAAAGATAGAATTTGCCCCTCCTTATGGGAGAGATATCTCTGGGCCCCTCGATGTAATGGATTATGAAAGTGCATGGCCATGCCAAGGTGATTGAGGAGTCAATCACAAGTTTATAATCCATCACAAAATCGAGAGAGTGATTGAGCTATTAAGAGGATGACACAGGTCTCACCTTGAGCTCAATCTATATCGTGAGGCAAAGGGATTCGTACATGAGAACATTACAGGTTCAGCCGATATGATCTTTACGTATACTTTGGGGTTAATATTCTTACTAGAGGCCGCTATTAACAGGGTGACCGGAAAGGCGTTTCTGGGTCGCGACCAAGTATACGTGAACCTACAGGGTCGCACGCTTAACGGGTTGGAACACTAATTCGAATATGATTCGGATGTGGGCTCAATTCGGATAGAGATCCGAATAGACTCCTATTGGGCCTCGGTCCACAAGTCCCAAGTGAGGAGGTCTATATATATGGAGGCGAGGCGCTGAGGAACATACGTTTTCTGTGAACCTCTAGCAAAACCCTAGCCGCCACCTCCTGAGCCAAACCCTAGCCCCTCACGAGTGCTAGTACACTCGCGATCGACGTTCCAGCCCCGGACGTGTGGATACCGGTGGAGGCACTACTCGTTGCGGTGTTGATCGGCATCAACAACCTACAGATTGGATCTGCTCGTGGTGTGGTTGATCGCGAGGAGGAGACGATCTGTTCGTGGCGATCGGCTAATTCCACTACTACCTCGACGCGCGTGGTTGGACCGGCTTCTCCAACTCTTCTTCCGCTGCGCTGCGCGTTTAGTGGTAATGATCCATGATCACTCCTTAAGCATGATGTCCTTGTGTGCGCGGTAGAAAAGTTTTGTTTTCTGCTTTTGTAGCCTACGCGCAATCCTTTAGAAGAACCAAGAGAGCGCCACCTCCTGCAGCGCGAGGGGGAGCCCCTTCGCCTTCGTGCTGTCGTCCCCGCCGGCGGCTTCAATGGCGGTCTCGTAGACGCGCACGAACTCCTGTGGGTCCGTGTCACCCTTGTACGACTCGTTGGCACTCGGGAACTTGAAGTCCTCCGGCCACGTCACCCGCCGCAAGCCTGCGGAGAGTGGGGATTCCGGGTTGACACGCCGCAGCGGGATGCGACTAGACGTGGGAGCGTCTCGGCTATCCGCCCGCTCCGGCGTGGGCTCCGGCGCGACCGTTGGTGGAGCCTGCTGGCTCCGAGTCTCTTGCATATCCCGTACGGCCCCGCGGAGATCTGCTAACTCCCGCTGGAACGTGCTGAGGGCTGCTAGCAGGGCGTTCTCCACCGTAGTCATAGCTAGAGCGCCCGATGTACCTGGCTGCATGGTCGAAACAGCGGGGATCACGGTCTGCACTCCTGGATTACCTGCCGTGGTGGCGTGGTGGACGTCGGAGTCGATGGTGAGGCCCATGTTGCCGTCGGGACCGCTCGCCGCCTCCGCACCGGGCGGGGGGACGACAGCCGCGCCAATGTGGTCGCCAGCGCTGCCGCTCCCGGCCACCCAGTCGGCGCTGTCGACGGTTGTCGCCGTGCTCGCGGTGGGACCTCCCACCGTACGCGGTGCGGTGCCGACCGTCGTGGCGGCGGTGGCGGGGTCGGTCGTGATGGCGTGCTCGCCGGCGTTCCCTGTCGACGCGCCCGCGCCGCCATCCACGCCCACAGCTGCCGACGCCGAAGCCCTGGTGTTGACACGAGACCCCGTCGCTCCCGCCTTCTTCTTCTTCACCGCCGATGCTGGAGCTTTCTTCGGTGCCATCCTTCTTCGGATCTTGAGGCTTGCTCTCCGTTCCTCCCCATTGACGGCGCCAACTGTTGTGGCTACAGACCAAACACACACACAGAGAGAGAGAGAGTATGGTAGTGGAGAGTTAGGTGAGCAATGGCTTAGGGTTTTCCCCATGGCATGTATCGTGTATGTATATATCCTCATGGGGAGTGTTTTTACAGTGATACCCTTACATCTGAACATCCCCCTCAGGGGCACTTTCGTCATTATACATGTCCCCTTTCGGGCCTTACAACCTCCTAACAGGCCTGCTGGGCTTAGGTTGGGGCCACCCCTACAACAAGATCTTTTTTACTTTTGCTAAATTTAGTTCAAGAACAAGATGATCTTTTTGGATAAGATGGGGAGGTCCTGGATGAGAGGAAGAAGTGGCCTCTACCTCATGAGCTGACGAGGTAGGAACAGAGCCACTAGCTCCAGAAGATGTGGAAGGCATGGGCTGGTCTCCTCGAGGTGCGGTGGTAGAAGCAGGCACCTCAAGGGGAGGAGGAATTGGATTAGGTAGACGACCCTTATCTCCATCCTCCTCATCGTCCACAAAGATGAGCTCAGACTGCTCTACTGAACTTGAGATATCGGGCCTAGTCCCCGGACTGGCCTCATCAAAAGTCACCTCACAGGTTTCTACCATTTTACTAGACTCGTAGTTCTAGACCCTATACGCCCGCAAAGAAGTCGAGTAACCCAGAAAAATCCCATCACAAGATCGTGACTCGAACTTATCTAGGTTCCCAGACTTCAAGATAAAGCATTTGCAACCAAACACGCGAAAATGAGAGACACTGGGCTTTCGCCCGTATCTCAACTCATAAGAAGTGCGATGCAAGTGTGCCCTCAGAAAAACTCTGTTTGAAACATGGCACGCGGTAGCAATCGCCTCAGCCCAAAACTTCCTAGGTGTAGAATACTCATCAAGCATCATCCTGGCCATCTCGACCATGGTACGGTTTTTTCTCTCCACAACGCCATTTTGTTGTGGGATGTATGGAGAAGAGAACTGTTGCTCTATACCTGTCTCATCGCAAAACCCCTCAAAGTAAGAAGTTTTGAACTCCGTACCATTGTCACTGCGGATCGCTCGTAAGGCACCCAGGAGCTCAACAAAAGCCTACTAAACAAACCCCGAAAATGGGTAAATGTCTCATCCATCGAGGCTAAGAAAAACACCCAAGAGTACCTCGAGATGTCATTGACCACGACAAGAACATACCACTTCCCTCCTGCTGACTGCACTCTAGCTGGACCAACTGTGTCCATTTGAAGAAGCTGTCCTGGTGCATCGGTCATAGTCACTGTGACCGGAGGATGAGAAGCGGCAACCATCTTGCCGTGCCGGCAAGGAGCATAAACTAAATCTTTGACCATCTTGAGTTTAGGCAGACCACGAATGAGATCATGGCTGCTAACTCGAGTCAAATGGTCAAATCCAATACGACCAAGTCTCCTATGCCAAAAAGTGATGTCATGGGACTCAGAAGCAACTAAACACTTGAGAGGATCACCAGAAGACTCAACAAAATCAGCACGAAAGATCCTCCCATATCTAGAAAACCCGCAAACCAGACTCCCCGAAGAATCAAGAATTTTGCAAGCATTTTTCTTAAAGCTCACCTCGAAACCGTCATCGGTAAGCTGGGAAACAGAAAGCAAATTGTACTGCAGCTTACTTACTAAGGCAACATCTTTTAAAACAAATGAATCATTAACGCGCACAGTACCTTTAGCGATGACGCGCCCAGAAGAGACATCTTCGAAGGTGATCGTCTCATCACCTGCAGCTTGGGCTAGGGAAGAGAACCAACGAGAATCTCCGGTCATGTGTCGAGAACACCCAGAGTCCACAAGCCAAACCTTTGCCTTCCCTGCCCGGCGAACCTGAGTCAACAAGAGAGGGATGTTTCAGTACTGGAATAAATCAAAAGAGATTTTGGCACCCAATACTGTGTCACACGATGAGCAGAAGAAGTAGTCACACACGACTGACCTCTACCTACCCTACGCTCTCCGTCACTCAGAAAGCCAGAAGGTCTATGAGCAGACCTGAAGCTGTTGCTGGGTCCGACTGCTATGGAAGAGCGAATCGGTGCACTAGCAACATGCTGATCTCGCCGCGGCTAGCTATCTTGACGGGGGAAACGAGATTTACCCTCATGACGGCGGATATCACGACCAGAGGCAAATCGAGGACCAAAACCAGAAAACTTACAAAAATCAAGTCCTCGATGCTGCCCAAACACATCTACACGATCAACTCTAGACCTCGTGTTGGTCTTAGGTGCACTCAAGGTCTGGGGCTGACCCTGAATACGCCTAAGAGCCTGAATACGATCTCTCCGTGTGATCTTAGCACGCCTGAAGCATCTCTCGATCATGTGTCCATCCTTCTGGCAGAAGGTACAATGATACTTTACATTCTGAGAGGTAGAAGTAACATGATGGGGCTTCACCTTCTGAGAGGTCAAAGCAATAGGTGTTACCACCTTACTGTCAGAGATCCCTTGGACAAAGCCCGCAGATTGAACACAACTTTCTTGGTTCTGGGCTTGACCTCAATCACACCTGCTGCTATGGGTCTGAGAACAGTAGGTGGATGCTTCCTAACATCCTCAAGAAAATCATATCCTAGACCTTGATTGAATTTACAAATTTGGACTGGTCTAGAATAAGATTCAGTTTCTTCTTGCCTCCAACAAACCTCTCAAGAGTGTTCATAAGATACTGACACTCCTGAAAGAGAGAGGTGCAAGAAGAGCAGTGGGAAGAAGAGACATCAGAAGGTAAGGGAGAAGAACCAACAACAGAAGAAGGAATGGCATGTGCACGCACAGCCGCCTCAACATTGAGGTCTTCGCAAGGAATAAGAGGGACAATCCTACTTCTAGCAGTTTAGTCCTCGTGCCTAAGCGTCTCTACCACTTCTTTAGGCTTTTCCCCCACACCAGCACACACAACACAAGCAGATTGTGGCTTCACTAGAAGGTCCTAAGTTAGCTTCACACATTTTTTCAGATTTTAGTTTTTCTCAATTATTGCATGGTGAGTTAACAGGGTTCTTAGAAGCATATTGAGCCATTTTCTTGTTATGATCAACCATTTCTTGAAATTGCTTAGAAACAGACTCAAGTTCAAAAGTTAATTTGGGACAATTGGTACAAAAAACAATGGGCTCTAGTAAGAATGCTTGTAATTCTGCAATTTTATGATCTGCCTTCTTTAGGTTCATTTTCAAATTATTGCATCTTTCACATGTTCCAGGCAGATCGAGAAGCATAGTATAAAGACCTCTAAAAGCATTGTCCTTATCCTCACATGAGGTGCAAGAAGTAGTCTCAACAATAGTAGATGAAAGAGCAGCAATCCTAATTATCTCTCATTCAGCTAAAAGACTAACATTCTCCACCTTAAGCAAATCTAGCTCAGAAGTCACACTATCATGAGAGGTCCTTAGCTTCTCCATATCACCAAGCAAAGAGGAACATACATCACATTCATCACGGGAGGGAGTAGATATAAGCGAAGTAAGCTCCCGTGACAATCTCTCTACCTACTTCTCCAACTCACTACACTTAGGCTCTAGATCTAGCATGAAATTTTTCTAGCTTAAGAAAAGCATCAGTGAGCTGGTCATAAGAAAGATATACCTCATCGGAGTCAGAGTAGAACTCGTTGTCGCTGATGTCACCCTCAAGGGCCAAGAAGCACATGCCGAGGAAGTCATCGCCATCCTTGAGATTTTGATCATCCTTCCCATCGTCGTCACTCCACCCCTCCACCTCGCTGAGGTCGATGTCATCAAAGGCGGTGAGGACGCGGTGGAAGAGCTTCTTGGCTTTGCCAAGGTTGCGGAACTTCTTCTCTTTGTCTGGAGGTTTCTTGTTGCGGTTCTTATTGATGTAGTCATTCTTGCTCGAACCGCTGTAGTCATTCTTGCCCTTTTCCAGCTTGGGGCAGTTTGCTCGAATGTGGTTGGGGCCACCACACTCAAAGCAAATCACGAGTCCTCCTCCTCTCTTTCTCTCCCTAACCCTCTTGTATGCATGAGAGAACTTTCTGGCTAAGAGGGCTAGTTGGTTTTCTGGGAGCTGCTCTGAATGATCATCATCAATTTCACACAGAGCAGCTAGAGAAAAACCCGAAACAGTGTCAACAGAAGATCCAGAGGCAGGACTGGGATCAGTGACCAATGCCATCGACTGAGACTTCGACTTGCGAGGGACAATGTCAATCTCGTGAGTCTTGAGGCGTGAATATAACGCATTAAGAGTCAAAGTCGAAAGATCTATTATGTCCTTGATGGTGGTCACTTTCAGCTCCCAAACACGCAAATCCAAAGCCAAAAGTATTTGACGAGCGTTTTTCGAGTCGTGATATGTAAGACCGGCCGCTCGGAGGTTGCTCAAAATCTTGTGGAACCTCGCAAATCACTCATCCAGGGACTCTCCAGCGAGCATTTCAAACTTGTTGTAATCTCGCTTGTACTGGTACTGTCGTACCGTCTTAATTTGGGTGGTGCCCTCATGGTAAGCATTGAGGGTCACCCAAATATCGAAGGCCGATGAAAGATGAGAAACGCGATCGAACTCGCTTTGGCTCAGACCTTGAATGATGATATTCATCACCTTAGCATTCGCCTCAACATCGGGCATGTTTGCCACATTGATGTTCTCATCGGCAAGAACAACAAAGCGCATTTTAACCTTGCGCCAAATCGCATAGCCCTGAGCCTGAATGTAGGTCTCCATCAGACTCTTCCAAAAGAGATAGTCGATCCCATCGAAGATCGGGGGCTTGGTGGAATACTTATCTGTTGCCATGGCTCACAGACCGGTTAAGATCTATCGAGAAGAGCTAACTGGCTCTGATACCAATTGTAGGATCAGAAACAGCTACAGAGGGGGGGTGAATGGTGCCTTCAAAAATCGCCCCAAAGTATCCACATGCCGAGACTAGAGAAGATCACTTGACCGGCAAAAACAGCAAACTGACGACACTGCTGACAACAAAGAACTGAAGAAGTTTCACTGACTGACCTGGCTAAAAAGTTCACAAATTGCATACAAAAAACTGAATCGACTGCAAAGGATTGAAAAGAACAACTACTGTAGACTGAAAGCAGCAATTCTCTAGATTATGAAAACAGGAAAGTGCAGACCAGAAAAATGCAGATTAGTTGAGAACAGAACGTTGCTTAAAACAGGGAAGACCGACTACTAGAATGAACTTGACACAAGACAAAAAAAATATCAGCTAAAAATAGAACACATACTGACTAGTCGAAAACAAATGCCGCGGCAGAACTGGGCCGAAAGATGACACTGCAATGAATACTGTAATGAAGAAAAGAAAGCACCAGCCGCAGCAAAATTGAGCTAGACAGCATAGAAACATGCAGATTAAAGAGCAGCAACAGGAGGCTAAAAACGGAAGACTGCAATTCAAAGAACTGAGGTAGCAGCCGAACTAAACCGAGAAAAACAAACTGAAAATACTGCAGACTGCGACTGTTTTCAGAGCCGAGAGCTTGTCGCTGCTCTCTGAAATGCAGTTTTCTACTGGTTTGATTTCCTCTGCAGGCAGACTGCTTTCTGGCTAAAAAACAGACTAAGGCAATCTGAGAATAAACGTAAGACCACTGAGACAAAAACTGAGAAGCTGAAATACTGCAGTCACCCGAAAATAGCTGACAAAAAACAGACTAAAACAGAGCAACAGGACTTAAGCCAAAAACTGAACATAAGCTGCAGTAAATACCTAGAAACAGCCGAAAACAAGAGATATCATGAAAAATTGCTGCTCTTCTCTAGACAAATCAATAGGACTACAACCTAAACAGCAAATTGAACTCAGAGAGAAAATGAATGCAGACCAAAAGTGATTGAAAACAGTAACTGCTGCGTTTGCAGAAAAGAACCAGCAGGATGAGATAAAATTCATTTTACTCATGATTCTGAGATTCTTTGCTTATGAAACTTTGAATTACAGCAGGAATTAGCCTCAGGACTAGAAGGCACAAATCTCAAGCCATCCTTTGAAGAGAAATCAAGTGCATCAACCATCCTCTACCTCCAAACCCTAGTTTCTGAGAAGTAGAGGAAATGAGACTGTTGTAGGGGTGGCCCCCACCTAAGCCCAGCTAGCCTGTTAGAAGGATGTAAAGCCCAATATGGGACATATGTAATGGCATAAATACCCATGAGGGGGTTACCCAGGTGTAAGGGCAAGGTTGTAATAACACTCCCCATGTGGATATATATATAGACACAGGCCATGGGGGAAACCCTAAGCATTGCTCACCTAACTCTCCACTACCATACTCTCTCTCTCTCTCTCTGTTTGGTCTGTAGCTACAACAGAGACGAACACATTTTTGGAGAGAAATATGCTCTAGAAATGATTGCTCGTGGGTATAATATAGCCAAGGGGCCTTGAGCACAAACCCATCTCAGAGCACATGATTTTGCAGCTAATCAAATCAAAACACTTCATTTAACCAAAAGGAAAAAGGAAGAATAGAAAGCAGAAAGGAACTGAAACTCATGACAACTCAAATGGATTCATTTCAGAGAGATGAATGATTACACAAGGGTTACAACCATCTCACTACAGACCCATATGCAATTGGAAACCAAGAGGTGTCTACCATCTCACTGCATGCTTCTCCACCAAGAAGAACACACACACACCCTGAGCTCACCTCATACACACAGAACCCCCACTCTACTGCCTGCTCCTCACATCCTCTATATGGAGGGAGCTCACACCAAAGAAGAAAATCAAGAAGTGGCAGCCATCTTCCACTCCCACACCTCACACCCACACGAGGCAAAAGTCAAACACCTGTAAAAAAGTGGACGGAACCAGGATTTGAGCCTTCCCTCCAAACCCTAAACATCTCTTCCACTAACGGGTCTCCAACCCATTATCTTCAACCGAACCCGCTTCCATTTTGCAGCCTTACGTATTTTACCGAAATGCCCCTGCTACACCTTCCAGGAAGCTTCCTGTCCTCGCACGACCGCACCCCGCATCTTGACTATCTGGACCTCAGCTCCTCCTTGAGCCTAGTCCCGGTCCTCCTCACCGTTGCCCATCGTGTCCACCTCCGGTAGCTCCAGCTCCAGTTCCTCGTCTCTCGACTCGCAACCACCTCAGCAACCTCGATCATCTTCGACATCTCTGACCGTCTGGACCCCAACACCTCCTGTGCCTAGTCCCGGTCCTCCCACGCCTCACCATGACCTAGCTCCGAAGTCCTGCAGTCACACAAACAAGCAAACCATCACATAGCAACGCTCGAAACAATATAATCAACATTAGCATCAGTGAAAGGTACTCAAGCATGAAATACCCAAATTGACCGATCGAGAAAAAGAACAAACGTCCCAAGCACGTCCGACTGCGATTGACCAAGTCCAACTAAACCAGACTGCGCCATGCACCGACTTGGCGCAAACCAACCAAATCAAACTCAAACTTTCTAGAACACGAGTCAATTACTTATCACAAACATGGGGACACCTCCACATGGTCTCTCAGTATAATTACTAACTAGTAACTTTAAGAGTAAAGTCCATTACCGGTCCTTAAACTTTTTATGCTGTGTCATCTCGGTCCATAGACTTTTAAAGTATGTCATCCCAGTCCATAAACTTCAAAATGTGTCATTACCAGTCCTTAAACTTTTTATGCTGTGGCATCCCGGTCCATAGACTTTCAAAAGTGTGCCATTACAGCTGGACCCGTAACAGGTGGTAATGACACACTTTGAAAGTTTAGGGACCGGGATGGCATACTTTAAAAGTCTATGGACCGGGATGACACAACATAAAAAGTTTAAGGACCGGTAATGGACTTTACTCTAACTTTAAACATGAAATATCGGCAATGTTCTCAACCACACTAGATAGCTCTCTAGGATTATCAAGCATAACATAGTATCAAGAATCATCAGGACATTATTGTAGGGGTGGCCCCCACCTAAGCCCAGCCGTCCTGTTAGGAGGTTGTAAAGCCCAAAATGGGACATGTATGATGACATAACTGCCCTTGAGAGGGATACTTGGGTGTAAGGTCGTAACTGTAAAATGCTCCCCATGTGAATATATATAAGCCATCCAGGCCATGGGGAAACCCCCAAGCATTGCTCACCTAACTCTCCACTACCATATTACTCTCTCTCTGTTTGGTCTGTAATCACAACAAACATATTTTAATAAGAACTTCCTTATGAGTAATCAATTTCACATTATGTAAATTAAACATATCAAATTTAAAATGTGGAATTTCCATTTGCATGCCTGAGTTTTCACAATTACTCACCGTTTCATAATTTAATTCAGCACCAATATTGTTACCTTTATCATTCTCCTCAGACGGTGTAGGTGTTGTAGTTATAAAATCATCATGATGTACCCACAGAGCAGCAAATACTTCATCTTCAACTGTGGTTATGTCCTCATCGTTTATCTCTCTCACTATTTGGCTATGTGGTGAAATCAACCTCACATATAGTGAAATCACAAAACTCACTGTTTTTATCGCTCTCACTCAATTTGGCTGTGTGGCTCTCATCCTCACATAGGTTTTGAAGCATCTCATCTTCTATAGATCGTGGGCTAGCAATGGCACAATTACCATCAACCACGATCTCCTCATGTAGCAATGGGGTAGTACTACAGGATGCCTTGACCAAAGGGAAAGTCCCATGCTTGGTTGTCTTCTCATGTAACGCACTAATGAAGGCATACGAACTGAAGTGTGGACTTAGGTTGAACTGTGGTGTATGCCTTTCTATAATTCCCTTCTTCTCCTCTATACCATAATTCATAAGATCCTGCGTACTACCATCTATTGCAAATGAACAGTAGCAGCGATCTCATAATTTAAACCTCTTTTAAAGTAAGCACTTATCGCACATGCCTCCGTGATGTTGGCACGATACATAGCATAATGCAGCTCACCATAATAAGATTGGACAGATCAACGCCCTTGGTGTATGCTCTTCATATAATGAAGTAACTCAAGCTCATACTCATATGCCACAAACTCTTTTATCATGACCTCTTTAATTCTTTCCAAGTAGTGACATATTGCTTTCACCAAGTACGTGCATATTTTTCAAACTCCGTGGTGGTTTGTGTCACTTTCTTGGCTTCGGACAACTTTTGAAACTTGAGATCACATTCGAGTTGTTCCACCTATTCAAGATATTCCTCTAGATTTGTACTTCTATAGAATGGGAAATATAAGTATCGAGAGTTGCACCATGTGGAACGAAATGTTGAATCTCCTGCCATTGTTAGTGCAAACAACAAGGAAAGCTATGTATGTGAATGTGGAAGATTCTATTTGTGGAATTCGCTCAACCTCACCTTCTCTTACTAACCGAAGTTCTTATACATCGTTGATGGAAGTAAGGAGCTGCACGCACTTTGGTGATGGTAGACAACACAAGATGATAGATCTAGTGAATTCAATTACACAAGCATTGTTAAAACAATGGCTTATTTGTGGAGTTTGGATGGACAGTGTTTACCTATACAATCTGAAATCCTAGATATTGTAAAGTTAAGTAATAATATAAGCTAAAATACTTTGCCTAAGTGCTGATCCAAAAGATTTAAGTGAAGTGTATGAACGCACACGTAAAGACCAATGTGACTCAGTGCAAACAAAGAAATGAGCTAAATAGTGGTAATATGACATTTGAGAAACAGATAGCTCGTTTTGCACTAAGTACTCGGAAAGATGCTAGCCAATTGCAATATTAAGGATATAAGGGCACATGATTGCTCAAAAAGGATCTGATCACACAATCTGAATTTTTTTGACATAGACTTTGGCCACAAAGTTCTCTCTCTCTCTCTCTTTTCACTTCTTTTCTATATATATATTTTTATTTAAACAGTGGAACGTTCTATACGTTAACTACCTTCTTGGTGCAAAAACTTAGATTTTAATAAGTGTGATTACTACCAAGAGTAGCCCTTGACACAATGTCCACAGCTAGTCTCAAAGATGAAAGGAAATACTATGAGCGAGTATCACTATGATTACTGCTGTCGGTAATAAAAATAAAAATCTATAACACTTTTGAATGTAAATCCTCCTCCATTACGTAGTCCTTGAAATAAGCTTTCTAACGAATCTAAGATCACCTCATGTAAGGACCCAGATTTTACAATCCGGATTCCTCTGTGATTACTGCACTATTCCCTAGATCAGTAGATAGTGCTCACAGTTACAGTAATGAATATCAAAATACATATCATGCGGAAGCGTAAATTTAATAGTAGACTTACTCATGGGCCGATTAGGCCGAAATCATTAAATTGCAGCAGCGGAAGAACGAAGCACACAGGTGGGACCTTCAGGACATGCCCACAGGCAGCCAACTGGAGGTTCGTGACCTAGCCCTTGACATCTTCATCTTTTCGGCCAGCTTGTCCAATCTTGTTGCTGAGGCGAGGTGACTTGATTCCTGATTCTGAATTTTTACCGCAAAAGCGAGTGTGAGCACTCCAACCCCGTGCTCCGCGAGCCAATACACAGAATGCAAATAAATAGTATGCATGACTTATCAAAGGAGAGACTCGGGTTATTTTATTTGCCAAAAATCGCTTTTTGTAGCATTATTGTTATCACATCATAGTGTTATTATTCCTACCTAAACTCCACACGGCGATTGCCATAATTGACTTAATCCACCAAAGACACACTTCCCTTACTGATTGCTGTCTAAGACTCCAAACAGCGAGTGTCATCATTTAACTAATCCACCGACCTGATTCCTTCTATATTGATTACTGTCTAATACTCTAAACTGAGAGCGACATCATTTAATTAATCCACCAATCATACACTCTCTATATGGTTTGCTGTCTACAACTCCAAACAGCGAATATCATCAATTGTTTAATCCACCAATCAAATGCTGCCTAATCCTCAAACAACGAGTATCATAATCTATATAATCCACTGAGCAAGTACTGCCTAAAACTCCAAGCAGCTAGTGACATTATTTATCTAATATCACTTATTTAATCCACCAATATCTTTTGTATTATAATCCCTAACAGTCCAATCCTTTTTGTTACTGATCCACAAGCATAATTTTGCTCTTCCACTTATCACCTTATAATCCATCTCTAACTACTTCACTATTGTACCTCCACCAAGAATATCATTGTTCAAGTCTACAAATCGCTAGTATACATCCACCAAAAATGTCATTGATCAGATCTAGAATTCTCTAATAAATATCCATCAAGAATATCCTTGATCAGGTCTATGATTCACTAATATATATCCACCAAGATTATCATTGATCAAGATTAATCTCCCATAGTTATTTTCATACCTCCAAAGTCCCAAGGTTCAAATTATCCATCAAATATTTGACCAAATCATATTAATCCCATCATTGTCAACATCTTCCAAGAATTTATACTAAGTATTAGTGTTGTAATCCAACAATTACCTTTATACTCCCTAATTCTCCAAAGATCATTTAAATCATCTATCTAGCCTATATATTCATTTAGACCCCACCAATTTATTTTTCCCAGAATTCACACTATCATTATCCCTATTATGATCAACATAAATCCACCAACTTCTTTATGCAATTACCATAAACAACCATCTTCTTTTCTTACAACTCTATTTATTCTTCCCATATTTTATTTTGTAAGAATAGAAATGCCACTATTTGAAATACAATATAAAATTTCCTGAGACCTAGCAGCTTTGGAACAAAACATAATGTTCAAGAAATATTAACATGATTTTCCATACATATGGTATCACACCATATGCCTAATATCACCATAATTTCTCCATACATACGGCATCACACCGTATAACATCTTTCAGCGTTATAGCCGCTTAACTTACCACTGGGACGATACCCAGGACAACTCAAATCAGGGCTTTCCACTGCCCTCCACTTTTCCATTCCCATTTTCCAAACATTTTTAAATAGAACTATATCTAGTTAAGTTCCCATGTCTGCCCTTGACCGTGGGCACGGCTATTCGAATAGTTTTTAGACTCTGCAGAGTTTGCACACTTTACCAACAAGAGATAAATCCACTCGTTGCCCCACATGATTCCTTAGCCATGCGGTTGAGAAGACTATCACAGGGCCTTTACAATGCGTGGTCCTACTGTGGTACGCCCGCTAAGGTCTATCTTCCGTAGTATGCGCACATACCTCGGGAAGGGTCACTCGTGAGCCATCACGGGCAAAGGCGGGGATGCGACCATCCATCCCTTTGCTCGTGGTCAAACCTTCACGTAACCACCTTAGAGCCACACAAATTAGTAAACCCTGCCTACACTTTGCCAGCTTGTGGTTGTACTATTTTACACGGGAGGTCATGACAAGATTCAGGCCTTATTGGTATCTGGGCGGTCTACCACTAACCACTTTGTGCATCCACTGCACCACACATACACACCCTCGAACTAATCCGTCCAGATATTTAAGCAAGTTGGGGATTTTGGGAGTGCAAAATAATCATGTCAAAATATAACAGTCATTCCCACCATGACTGCCCAAGCCAGTTTCTCACAATTTAAAAGATAATGATGTTTGGGGCATTTCAGCGCCCCAAGTATATATGCAGTACTAAGCATGGCGTATAATTTTACGGACTTATTTCCAAAAGTTACTACTATAATTTTACTAGGGTGACAAGGTTCACGTAATCAAGTATTCCAAAGGAGGTGTAATATTAACAAAGGTAGCAATGGGCATACAACTAGAATCTCAAATTAAGCATGTATTTGCATATAAAATAACAGCATGCAATTTGATAATTTAAAACAAAATAATTTGCTGAAAATGTAGGTTCAACATGATCAAAGTATTGACTCGCCTGGCGCGGTTTACCGCGGTCTTGAGCTCACACAAAGTTGTCTCATGCGATGATCTTTAATCTCTGGTCTTCATCGATCTTGGTCTCGCTTGATCCATAGAATCTTCAGGACTCCAATTTCTAACTACGGGGTAAACGACGAAATTCAAATAAAAGTAAATAACTCTAAAGATCCAAATAATTCCAAATAAACTCGATTTAGTTTTTATTACGAGTTAATGGGCGATTTGAGTGATTTGAGGTAAGACCGGAGGTAGAATACGATAACTATATCTTTCTATTAATAACTTCTTTTATTATTTTTGTATTTATCAAGGAAGTTCCATGAGGTAGGTTAGACCTATGAATTGGGATACAGGTTTAACTGGGTATTATTTTGTCGAGCGTTACTTTTCAGAGCATATGATATATATATGTATGTATGTATGTATGTATGTATGTATGTATGTATGTATGTATGTATGTATGTATGTATGTATGTATGTATGTATGTATGTATGTATATATATATATATGTATCTATATACACTTATAAAGTCTCTACACTTTAGTTGTTATTAGTTCTAGTTAAAATTTATTTATCTAGTAGGGGTATATTTCAATATGTGCTGGTTAGCAAATCTACCGCTAGAATTTATTTAATGGCAACATTTTAAATATTAGGCCTAAATCTTAATTTTAATTAATGGCCATCTTTATTTGGTCATTTACCCTAAGTGGTTTTTTTCCTTATCGAGATCTTTAATTAGTATTTAGTCTTTGAGTTAATTATTCATATATAATAACAAATCCACATTTAAATATTAAACAACCTGGTTTTATGACCTAATTAATTTTATTAGCTTTTCTATATTACTCCTAGTTATGCCTAGTATTACTGACACCCTATTACATACTAGCGAGACTATTTTTGTTGTGAATGACCCATGGCCATTATATATACATATATATTTTGTGCCTATATATTAATATGCCCTTTTTAATTTGGAGTTGTTATGGAAATTGCTGATATTGATATCTTATCCCTTTACTTACCACTAGACACAATTCAATCTTAATTTTTTTTCTTATGACTGACCGAACCTACTGCTCATGATTATCTCTCGTTATTGCTGCTAATTTAAAGCGTCCGGTTAAGATTTTATGTTCGACAGTATGTTAATGGTAGTGCCTTTATTGTTAATAGGGCCTATGTTAAGTACAAAAGTTTTACTAATGTTACATATCATCCCCATTTTACTAACTATTTTTGTATATTTGCATATATATTTTGGAAGCCTTCTAATTTAGATGGACACTCTATCCGGATGTTGTTAATATTTTGTTTAATGCATACATAAATTTCTGGTGATCCCAAATTAATAATCCCAGCTCCCTTGATTTATTTCCTACATAGTTCTTTACTTAAAGAGCTAAGGAAATGAATGACAAAATGGGCAAAAAGGAAGTTAGAACCCAGGATCTGTCAACTAATGCATGCTCGGTTAACCATTGGACCATTGCCCATTTACTGATTGCCTAATGGGAAACTAGTGACTTTATGCTTCCTATGGCCGGGGCAAAACAGAGCAACTACGGCGGCCCTCGGTGGTGGACTCGCCGGCGGTGGCTGGTGGCCGGGGAGGGGGTAGGAACCAGTAAAATGCGCCGTGGGGAAGAGGAGGAAACGGTTGGAGCTGGCACCACAGTCGGGGCGCTAGCGAAGGCCGGCGGGCAGGGGTTCTAGCGGCCGGCGGCGAGGGTGGAAGGGGCGACGGCACCGGAGAGGAGGGGGAGGAAAACCGGAGTGGGCGTGTGTAGGGACCCCAGATTTTGCAATCCGGAATCTACTGTGTTTAACTGCACTATTCCCTGGATCAGTAGATAGTGCTCACAGTTACAGTTCTGAATATCAAAGTACATATCATGCGGAAACATAATTAAAATAATAAACTTACTCATGGGCCGATTAGGCCGAAATCATTAAATTGCAGCAGCGGAAGAACGAAGCACACAGGTGAGACCTTCAGGACATGCCCACAGGCAGCCAACTGGAGGTGCGCGACCTAGCCCTTGACATCTTCATCTTCTCTGCCAGCTTGTCCAATCTTGTTGCTGAGGCAAGGTGATTTGATTCCTGATTCTGTATTTTGTCGCAAAAGCGAGCGTGAGCACTCCGACCCCGTGCTCCGCGAGCCAATACACAGAATGCAAATAGATAGTATGCATGGCTTATCAAAGGAGAGGCTCGGGTTATTTTATTTGCCAAAAATCGCTTTTAGCAGCATTGCTATTATTTAATCATAGTATTATTGTTACTTCCTATACTCCACACGGCGATTGCCATAATTGACTTAATCCCCCAAAGACACACTTTCCTTACTGATTGCTGTCTAAAACTCCAAACAGCGAGTGACATCATTTAATTAATCCCCCGATCATATACTTTATTTATTGACTGCTGTCTAAAACTCCAAACAGCGGATAACATCAACTATACAATCCACCAATCAATTGTTTCCTAAATCCCCAAACAGCGAGTATCATAATTTATATAATCCACCGATCAAATGTTGCCTAAAACTCCAAACAACGAATATCATCAATTATACAATCCACCAATATCTTTTGTATACCAAAATTCCTATCAACCCTTTCCTGTTGCTATTGATCCACAACCACAATTTTCTCTTACAATAATCGACCTTATTTGCCACTATCTATTTCTAACTAACCCACTAGTATACCTCCACCAATAATATCATTGATCAAGCCTATGATTCAATATTATATATCCACCAAGAATATCATTGATCAATTCTACGATTCACCATTATATATCCACCAAGAATATCATTGATCAATTCTACGATTCACCATTATATATCCATTAAGAATACCATTGATTAATTCTACGATCCACTAGTATCCTCCCACCAAGTAAATCACTAATCAGGAACTATAATCCAATACTTGTATTACTACTCCAAATTCCCTAAAATTCAATTAGATCATCTATTTAGCTTGTCTATTCAGCTAGACTCCACCAATTTATTTCTCCCAGAACCCACACTATCATTTCCTATTTATGATCGACATGAATCCACCAATACCTTTATGTGTACACTACAAACATCTATTTCCTTTACTCACGACCCTGTTAATTTCACCCATATTTTATTTTGTAAGAATAGAAATGCCACTATTTGAAATACAATCCATAAAATTTCCTGAGACCTAGCAGCTTTGGAACAAAACATAATGTTCAAGGAATATTAACATGATTTTCCATACATACGGCATCACACCATATGCCTAATATTACCATAATTTTTCCATACATATGGCATCACACCATATGCCATCTTTCAGCGTTATAGCCGCTTAACTTACCACTGGGGCGACACCCAGGACAACTCAAATCAGGGCTTTCCACTGCCCTCCACTTTTCCATTCCCATTTTTCAAACATTTTTAAATAGAACTATATCTAGTTAAGTTCCCATGTCCGCCCTTGACCGTGGGCACGGCTATTCGAATAGTTTTTGACTCTGCAGAGTTTTGCACACTTTACCCACAAGAGATAAATCCACCCGTTGCCCCACATGATTCCTTAGCCATGCGGTTGAGTAGACTATCACAGGGTTGTTACAATGCATAGCCCTACTGTGGTTACGCCCGCTAAGGTCTATCTTCCGTAGGATACGACCATCCCTCGGGAAGGGTCCCTCGTGAGCCATCACGGGCAAAGGCGGGGATACGACCATCCATCCCTTTGCTCGTGTTCACACCTTCACGTAACCACCTTAGAGCCACACAAATTAGTAAACCCTGCCTACACTTTGCCAGCTTGTGGTTGTACTGTTTTACACGGGTGACATGACAAGATTCAGTCCTTAGTGGTATCTGGGCGGTCTACCACTAACCCACTTGTGCAATCACTGCACCACACACATACACACCATCGAACCAATCCGCCCAGATAATTAAGCAAGTTGGGGATCTTGGGAGTGTAAAATAATCATATCCAACATATACCAGTCATTATCACAATGACTGCCCAAACCAATTTCTCATGAATAAAAGTGATGCTTGGGACAATTTCTCGCCCCGAGTTCCTAATCAATGCTAAGCATGGCATACGGTTACGGACTTATTTTCGAAATGTTACTAATATATTTTTGCTAGGGCGACAAGGTTCACACATTCAAATACTCAAAGGAGGGGTAATATTATTCAACGTAAACAATGGCATATAACTAGAATATCAAATTTAGCATGCATTTGCATAAAAATAACAGCAATGCAATTTGTTAATTTAAAACAAAGTAATTTGTAGAAATGTAGGTTCAACATGATCAAAGTATTGACTCGCCTGGCGTGGTTTACCGCAGTCTTGAGCTCACACAATGCTTTCTGTTGAGCCTTTGGTCTCTATCTTCACTTCGGGCTTGATCTCGCTCGATCCATTGAATCTTCACGACTTTCAATTTCTAATTACGCAACAACGATTCAATCCAAATAAAAGCAAGTAACTCAAAAGATCCAAATAAATCCAAATAAACTCAATTCAGTTTTATTATGGGGTAGTGGATGATTCGGGTGGTTTGAGGCAATGTCGGTGATAGAATACGACGACTCGATCTTTTTATTACAAACTTCTTCTACTATTTTATATTTATTTAGGAAACTCCATGAGTCGAGACGGACATATGGGTGGGTGTTTTAAAGACGACGTGTATGATTTAGCTTATCGGACTAACTCATATTACTAGTAATTTGATATGTAGCATTTTATGTGACCGTAATTAATCGTGTTATTAATTAAACATTTATTTTAGAGTGTTTACGTATATGATTTAGGTCATTTTAACGTATGATGCCCAAGGGCTATTATATTTTAGTAACGATATATTAAGATGCCCCTTTTAAAGACATGGAAACGATAGTCATACTTTAGATGGTTAAATTTTGTATTACTTAATTATTTAATGCTTTTGTTGTGCAAATAGTTCTTACCATATTTTTTACAGGCGTATTTCAATATTTGCTAGTTAGCAAAATCTACCATAGGATTTATTTATCGGCGGCACTTTAAAATATTGGGCATAAATCTTGATTTCAATTAACGGCAATCTTTATTTGGTCATTTACCCTAAGCTGTTTTTTTTTCAAAATCTTTTAATTAGTATTTAGTCTTTTAATTAATTATTCAAACAGTATTAATTATTTAAACATATTAACTAATCCACATTTAAATATTAATCAATCTGGTTTTATGACATAATTAAATTTATTAGCTTTTCTAGATTATCCCTCAGCAATATATTTTTAGTTTACATTCATAGTTGCACTTTAGTTTCATAATTTTTACCAATTAAAATGGGATACAAAAATTTAACTAAAAATGGGTGGAAAGATGCGGCTGACAGGGATCGAACCCAAGATCTCGGCTGTGAGCGTGTTAGGCGGGCGCTGGTAACCAACGGGGCGATTGGTGTTTCTTGGCTAGAGAACGGGAACAAAATAGATAAAGCAAAGCACGGCCTGAGCAACACAGAGCAAAAACAGGGGAGGCGGGAGGCGCATGGTGCTGCGCACGTCGGCGGCAGGCGGCGCCCGGGGAGACAACGGTGATTGGCAAAATGGATTTCTCATGTACGCCTCTACCTGCGGATGAAACATCGCCGGCCAATTCGGCCAGGGCGGCGGCCAGCGACTCTCCTGGCGGCGGCGGGAATGGGTTGGCGGTGGAGACGGCACCGGAGAGGACGGCGACGAGAACGGAGGAGAGCGTGAGCACGAGGAGGATCAGTAGAACCTACCCAGACAGTTGGCTTGGCCGGAGAGATGGCGAGGCGTGCCGGCGACGTGAGGCGGCGGCGGCTTGGGGAGGCATTCGGTGCCAGTGACGTACGGGCGGCGAGGAGCTCGGTTGAGGGTTGGAGGAGCTTCGCGGTGATCTGGAGAGGATGTAGGCGCGGCTAATTGGATTCTAATGGTGTGTGGAGGCGGAATTGGGTGGAGAGGCCGGCGGCCGGAGTTGGAGAAGATGAGGGATTGCCAGCGGTTGGGTGAGTTTAAGTTAAACTGGTTTCGGGAGCAGGATGTGTGTGAGATGGCGATGCAAGTGGCACCCTCCCCGTGCTTTATAGCTGCGCGAGCGCACCTCTCCACGTGGGCGATGTGCGCGCACGGCGGGGGTGTCGGGCGGCAGTGTTAGGCGGCGGCGGCTTCAGCGGGAACCACGGTGACGTGCAAGGCAGCGGACCCTCGGGCGGCCCCCGCACGTCGCGCGTGCTTCACGGCTTTGCTCCGGGTCAATCGGCTTTTGAACGGTGATGAACGGAGGAGAGAGCTGCCGTGCGGGGAGGAAGAAGACAAACGGAGCGAAGGCGTTGTGCTGCGGGTACCACTGGCCAGCGAGAGGAGGCGGAGGAGGTCGCGGGCCCGCCTGGCAGAGGGAGGGGGCGCTGAGTCGGCTGGGCCGGGGCACAGAGAGAGCGGCGAGGCATGGCTGGGCCGCAGGCGAGGGCGCGCGCGGATGGAGGCGGACGGGCTGCGCGCGGAGGAAATGGCCGGTTCGGCCGAATGGAGAGAGAAGACAAGAGAGGAGCTGGCCCGGGGTGATGGCCGGCCCGGCTTCGGGTTTTTTTTTCATTTGTTGTGTATTTTTATATATATAGCATTGGCATTATTATTGTTTGTCTTTTATGAATTCTTAAAAATTTGAAATCTCTTCCAAATTCAGGAAAACACCATAAAATCCAAATTCCAACAGAATATATTGCAAAAGAATTCAAGAAATTTATATTTTGAAATTTAAATTTTTCAGGATGTTACAAACCTACCCCCCTTAAATGAATCTCGACCCCGAGATTCCGGTAGAGCAGAAAGAATGGAGATAAGTTATATTGGCTGGCAATAGGTTTTGGGGTGTTGCTCGATGTATAATTCCTTAGCCTCACAGAGAGACAAAAAGCTGCACAATAGTGGTTAGAACTTAAAGAAGTCAAAAGGGAAGAGAGAACCTTGTTCTTTGGATAGGTCGTAGACTTCCTAATACTTGCTTCTTGCCATTGTTGTCTTTACGTCATTGTAGAATGGAGTAGTTGCATCGTCTGTTGGACATACAGTTGTAGAGCTTCATATTAATAGGTGGGTAGCAATTGTCTGTGCCTTAGGGGTTGAGGGCCTTAGGAATGCAGAGGTGACGATGCACATTTCTGTATGGCGGTCTTTTGTCCTCATCACTATAAGGCTCCCGGTGTCTGCAAATCTTCTCGTACTGGCTCGATTAGCTCTGAGTCTAGGTTGTTGTGCCTGAGCGCCTCCAAAGCATACGTCGCAGTAGTGCTTCGATATTTTTGTCTCTTAATGCTACCCCCCTTAAATAAATGACAATTGTCATTATTCATCTATTGTGTTCTTAGCTGTCTTGTTCAGCAACAGATTTGAGGAGTAATCCATGGGGCAAGGGTCTTGTCCTTCGCAGAAATAGGTGACCTTGCTCTGTGGGCTTTCTCTTGGCGGGTGGTCTTCTTCATAGTGATGTTGTTTTCCTTAAATACTGGGAGGTTGAAAAGTCTTCACTTCTTCTTGATTGCCCTGGTTTTGGGTTACTTGTTGTTTCGTTCCTTTGGATCCGATGGGGTTTTCAGCAAAAGGTGAGAGAGAATAGCATGAGGTAAGGATAAAATCGTGGGGCTAAGGTAATCCAAACCCATTCTAACTTTAAAAGAGCACATCCAGGGAACTGAAGTGATACTGAGCCACACCAATTTTTTTTTTAAAAAAAAACAAGCTTTTCCTGTGACTGCGAAATAGGACGCCCGAGGGCAAGAAGGCAGTGCACAGGGCCAAATAAAATCTTGCAACAATACATCGTCTACTCGGGAAGCACACATAAGAGAGCGCAGGGCTCTTCTGTATAGTTTGTTTATAACGAAACCACCTAATCCTCATGAATATCTTCAACGTTCCTAACCTTAAATTTTGGAGTAAGGGTACGATAAGAAGAGCAAACTCTTTCTTTTTAAATCAATAGAAAGAAGAGGGAAGTATTTGGGGTAATTTGATTGATATCCTCACTTACTCTTGGATTATCGTTTTGAATTCGGGGTAAGAGAGCTTTAGAAGAAAAATGGCTAAGGCAGCATTTAGAGGAGAGAGAATCATCTAAGAGAGATAAGAATGAGCAATACAACCTATATTTTTGGAAATAGATATTTAAGAAATAATTCTAGTCATAAAACTAACGGCCAGGCTAACTAGGTCACGACCTGCAGTCGATATGCTCTGATACCATCCTGTAGGGACCCCAGATTTTGCAATTCGGAATCTACTGTGTTTAACTGCACTATTCCCTGGATCAGTAGATAGTGCTCACAGTTACAGATCTGAATATCAAAGTACATATCATGCGGAAACATAATTAAAATAATAAACTTACTCATGGGCCGATTAGGCCGAAATCATTAAATTGCAGCAGCGGAAGAACGAAGCACACAGGTGAGACCTTCAGGACATGCCCACAGGCAGCCAACTGGAGGTGCGCGACCTAGCCCTTGACATCTTCATTTTCTCTGCCAGCTTGTCCAATCTTGTTGCTGAGGCGAGGTGATTTGATTCCTGATTCTGTATTTTGTCGCAAAAGCGAGCGTGAGCACTCCGACCCCGTGCTCCGCGAGCCAATACACAGAATGCAAATAGATAGTATGCATGGCTTATCAAAGGAGAGGCTCGGGTTATTTTATTTGCCAAAAATCGCTTTTAGCAGCATTGCTATTATTTAATCATAGTATTATTGTTACTTCCTATACTCCACACGGCGATTGCCATAATTGACTTAATCCCCCAAAGACACACTTTCCTTACTGATTGCTGTCTAAAACTCCAAACAGCGAGTGACATCATTTAATTAATCCCCCGATCATATACTTTATTTATTGACTGCTGTCTAAAACTCCAAACAGCGGATAACATCAACTATACAATCCACCAATCAATTGTTTTCTAAATCCCCAAACAGCGAGTATCATAATTTATATAATCCAACGATCAATTGTTGCCTAAAACTCCAAACAGCGAATATCATCAATTATACAATCCACCAATATCTTTTGTATACCAAAATTCCTATCAACCCTTTACTGTTGCTATTGATCCACAACCACAATTTTCTCTTACAATAATCGACCTTATTTGCCACTATCTATTTCTAACTAACCCACTAGTATACCTCCACCAATAATATCATTGATCAAGCCTATGATTCAATATTATATATCCACCAAGAATATCATTGATCAATTCTACGATTCACCATTATATATCCACCAAGAATATCATTGATCAATTCTACGATTCACCATTATATATCCATTAAGAATACCATTGATTAATTCTACGATCCACTAGTATCCTCCCACCAAGTAAATCACTAATCAGGAACTATAATCCAATACTTGTATTACTCCTCCAAATTCCCTAAAATTCAATTAGATCATCTATTTAGCTTGTCTATTCAGCTAGACTCCACCAATTTATTTCTCCCAGAACCCACACTATCATTTCCTATTTATGATCGACATGAATCCACCAATACCTTTATGTGTACACTACAAACATCTATTTCCTTTACTCACGACCCTGTTAATTTCACCCATATTTTATTTTGTAAGAATAGAAATGCCACTATTTGAAATACAATCCATAAAATTTCCTGAGACCTAGCAGCTTTGGAACAAAACATAATGTTCAAGGAATATTAACATGATTTTCCATACATACGGCATCACACCATATGCCTAATATTACCATAATTTTTCCATACATATGGCATCACACCATATGCCATCTTTCAGCGTTATAGCCGCTTAACTTACCACTGGGGCGACACCCAGGACAACTCAAATCAGGGCTTTCCACTGCCCTCCACTTTTCCATTCCCATTTTTCAAACATTTTTAAATAGAACTATATCTAGTTAAGTTCCCATGTCCGCCCTTGACCGTGGGCACGGCTATTCGAATAGTTTTTGACTCTGCAGAGTTTTGCACACTTTACCCACAAGAGATAAATCCACCCGTTGCCCCACATGATTCCTTAGCCATGCGGTTGAGTAGACTATCACAGGGTTGTTACAATGCATAGCCCTACTGTGGTTACGCCCGCTAAGGTCTATCTTCCGTAGGATACGACCATCCCTCGGGAAGGGTCCCTCGTGAGCCATCACGGGCAAAGGCGGGGATACGACCATCCATCCCTTTGCTCGTGTTCACACCTTCACGTAACCACCTTAGAGCCACACAAATTAGTAAACCCTGCCTACACTTTGCCAGCTTGTGGTTGTACTGTTTTACACGGGTGACATGACAAGATTCAGTCCTTAGTGGTATCTGGGCGGTCTACCACTAACCCACTTGTGCAATCACTGCACCACACACATACACACCATCGAACCAATCCGCCCAGATAATTAAGCAAGTTGGGGATCTTGGGAGTGTAAAATAATCATATCCAACATATACCAGTCATTATCACAATGACTGCCCAAACCAATTTCTCATGAATAAAAGTGATGCTTGGGACAATTTCTCGCCCCGAGTTCCTAATCAATGCTAAGCATGCATGGCATACGGTTACGGACTTATTTTCGAAATGTTACTAATATATTTTTGCTAGGGCGACAAGGTTCACACATTCAAATACTCAAAGGAGGGGTAATATTATTCAACGTAAACAATGGCATATAACTAGAATATCAAATTTAGCATGCATTTGCATAAAAATAACAGCAATGCAATTTGTTAATTTAAAACAAAGTAATTTGTAGAAATGTAGGTTCAACATGATCAAAGTATTGACTCGCCTGGCGTGGTTTACCGCAGTCTTGAGCTCACACAATGCTTTCTGTTGAGCCTTTGGTCTCTATCTTCACTTCGGGCTTGATCTCGCTCGATCCATTGAATCTTCACGACTTTCAATTTCTAATTACGCAACAACGAATTGGGTGGAGGCGGAATTGGGTGGAGAGGCCGGCGGCCGGAGTTGGAGAAGATGAGGGATTGCCAGCGGTTGGGTGAGTTTAAGTTAAACTGGTTTCGGGAGCAGGATGTGTGTGAGATGGCGATGCAAGTGGCACCCTCCCCGTGCTTTATAGCTGCGCGAGCGCACCTCTCCACGTGGGCGATGTGCGCGCACGGCGGGGGTGTCGGGCGGCAGTGTTAGGCGGCGGCGGCTTCAGCGGGAACCACGGTGACGTGCAAGGCAGCGGACCCTCGGGCGGCCCCCGCACGTCGCGCGTGCTTCACGGCTTTGCTCCGGGTCAATCGGCTTTTGAACGGTGATGAACGGAGGAGAGAGCTGCCGTGCGGGGAGGAAGAAGACAAACGGAGCGAAGGCGTTGTGCTGCGGGTACCACTGGCCAGCGAGAGGAGGCGGAGGAGGTCGCGGGCCCGCCTGGCAGAGGGAGGGGGCGCTGAGTCGGCTGGGCCGGGGCACAGAGAGAGCGGCGAGGCATGGCTGGGCCGCAGGCGAGGGCGCGCGCGGATGGAGGCGGACGGGCTGCGCGCGGAGGAAATGGCCGGTTCGGCCGAATGGAGAGAGAAGGCAAGAGAGGAGCTGGCCCGGGGTGATGGCCGGCCCAGCTTCGGGATTTTTTTTCATTTGTTGTGTATTTTTACATATATAGCATTGGTATTATTATTGTTTGTCTTTTATGAATTCTTAAAAATTTGAAATCTCTTCCAAATTCAGGAAAACACCATAAAATCCAAATTCCAACAGAATATATTGCAAAAGAATTCAAGAAATTTGTATTTTGAAATTTAAATTTTTCAGGATGTTACAGCGTGGGTACTAGGGGGTTCAGAGGAGGCTCACCTATAGGCTAGCCGCACGGGAGATGCGCCGGGAGGGGCTGGCGGCGGAGCTCCATGGCGGCGCGGGGTGGCCTTCGGCGCCGGCGAGCTGGGGCGGTCCTCCGGTCCAATCGGCGGTGGGGGTGGGTTTGTGGCGCCACAGAGAGGCTTCATGGCGGCGGAATCGGCCGGGGATGGCCCCAAGCGGCCGGCCTCCCGATGGCCGAAGGTGAAGAAGAAGGAGGCGGCCGGCACTCTATGCTGCACGAGAGGGCAATTCACCGCAGGGGAGGGGTGTCGGAGGTGTGGTGAGGAACTGGAAAGGGCGCGCGCGTTCTTATAAGGGGCGACATGGCCGGGCGACGCTGGAGCGCAGGATGCGGTGGCAGCTCACGGGCGGGGCTCGGCGCGAGGAGGCGTGCAGAGCGCGGGGCTCAGGGACGGGACAGAGGCGAGGTGACGCGACTGGACACTGGCGATGGTGACGGGTCGGCGCGGCGCATAGGGTGGAGGCGAGCGGTGCTGCACAAATGGTAGAGGAGGGCAGCAAGAGAGCAGAGGAGACAAGACAGCTCAGTGGAGCGGCGCACGGGGAAAAAGAGAAGATCAGGAGGAAGAAAGAAAGAAAAAGGAGGGGGCGGCCCGCGCGGCAGAGGGTTGGGAGAGGTGGCCCACGGTCAGAGAGAAAGAAATGGGAGAGGGAGAGGAAAAGAAGGAAAAGGGGAGAGAGGAAAGGGCTGGGCCCACATGGAAGTGACAGGTTTGGTAGAAGATGAAATGTTTAAGCTTGGCTGTGGGTTTTCAAATTTAAATCTTTTTGCTTCCCATTTATGATCACTGATTTTTGCACGACATTTAGAATTTAAGCTTCAATTTTTCAACTATTGAATGAGAGCTTCTATTATTATTATTATTATTATTATTATTATTATTATTATTATTATTATTATTATTATTATTATTATTTAGGTTATATGTGTATATATATATATGTTGTTATTTCATTTGCTTGCTTCTATTGTTTAAACATGTTTGTTTTCTTCTTGTTCCTTTTAACCTTTGGAACCTTCACCAAATTTGTCAGAAAGTCCCATAAACTCCAAATTCAAATAAAATACATTGCAAAAATAATTCAAAAGCTTTAAATTTTTAAATTCAAATTTTCAGGATGTTACACCTCAATCGGATCTTGTATGTGAAAGTTATTGCCTTTATACGCCAGGTATACGATCAGAAATACGGTCATACTATTTCGAACACCTCCAAGTCAATCGAACGACTGTAAGCGTCTCCAACCAATCCAACAGCGGGATTATTTGGTCTAGTTCGAATGTTACCATAAATACCAACCGTCCAAAGTTGATCGAATGACACAGAAGGGCGAACGTTCAGAGCGGTCCGAACATCACTGTCCCTATCGACCATCCAAAATTAATCGAACGCAGTAGAATGAACGAACATTTGGAGTAGTCCAAACATCTCCAAAACAATTAGGTGGTCCATTGAAGATTGGACGGTATGACTCATTTGAAGTGGGCTGAACGTTTCCAAGGTGATCGGGCAGTCCGTGAAGATCGGACAATGTGATCGTTCGGAGCGGTCCGAATGTCTCCGAAGCATCTGAGTGTCCAACGCTGATTGGATGGTTCGGACAATTGAAACTATTGAGACTAGTCTAAATGTTCTGAAGGTCTTGCGATCATCCAATCACATCTGAGGTCGATCAGACCGATCTGAAGGTAGTTTTTGATACCAGCTGAAATCGTTTGAATGTCCGAAGCATCTTTGTGAGTTCGATTATTTTTGTGGTTGATTCCTGTGGCAATGAGGACTTGAACATGTTTTCCCTTACTTGACTCTAAGTATTTCTTCTCCATTGGCTTCTCCT
Organism: Dendrocalamus latiflorus; assembly: GCA_017311315.1. Lineage (NCBI taxonomy): Eukaryota > Viridiplantae > Streptophyta > Magnoliopsida > Poales > Poaceae > Dendrocalamus > Dendrocalamus latiflorus. The sequence goes on along the minus strand of CM029650.1, from coordinate 15,563,348 downwards.
CTATGGCTCCAATTCCAAAAGCTTCACATCGTTCAAACCTAGAACGCACAATATATTGGAACAAGGTAGTATCCAATTCTCACTTAAATTATAACCAAATTCAATTAGGAGCGAATTCACCTATTGATTAATTTATTTAGCTTGTGCTCATGTAATCGTTCCGATTGGGTTGTGAGAGACCAAGTGGTCGTGACTGCATGTGAATGATGAGTAATTGACAAAGGTTTAGGATAGTCGAGTTTGGTTTGAGTGGTTCGGAGTCGAGCCGTTGCGTGGCGCAATCGGGCTCGGTCGGACTTTGGTCAAACTTGGTCATTTGGGCGTAGGATGTATATTCTAATGTTTCGACAGGTTTGGACTTCGTCTGTGGTAAGTATGATGGTATTTACGCTTTCATGTGTCGAGCGGTGCTATTTGACGTGTTTTCTTGTCTGTGTGACTGCAGGACATCGGGTGGAGTCGTGGCGAGACACGGTGGACCGGACTAGGCGCAGGTGGCGCTGAGGTCAGAACGGTCAGGATGTGTCGAAGACGACGTGGACTCGAGGTGGGATCTTTCTAGGTTACTCGCCTTCTTCGCGGGCTTATCGGGTTTGGAACTGCGAGTCTAGTAAAATGGTAGAGACCTGTGAGGTTACTTTCGATGAGGCCAGTCCAGGGACTAGGCCCGATATCTCAGGTTCTTTAGAGCAGTCTGAGCCTATCTTCGTGGATGATGAGGATGATGGAGACGAGGGTTGTCTACCCGATCCAGTCCTTCATCCACCCCTTGAGGTGCCGTTCTCCACCGCACCTCGAGGTGATCAGCCTCTGCCTTCCGCTTCTTCTGGAGCTAGTGGCTCTGTTCCTACCTCTTCTGCTCATGAGGTAGAGGCCACTTCTTCATCTCATCCAGGACCTCCTAGACACATTCAGAAAGCTCATCCCTCTGAGCAGATTATTGGAGACCTTTTCGAGCGTGTGACCCGCTCAAAATCTGGCTTATCTCAATTCTGTCTCCATTCTGCTTTCATTGCCTCCTTTGAGCCCAAAGATGTTTCTCATGCTTTATCTGATGAGTCTTGGGTCAATGCCATGCATGAGGAGCTAGAAAACTTCGAGAGAAACAAGGTCTGGTCGCTTGTCGAGCCCCCGCGAGGTCACAATATTATTGGGACTAAGTGGGTGTTCAAGAACAAGCAGAGCGAGGATGGAGTGGTTATTCGAAATAAGGCTAGACTGGTAGCTCAGGAGTTCTCCCAGATTGAGGGTCTAGATTTCGAGGAGACCTTTTCCCCTGTAGCTAGACTTGAAGCCATTAGAATCCTGCTTGCCTTTGCAGCTTCTAAAGGTTTCAAGCTTTACCAGATGGACGTCAAGAGTGCCTTTCTCAATGGCTTTATTGAGGAAGAGGTCTACGTTCGACAGCCTCCTGGTTTCGAAAACCCCAAATACCCAAACCATGTCTTCAAGTTTTCCAAAACTTTGTATGGACTTAAGCAAGCCCCTAGAGCTTGGTATGAGAGGCTTAAGACCTACTTGTTAAGTCATGGTTTTGAGATGGGTAAAGTTGACAAGACCTTGTTCATCCGCCGGCATGGCACTGACTTTCTGCTCGTCCAAATCTATGTCGATGACATTATCTTTGGTGGCTCTTCCCATACTCTGGTTTCACAGTTCTCGGATGTCATGAGCACCGAGTTTGAGATGAGTATGATGGGGGAGTTGACCTTCTTCCTTGGCTTCCAAATCAAGCAGTCTCGGGAGGGTACATTTCTTCATCAAGAAAGTACACTCGTGACCTCCTGAGACGCTTCGACATGAGCGATGGTAAGCCTGTGTCGACTCCCATGGCTTCTACAGCCTATCTTGACCCAGATGAGGATGGCGAGCCAGTTGATCAGAAAGAGTTCAGAAGTATGATCGGCTCCCTTCTTTACCTCACTGCCTCGAGACCAGACATACACTTCTCCATGTGTCTGTGTGCTCGTTTTCAGGCTTCTCCTCGCATATCTCACCGCCAGGCGGTGAAGCGCATCTTTCGGTACCTTCGAGCTACCATTGACTATGGTATCTGGTACTCTTCCTCATCCTGTCTTTCCTTGAGAGCCTTTTCGGATGCAGACTTTGCTGGCTGTAGGATAGATAGGAAGAGCACTTCCGGCACCTGCCAGTTCATTGGCACTTCTCTCGTTTCCTGGTCTTCGAGGAAGCAGTCCGGTGTTGCACAGTCCACTGCAGAGGCCGAGTACGTTGCTGCTGCCAGTTGCTGCAGCCAGGTACTTTGGATGGTTTCGACCCTGCGGGACTTTGGGTTAGCCTTAGACAGTGTTCCACTCTTTTGTGATAACACGTCTGCTATCAACATTGCTAAGAACCCAGTGCAGCACTCTCGGACCAAGCATATTGATATTCGCTTCCACTTCCTTAGAGACCTTGTAGAGAAAGGTGACATAGTGCTCCAGTTTGTGGAGAGTGACCACCAGTTGGTTGATATCTTCACCAAGCCTTTGGACAGTTCGAGGTTTTCAGCTCTGCGGGGAGAGCTTGGGGTAGTTTGTCCTTACGGACTGTAGTGAGGGGGAGCTTGGGCTTTACTGCTTTACTATATTAATTATGCTTCTGTCTCATTTCTGTTGCATTGCATTTGCGGGTGCATTGGGTTAAGTCCTTCTAGCATAGGTTAGAGTGTTTCTTGTGTTGAGTTGCTTAGACTTCTTACTCTTATCTTGTGCTTCCAGGATTAGCTATTTCTTATCTCACTAGGTTGAGCTCACTCACTTCTTGTAGGTTCTAGCGAGGGTTGGGCCACCCTCGGGTAGACAGGGTACGTGTTTGCTCTCTAGTGTGTGTTCGACGATCAGCTGTTAGTCCTGGAGTCATTTGGGGTAGATGAGAGTCAGTTTAAGCCATAGTTGCTTCTATATCTTTTCTATGCTTTAAGGACTGTCTGTTTGGTTTTCTTTGCCAGCTTCTCGATTTTATTGCTTTGGTTCAGGGGGAGTTCATTTGGGAGCTTCTGAAGCTTAATTTTGACATAACTCAACTTGAACTAAAAGTTGCATCTAACGTTGAGGGGGAGCTGGACTTTCTTGCATTTTCAGCATTCTAGCATTATAATCAATCTGCATTGAGCCTTGATTATTATCCTGTTATGACATGCTTCAATACTTTACACCTTGCCATGTCTTGTGCTTAGCTTGCTAGATTTATCATGACTTCATATGTGTAGACTAGCTTTCTGCCATGATAAGTTAATTAAAATTGCTCAACTTAGATTAAAACTTGTCATGTTAGCACTCGAGATTAGTCTTGCTTGAGCTATCCCTTTATGATTCATGCCATGTCAAATAGGCTGAGTTGAGTCTTGAATCTAGGTTGAATCTTAGATTGAGCTATTTTAGCATCTTGATACATCATGAGTTAGCACAATCTGTTAAAAAGCAAAAGGATCTCTTTTTATGTGCGAAAAAACTGATTTCACCAATTCTTTCTCATGAGACGGCTTGCCATTGCACTAGGCATGAACTCAGGGGGAGTTTTGGATGACCTGGACTATCTTCTTAAGCTTCTCTCTTGGAGTAGTCGCGTAAGGCTTGAGATCTAGCACATGATAAAATTTTTGGTTGGAAACAGGTATAAGCTTTAAAAGAAAATATGTCAAATGTGCAAGATTTGCTTAATCACCTAAAGATGAAAAGTGCTTAACCAAATGATAAACTCTTGAGCTTGTAGCACTCTAATTGACTCAACACTAGCTTCTTGTTTCCGCTTAGCTTATTGACATGGCCTGAGTCATCCTTAGATATCTCTAGTTAGACTTTGCTCATTGATGACTTGACTTGCTCACTAAATGCATTACATTTCAGATTGTCATCTTTGTGCTCTAGCTGGTTTATATATATGTTGTCATGATCTAGATAGCGTTTTTTTTTTACTTATGGCTTGGTGTATTACATTATGGTCAATATGGATAATTCTCATGGCTCTAAATGCTTAAATAAACAAACTTCAGCCATATTCATCCATTGATATGTCATATTTCTCTATTGCATCTTGATGTGTTTATTGCCAAAAGGGGGAGAATAGAGAAGAAAAAGTCTGTTGGGAACAGTTTAGAGCTTTGGAGATCAATTTGCTCTTTCAGTTGTTGCTCTAGTGTTCCTTCTGTCGACATGGTCATTAGCTTTATTCTCTTCTTTGGTCCATGTTGGATTCTTCAAAATCAAACTCAACTTCATGCTTTTTCTGAGTTTGTCAATATACTCATCAAGGGGGAGATTGAGAGACCAGGTGGTCGTGACTCCATGTGAATGATGAGTAATTGACAAAGGTTTAGGATAGTCGAGTTTGGTTTAAGTGGTTCGGAGTCAAGCCGTTGCGTGGCGCAATCGGGCTCGGTCGGACTTTGGTCAAACTTGGTCATTTGGGCTTAGGATGTATATTCTAATGTTTCGACAGGTTTGGACTTCGTCTGTGGTAAGTATGATGGTATTTACGCTTTCATGTGTCGAGCGGTGCTATTTGACGTGTTTTCTTGTCTGTGTGACTGCAGGACATCGGGTGGAGTCGTGGCGAGACACGGTGGACCGGACTAGGCGCAGGTGGCGCTGAGGTCAGAACGGTCAGGATGTGTCGAAGACGACGTGGACTCGAGGTGGTTGCGAGGCGTGCGAGGCAAGGAGCGCGGAAGCTTCCCGGAAGGTGCAGGAGGGGCGAAACGGGAATTTCGCAAAGCTGCACAAGCGGGAGCGGGCTCCGTTGGATTTAGCAGGCGTAACGGGGCGGAGACCCGTTAGCCAAGGCTATAAATAGGATTGAGGGGCTGCATGCCCACTTGAGCACTCCATGGGTTTTTAGGGTTTCCTTTAGTCAAAATAGGCTTTAGTGGTTGTTTTGGCTTTAGGCTTTAGTGGTTGAGAGTGGGTGGAAGAGGCAGAGGTGCGCTCCCTGCCTGTCCCCTTCGATGGGTTTCAGAGAGTCTGAGTGAGTTCTTCCTCCCTCCAAGCACATAGTGTTGTGTTCTTGAGTTGGGAGAGTGAGGAGATGGATTGAGAGACTTGTAATCATTCCTCTATCTGTAATCGTGTCATCTCTCTTCATCTATATCAATGCAAGATGAATTTTGGTTGAGTTTGTGCTCTCTGTTGCATATTTTCTTCGATGTCTCTCTGTGGTGATTTGTGAGTTTTTGAGATTCTTGTTGGTTCTTGCTGGGAAGGCCCAAAATGGGTTGCTTGATGATGGGATGTTGCTTCTAGACCTTTTGGTCAGGTTCCCCCAAGAGCAAATTGTTTTTAATCTCAGTTTTGGGTTTTCAAGGTCCTCTGTTCATGAACTCAGTTCTAGGGTTTTAGTTCTTTCTGAGATTTCCTTCTTGAGATGGAGTGATCTTTGGTCTAAGGAGCTCTTTTGATATTGCTAACATGACTGCAAGAGCTCATGATCAAAGAGTTAATGTTTGAGAAGAAATTTGATTTTTAGTGCCTCTCTCTGTAGTTTGCACGTTTTCTAGGGTTTTTGCTCTGTTCTTGATTTCCTTCGCAAGATTGCATGAAATTGGGTTTGGAGAGTCCCTTGGCTATTGCTAATATATTCCCAAAGTTTCGTGTGCAAAGGATCAAGGGTTTGAGAGAAATTTGATTTGTTGTGAAGTCTCTGAAATTTTCAGGTTATTGGGTCAAATCTGAAATTCTTGATTCTAGGGTTAATTTCTTTGTTCTCTAGTTCCTCCTTGCTATTGAGTTTGTATTGGTGATGTCTTGGGCCAAAAAGAATGGAAGAATTCCATCTTTCTCATGGTTTTTTTGAAGATCTGAACATTTACTGCTTGCTGATTTCAGACTGCATTTTCAGCACTTGTTAGCTGTTGTTTTCAGCATCACTTCATTGCTGTTTTCAGCATTTGCTAGCTGCTGTTTTCAGCATTTGTGCAGTGCAGTTTTCAGCAAATAGCAGTGCAGTTTTCAGCCAAGTTTCAGCTCAGTTTTTTCAGCAGTTCCAGGCAGCAGTTTTCAGCAAGTTTCAGCTCAGTTTTTCAGCAGTTTCAGGGAGCAAAAATCAGCAAAACCTCTCAGTCTTTTCTCTCTTTTTGTCTCTTGTTTTCTGCAGCAAAAATAGTCATTTTAGTGCCTTTTGCAGTAGTAGTTTTGCAGCAAAGAGAGTCTCTCTTTTGGGACTTTTTCAGCTTCAGTTTTCAGTAGTGAAGAATCCTTTTCTTTGGTTGGTTAGTGAAGTCTTTTTCTGGAATTTTGCCGGTCTAAGCCTTGCATCTTTCGTGAGTATCTTTGGTCTTCGGCAAAATTATTTTCAGCTACCAACAAGCGAATGTCTTCTGTCTTCATAGCTTTTACATAGCTAACGAAGAAGAGACTTGAGTCGATACTCGGGGGTCAAATTTTTAATTGATCGACATTCACCCCCCCTCTGTCGCCATTTCGGTCCAACAGGTTGTCATCATCATCTTGTACACTTGAAGTGATGAACGATTCACTAGTATCGACGAGACCTTCTAAACATATCTTCACTTTAGGTTTGTACACAACGAGTATGGGTCTACATATCATTACTATTATAAAAGAATGAGTTGGTGGTTGTACGTCCATTCTCCTCCAACCGCTCTATTCCCTCAACTTCTCACCATTCTCTACTCTCCAACCGATCAAACCAACTCTCTTCTATAGCACAATTTCTCTATATATTCAATGAGTTCCGTTGTAACGCTCGGGTATGTAACTAGTAAATACATAACAGAGTAGTAGCTCTATTTCTCTAAATATAATAATTAAAGATCCAATTAAATTAGAATTCACCTGATAATATTTAATGCAACTCAATAATTTCTTCTAGTCAAATAATATATTTAACTAAAAAATGTTAAGCATGTCTGTATCCGCATCAGATCAAAATATGAAGATCATCACAGCAAGCTCCAATTTAGCAAGAATTCACACAAATACTCTAAATCATTCTCTAGATATGTATTTTTATCAATCTTTCTTACCTTTTGACCATGGAGTCATCAAGATACATAGAAGAAGAAAGAGCAAGCAAGGAATGAAGTGACTATATTTTATTCAATTTTAGCTTGATAAGGAGCTGTGAAAATTATCTAAAATGGCTCCACAAGTATTACACCAAATCATATTATGTGAAGAAGCTATCGAGATCATGGCAATCTATATATAGCAAAGCTAAGCCAAAAGAGTAAGAATATGAAATTAAATGGATTTTTTAGCATGTCAAATTACTCAAAATCATAGATTAGCTAAAAGTATCCCAACATGAGCCAAGCCATCTCAATAAGCTAAATAGAACTAAGACGTAGTTATAATTGAGTTATTTTAGAGTGTTATAAGTTCAATATTAAATCATTTTGTTAAAGTATTTGGAATTGGGAACAAATAACACATTTAACACTCTCTAACTCTCTAAAATATATTTTTGGTCTTATCTTAGTAAAACAAGTCCTAGACTTGGAGCCATCTACAACTGCCTCTAAAGTTTCAATCATTTTTCACCATTTTTTTGATTGAGTCATGTGCTAGATCTCAAACCTTTGTTGACCACCTAAGGGTAAGCTTAACAGCATGGTCATGGTTATCCAAAAATCTCCTTGAGTTCATGCCTCGTGCAACGGCAAACTGTCTCATGAGAAAGGATTAGTGAAATCAGTTTTTTGGACATAAAATATATTATTTTTTTATTTTCTAGTTCAAGAACAATGATCTACTCCTGAGTCTGTAAGTTATACATGACCCAAACTACAAAAACCTAGAAGAAATAAACTCATGCGTTAATAAAGAACTATCATAGCACAATCTAAAGCATAATTTAGATTCTAGACTCAACTTAGACTATTTAATATGGCATAAATCATAAGAGAGCCACCGAAGCAAAGCTAGTTATAAGATCCAACATTGACATATTTTAGTTCAAGCTTTATTTAAGTAAGCTAGTATGCCAAAAGCTAAGTGACAAAAAGAAAGACATGATAAATCTAGCAAACTAGCATAAGACATGGCAAGATGTAAAGCAAGATATCATGCCACACAGGGATAATAGTCAAAGCTTCATTTAAATTTTTACAACGCAAGTTTATAAAATTTAAATATGCATTATGATACAATGGATTCAAAGAGTCAAACTTCTCAAAGCAAGTCAAAAGGACGAATAACCCCCCAACTCCACTACAAAGAAGCAAAATGAGAACAATTGAGAGTCTTAATGAAAATATCGGCAATTTGGTGCTCTAATTCTACAAACTAAAGAACAACATCTGATAAGGATCCAACTAGTAAACTAGCAGGATTGTATTATTTTGGCCCGATCTTTCGTGGTATGTAGGAACCACCAAGATAGATAGGTTCAGTGGCTTGGAACCGAAACCCAAACTCACCTGTGAGCATCTAAACCCACGATAAAGGATGGATGAATCTTGTGATTCAGTGAACAAGCACTAGCACCACAGCTAGAGCACACCAGGATGAATCTGATGCGGGGGATTGCCCGATCTTCACGGCGTAGGATCGATAGAGATAATTTGGATCCGTGCAACCTGACGAATCGATAGCGCCAACCACTGTTAGAACAGCAACATGCGACAAAAGAATTTGCCCAACCACACGCTCGTGATCCCGTCTACCCGACCACCAAGTAGACGTGTTGTCGCTCCTGCAAATCACAAAGAAACACAAGAACGATGGGGAAGAACGCCCGATTCTCCTCTAAGTTGCAATCATATGCCAAACCCTAGGAGGAACAAGTGAAGAGCTCTCTTAAAATAATAGATTGATTCATGGTGGTCTCCCTTTCACAGAAGGGTATACAAGCCTTTATTTAGCTAGACTCGACCAGCAGGAAAAAAAATAACTTGACTCGTTCGCAACACGCGGAAAATACTCCACATGGAAACGTACTCGGTCTCCTGGCCACGAAACGGAATCCCAACCCGACTCAAAAATCAGTTCGGCACGCAGGCCTTCGTGAGAAAAAAAACAAAGAAATAATAGATTGGAAATAAGCCTCCGTGAGAATACACGTGACTTCCTTGATTAGTATAACTTAAGTGCTCCTTAAGGCTTAATCCATGCATGCTGGTTATGGGCCACGTCTGGATGCATGCATGTGTGGCTTGGTTGTCACGCATGCATGATTTCCTCTTCTTCTTTTTTTTCTTGATATTTCTTTCTTTGTTTTCCAATTAAAACTTTTAATATTGCCTGCTGCCTTCCTCTGCACTGCTCTCTTTATTAATTGCCTTCCGTACAAACCTAAGAACAATTAAAATACTAGCATTAGTAATCAGTTCTCATGTAAATTAAAACCAAAATTAATTAGGAGCGAGTTCACCTGTTGATTAATCTTTTTAACTCGAGCTCGCGTAATCAGTCTGATTGGAATGTCCTCATTATCTTGTACACTCGAAGTGATGGACGATACACTAGTATCGACGAGACCTTCTAAACGCATCTTGACTTTAGACTTGTACAGATCAAGTATGGGCCTGATAATATTTAAATAAAATAGTAGTAGCTCCGCATCTCCAAGTATAATAATTAAAGACCCAATTAAATTAGAGTTCATCTGATAATATTTAATGCGGCTCAATAATTCCTTCCAGTTAAATAATATATTTAACTGAGAAGTACAAGATATGAGCGTCTCCGCGTCAGAATCTCTTGTCAGAAATTCATAAGAATGAACTCACAAGTGGCTACCAAGCATGGTGATTTTCTGTTTTATTCAACTCAATCTAATATCATAGATTGTACATCTTGCCTCAAGGTATTCTTTAGTTGAACCCAAGTATCTGAATGAGCTCCTGCACAACACAATTGGTTCCACCAAATAAGAGTGTATCTGGTGAACTCAATTGTCACCAAATAAATCTTCTTATCCTCGGTGTAGTGATGGCTGTCAAAAATTTATTCGACATGCATCTCCTACTCCAAGTACTCATCTAGTTCAACTTTACCATTGAACGATGGAATAGAAATTTTTACCCACCCGATACCATCATCCATGACAACATGCTGAGCCAAACCAACTATCACACATGCCTCCACCATGGGTAGCACCTCTATATCGCACGCCTCTACCACCGTCAGCACCACGATAGTCCTAAGCACGGTGTGGTTGTGAAGCAAAGCCCGCTACATCATCAAAGTCCTCCTTGTTCGTCATCTTTGTATGGTGCACGCCATTCGGGATATTGAGGAACCCGATCAGCATGCTGAAATTATGGTGGCCAGTTGCGTATAGCCTCAGTCAATGCATCAATTCGTGCTTCCAAGTCATCAACATTTTCTTCAAGCTTCTGGTGACTACCCAAGATGTAGTTACGTGTATCTTCAAGCCCTAATCACACCTCAGGCAGCAAAATACACCATATATTAGGGCGCATCCCTGATTGGCTCAACATTAGTATCAATTGCATTGCCATCTTCGATCTTCACAGAACCCACTATAAAGAAAAAATCAACAAGCCCGTACTGTGATCAACGACACTTGAATACTAAGATGATACAGCACAAATTAGTGGAACCCTAATTTATATGGGAATTGTTGGGCCGATCTTCACGGCATGTCTTCAAACTACCAGAAATCAATTCTCTAACTCATGAACACATCAGCAGCAATAGACAATGTCTTCTATCCTCCAATCCTCTTCAACTGAATAGCAATTGCAATAGATGATTGATGGCTCTCATGTGTCAATCAACCTCATTCGCACATTTAGTAGTAGCACTTCTGCACGTCAAACAACAGCAATAGCAATAGCAATTTGCACTATATCAATAGTAGCGCCCGAACAACACTTCTGTGCCTCGCCCCCAATCCTTTCCTATAGCCCATGACCAAAGCAATAGTGAGGCAATCTCCAACTCACGCAATAGCACCTTGAAACATTTACAGTTTTTAGGCCCATATCAACATCCCTCTTCTTTATATGATCTCTAAGGAAATAGTATCTAAAGTCAATGTACTTGGGAAGAAGTCACGTCGAGGAAGGAGTCTATGTGAGATAGCCTCTAGGTTTCGAGAACCCCAAATACCCAAACCATGTCTACAAGCTTTTCAAAGCCTTCTATGGACTTAAGTAGTCCTCTACAGCTTGGTATGAAAGGCTTAAGTTCTATTTGTTGAGTCATGGTTTCGAGATGGGTAAGGTAGATAAGACCTTGTTCATTTGTCGACATGGCGTTGATCTACTACTCATCCAGATTTATGTGGATGACATCATTTTTGGCGGCTCTTCTCATACTCTTGTTTCACAGTTCTCGGATGTCATGAGTACCGAGTTTGAGATGAGTATGATGGGCGAGTTGACCTTCTTCCTTGGCTTCCAGATCAAGCAGACTCGGGAGGGTACTTTCTTGCATCAAGGCAAATACACTCGTGACCTCCTGAGACACTTCGACATGAGTGATGGTAAGCCCGTGTCAACTCCCATGGCGTCCACAGCTTCTCTTGACCCAGATGAGGATAGCGAGCCAGTTGATCAGAAGGAGTATCGCAGCATGATTGGCTCGCTCTTGTACCTCACTGCCTTGAGACCGGACATACACTTCGCTGTGTGTCTTTGTGCTCAGTTTCAGGCTTCTCCTCGCGTATCTCACCGCCAGGCGGTGAAACGCATCCTTCAGTACCTTCGAGCTACCATTGATTGTGGTATCTGGTACTCTTCCTCGTCCTGTCTTTCCTTGAGAGCCTACTCGGATGCAGACTTTGTTGGCTGTAGGATTGATAGGAAAAGCACTTCTTGCACCTACCAATTCATTGGCACCTCTCTTGTCTCTTGGTCTTCTAGGAAGCAGTCCGGTGTTGCACAGTCCACCGCAGAGGTCGAGTACGTTGCTGTCGCCAGTTGTTGCAGCCAGGTACTTTGGATGGTCTCGACCCTGCGGGACTTTGGGTTAGTTATCGACAGTGTTCCACTCTTTTGTGATATCACTTCTGCGATTAACATTGCTAAGAACCCAGTGCAACATTCTCGGACCAAGCATATTGATATTAGATATCACTTCCTTAGAGACCATGTGGAGAAGGGTGACATAGTGCTCCAGTTTGTGGAGAGTGACCACCAGTTGGCTGATATCTTTACCAAGCCTTTGGATAGCTCTAGGTTTTTAACTCTGTGGGGAGAGCTTGGGGTAGTTTGTCCTTATGGACTGTTGTGAGGGAGAGTTTTGTGCTGCATGCTTTATCATGTTAATTATGCTCTTACTCCTTTCAGTTGCATTGCATGCGGGTGCATTGGGTTAGTCCTCCTAGCATAGATTAGAGTGTTTCTCACAATTAGTTGTTTAGACTTCTTCCTCTCATCTTGTGATTCTAGGATGCTGCTTATTAGATGTTTCTCTTCTCACTAGGTTGAGCTCACTCACTTCTTATAGGTTCTAGCGAGGGTTGGGCCACCCTCGGGTAGACGGGGTACGTGTTTACTCTCTAGTGTGTTAGTTGATCAGCTGATAGTTCTAGAGTCATATGGGGTAGATGAGAGTCAGTCTGAGCCATAGTATCCTCTATATCTTATCTATACTTTAAGGACTGTCTTTTCTGCTTTTCTTGCCAGCTTCTCGATCTTATTGCTTTGGTTCAGGGGGAGTTCATTTGGGAGCTGCTGGATCTTAATATTGTTATAACTCAACTTGAACTAAAAGTTGCATCATTTGTTGTGGGGAGCTGGTTTTTCTTGCATTTTAGCATTTTGCATTGTAATATAACTACATGGAGCCTTGATTATTATCCTGTTATGACATATTTACACTGAATTACATCTTACCATGATCTGTGCTTACTTGCTAAATTTATCATGACTTTATATGTGTAGTCTAGTCTTTGCCATGATGAGTTAATTAAAAATGCACAACTTGAATTAATCCATGTCATGTTAGCACTTGAGATTAGTCTGTCTTTAGTTATCCTTTTATGATTCATGCTATGTAAAATAGGCTGAGTTGAGTCTTGAATCTTTGTTGAGCTTTAGATTGAGCTATACTAGTTTCTTGATGAAACATGAGTTGGTACAATTTTTAAGTAAGCAAAAAGATCTCTTTTGTGCGAAAAAAACTGATCTCACCAATTTTTTCTCATGAGACTGCTTGCCATTGCACTAGGCATGAACTCAGGGGGAGTTTTGGATGACCAAGACTATCTTCTTAGGTGTCTCGCTTGGAGTAGTCACATAAGGCTTGAGATCTAGCACATGACTAAAATTTTGGTTGGAAACGACCATGAGCTTTAAAAGAACAATCATGTCAAATGTGCTCAATTTGCTTAACTACAAACAAAACCACGTACTTTAACAAATGTCTCATTGTTGCGCTTGTAGCACTCTAAATTGACTCAATACTAGCTTCTTGGTTCCACTTAGATTATTGACATGGCCTGCATCATCCTTGGATACCTTTAGCTAGACTATAATCATGATCGACTTGACATACTAAGAAATTCGACTAATTTTCAGATTGTGACTTATTTGGCTTAGCTTAATTATACATGTCTTGTCATAATCTTGATAGCATACTTATGAGTTATGGCTTGATGTAATTATCATACGGTCATTTTGGATAATCTTCATGGCTCTAAATGCTTAGATTGAATAGTTTTAGTCATTCCATCCATTCTCATGTTTGATTCTCTTCCTTGCGGCTTGATGATTTTATTGCCAGAAGGGGGGGAATGGTGGAGAAAAAGCCGTTTTCAAGGCAATCTTGGAGCTTTTGAGGAAAACTTACTCTTTTTGTTGTTGCTCCTTTGTCGACATGGTCATGAGCTTCTATGTTTCTTCTTTAGACCATGTTTGACTTTCTTTCATTTCCAAACTCAACTTTACGCTTTTTCTGGGTTTGTCAATATACTCATCACAAGCATGTGGTCACCTCCACATAGTCTCTCACTATATGATTAGACCTAAACTGAACTTGGTTGCAAACTCTTACTCAGATTACCCAAACCACAACTCAGACTGAAAAGGCCACCGAAACAACAAAAAGAAAAACAAACACTCGGACTAACTAAATGAGATCAAAAATTAAATATAATTCAGACTAGAAGTGCTAGCCGATTCAGATGTTGATTCAGAGCAAAACTGAACCGATGTAGACGTGCATTGCCCCCTTTCCTGGCTCCTCTTTTCTTGGCTCAAGCTATTCACATGTATGACTTCCTCTATTATCTTCGTTGTGCATTGGTGCACACCCACACATACATGCAGATTGGTATTGGTGATTGTTTTACATGCCACATCAACCCAACATGTCCAACAGGAACATCATGTTCTAGAGTATGTGCGCACCCTTCTTCTCACCTTGGTCATTGCCTTCTTTCTCATGCTACTCACGCTTGTGCACAACGGTATGCATATGCTTGCCATGCGCCGCTTCCTTGGATCCATAGCCTTCCATGTCATCCTTCCTCACCTCCCCCTCAACACTAACAAGTACTTCTCCAACTAGGAAAGAATTAATACTGCTTTAAGCATTTATGGTTTTTAGGTCCGTATCAACATCCATCTTCTCTACATGATCTCTAAGAAAATGGTATCTAACGTCAATATGCTTAGGCATGGAGTATTGCACTTGGTTTTTGGCAATATTAATGACACTAGTGTTATTAAACAGGAGAGGAACACTACCTAAAATTAACCCATAGTCCCATATAGTAGATAAGATCCAAAGAACATGAGAGCAACTACTAGCAGCAACTGCATACTTCGCTTCTACTATGGACTGTGTAATAGTGGACTGATTCCTAAACGACCAAGAGATAAGAGATGTGCTTAAGAAATGACAAGCGACTTTGGTACTCTTTTTTATTTATCCTACAACCCGTAAAATCAACATCAGAGAAAGCGCGAAGAGAGTGTAGAATCAGAAGAATACAGAGTCCAAAGTCAAGAGTATACTAAAGATATCTAAAAATACGATGCATTGTTTGATGATAAGAGGCACGAGAGGAAGCTTGAAATCGAATGCATAGACACACAACAAAGTATATGTCCAGCCTCGAAGCGGTGAGGTAGAAGGGGAGAGCAGGGAGCCAATCATGTTACGGTACTCCGTCAGGTCCATACATTCTCATCAAGGTCCAGCGTGGTAGAAGTGTAATTGGAGTAGACATAGACTTATTGTTTTCCATGTCAAAGTGATGAAGGTCATTGGTGTACTTGCTTTGATGGATGAAGATCTCTTCATTCAGTTGCTTGACTTAAAGAATAAGGAAGAGAGTCAGCTCACCCATCAAACTCATCTCAAATCTCTTGCTCATAGAATCTAAAAATCTGGACATCAAAACATGAGAGGAGCAACCAAAAATTATGTTATCCATATAAATCTGAACAAAAAGAAAAATAACTACTATGCTTAAGAGTAAACAAGATTTTACCTGCCATTCCCATTTTAAAGTCATTCTTAAGTAGAAAACTTTTAAACCTATCATATCAAGCTCTAGGGGGCTTGCTTCAATGTATACAGGACTTTGGAGAGTTTACATATATGGTTTGGGAATTTAGGATTTTGAAAACTAGGATGCGGCTTGACAAAGACCACTTCTTCTATCAAACCATTTAGAAATACACTGTTGATGTCCACTTGAAACAACTTAAAGCCGTTAGATGTAGAAAATGCAAATAGAATGCAAATGACTTCTAATGTAGCTACAAGTGCAAAGATCTCATCAAAGTGTAAGCCCTCTACCCAGGAAGAAACACTGAGCTACCTTATTGTGAACTATCAACACATCCTCACTTTGTTTATTTTTTTAATACCCATTTTGTACCAATGACATTACGATTAGGAGGAGATTCAACTAAGATCCAAACTTTATTTCTCTCAAGGTTTTTAAGCTCTTCATGCATAGCATTGATGCAAAGAAATCAGATAAAGTATGGGTAACATCATGAGGCTTAAAAGACGTAATAAATGAGTATAGGAATCTGGAGAGATAAATCTAGAGCAAGTAACTCACTCATGGAGATACCAAATCATCTTCTCCTGAGGGTGTCATCGCCAATACTGGCCGTTCAGATCATACGTGCCCAATTTGAAAGCAGTCGCCAACTAGAATCCGTTCACACCATACCAGCGGTCAGACCGCTAACCAAAGTCTAGTCATAATGGACCTGCGGTTAGATCGCCAACCTCGGTCGATCAGACTACACTTGACAGACAGTAACTTGAAATATAAATTTTCTAAAACTTTTGCAAAATTCAAATTTAACTCAACCAAAGTGATAATTGTTCATCACAAACATGATATGATTTTTTCATGGTCTCTCATAAGTCATAGTAGAGATGGAGATGACAATTACAAAAAAAGATTATGAAGTACAAAATTTGGTCGACCTCAAATAATAACCATGACATTGCTGTACTCAAATGTTCAGATGACCAGACTACAAAACAGCAGCATATAACTATGTATACACCAGCATTAACACACCTGAGAAAAGGAGTGCATGGGCTAAGCAAGCACAGCACGCAATTCTCAGAGATTGAGGAAGAAAAAAAATCCAATGGATTTTGTGAACTAAATAACATCCTAAATTACAAAGAAGAGTCTTCATCTTCAACGCCCTTCATGACAATAGAGCACAGAACCTGCTTCGATATGTGGGTCTCAAGCTCTCTTGACACCTCTGCTAGTCTGAGATCGAAGTTGCTCCTGTGCCTCTGAGGTTTCGGTGACGGTGACCCTGAAAACCGCCTCCTTGGGCTTGAGAACCTTGCTGTCGGCGACCCTGACAGCCAGCTCTTTGTGAAGACAGGCACGATCTCCTTCCCTGTCATGATGTGCCTTCTCTCTGGGTTCAGAGGACCTCGCTTCGTCTCCACTGGTAATGGTTTCATCGGCGAGGTTGTCGTTGATGGCAGCTTCTGCCTGATTCGTTCACGTGCACGCTCAGCAGCTGCCATTGCCTTTTCCCTGCTCATCTTGATCAACGTCCATGGGTTGATCTGGATGTCATCCTTCGTTCGTGCTGCATCAGTGGGTTCATTCTCGATCCTAATCGACAGCTTCCGGGTACTCTGTCATGTTTGAAATGGTTTTATTATCACTAAGGTAACTCGACAGGTACTAGTACCAGTGCAGTAATTTATCTCTTCTTACTTCATCTTTTCTGCAAAATATCCTTGAAAGGAAAGAAGGCTTTTCTGGCGAGTCAAAGTCGATGCTCTCGTCGGATGATGAATCGGAGTCATCAAAAGGGTCAAATACTTGTGCAGCTTCTCGCATAGCAAGGATGTAATCATACGTCCTCATTCCCTGTAGTGAAAATTAAGCAAATCAATTTGACATGAATCAGAGCCTATTTCTGAACGCTATACTAGTAACATAAGTACTGGTTTAGCAAAGTGCACACCTTTCTAATAAGCACAACGTGGAAGAAGAAGAGCTGACCCAATGCTGCAGTACTGTATAAAGTGAAGATGACAAACGCCATCTGTGGCAAAAATTACAGAGAAAAGTGTTGAGCTTCATAAGTAAAATACAGCAGCGACGCCTATTACCAATTTACCAGGGATGTTCCTCTTGATTACTTACAGATAATGCTGCATGAGCTCCTTTAGGGAGCCTTATGTGAAGCCTGTGCTGCATTTCCATTTTCACCCCTTTGCTGTCGACAAAACAGCGAACGAAGATCGCAATCGCTGTTCCTCCCTCAATAACAAGCTGATAAAGTAGGTCGGCGTATACTAATTATTACTGACCAAACTAGAGAAAGCTTGGACATGTAAAGATCAACAGAAATATGAAACAAACAGATTGGCAAGAATGTCTGCACTTGGCAGTTGGCACCCACCATCAACAGGACAAAGAACATGAGCAGAATAAATGTAGCATAATTCCTTCTCCCAATGCAATTGTTCAGCCACTGTGTTGAAGAAAGTAAAATTTCAGCTGGGTCAAAAAGGGAATTGAGAATGAGCTATGCATAGTTTGGGTGGTTACCCTGCAGTGGTGATCAAATCCATCAACACAGCGGTCACAGGTCTTGCAGTGCTTGCTGCGCAATTTCACCTGTAATTAAGCTCAGTCAGTTTTAGATTATTGTGTCGTAGTCACAGATGTTCTACATTGATGAATTTCACAAACAACGTAGGAATCCTGTTTATTTGATGTCGTAGGGACATCGAACTAAGCTGCATTTCTTGATTTTTTATTCCTTAAAAAAATCTTGATTTCTTTGAAGAAACAAGCAATCAGAGCAGTATCAACGAAGTGCATTGGAGAGGAATGGAACCCGATACCTCGCAGTCACAGACGGGGCAGAAAGAGATGTCCTGGCCCTCGGCGGCGTGCGGCGAGACGATGTCGTCGAGGCTGGTGAAAGCGAAGGGGAGCATGGGGTCGAGCTGGACGCTGGAGTTCCACTGCTCCAGGTAGCTCCTCCGCACCCAGCGGTTCATCACCCGGGCCTCCACCCTCCGGAGAAGCCGCACCGCGTACCGCCACAGGATGTACCCGTACCGCAGCCTCGGCAGCCTTCCGCCGCCGCCGCCGCCGCCCCTCGCGAGCTGCCGCCGCCTCTTCATCTTCTTGGCGTGCGTCCGGTCGGAGGGGTCCACGGCGGTGCAGCGCACGTAGAGAGCCGCGGCGGCAGCGGCCTGGTGGTCGAATATCTCGTCAGCACAACGCAACGCGAGAAGCGGAGAAGATTGCATTCGGGTAGATAGAGAGCTGCGTACCGAGAAGGAGAAGAGCGCGAGGAGGGTGTTGCCGGCGACGGCGCTGCCGAGGTAGGGCCCGACGACGACGTAGAACGCGGCGACGAGGACCGCGAACACCGCCACGCCCACAAGCTGCATCAGCGATTGAACCAAGAAACGAAGCTCAGATCGCGCCCAAAACCAGCGCAAGAAAGAACGGAACGGGAGAGCGCCGGGGGCGGCGACCTGGAGCGGGTGGAGGGGGAGCTGCCAGCCGTGCCGCCGGCGCCACCGCGGCCACGCCATCGCCGTCGTGCTTTCTCGGCCGCACCCCATGGGTGAGATCTACGAACAGAATCGATGCGAGCGCGCTGCTCTGCTCTGCTCTCTTGCTCAAAATGTCAAGCGGCGAGCGGGCGCTCATCTCGTGACGAGCGCGTGAGGGGAGGGAGTCTTGTGAGCTCTGTCTGACATGTGGGGTAGGGCCGCCGCCTGCCGCAACGGTCGGCTCCCTCCCAACGTCTTTCCACTTCTTTTGTGTGTACCTCGCGTGCCTTCGTTTTGAATTCCAGATCGGCCGTGGGGAGCGTGCACGCATCTGAGCCGTCGGATGGTTGAGCGCTTGGATCGGATGGATAGCATGGGTTGGGTTTGGCTTCTGAGCGTGCTCTACGGGTTAAAAAAATGCTAAGTCTCATGCTAGTGTGGAAATTGTCACGGAAATTTACTAGAAAATCTTTATGTATGATTTTTTTTCTCATGTACAAATCATATGTTTGAACTTTGAACCGTTGTATCAAAATTAGAATCATAGAGACGAGAAATTTCGATATTTGACACTGAATACGTACGCCTCTCAATTTTTAACCCTCAATTCGCACGTCTTTAGAAATTTAACCCTGTCACTGCGAATTCTTTTGATTCAAGGGATTCTTTTCATTTTCGCAGTGACAAGTGTCAAAATATAAAAGAAGAGAAAATGAGGAGAATCCCTTGAATCAAAAGAATTCGCAGTGACAGGGTTAAATTTTCAAAGGCGTGCGAATTGGGGGTTAAAAGTTGAGAGGCGCACATATTCAATGTCAAATATCGAAATTTCTCCATAGAGACACGTCTCAAAGCTAATCCAATGAGCAAGAAATCAACGTAAAATAGTTAGAAAGCTTATAAATATCAAAACCAATATTTTTTAAGGTTACTGTATTAAGAAGTTGCACGAATTTTAAAACAAAACACGCGGGAGACTCAAACTCGTTCAACTCTGTGGTCATTAAATTCAACTTCTGGTCAGGAAGAATAGATACGCCTCGCAACTTTGCCGTTAGGAATAAAAAATTTAAAAGTCTTCAGCCTCTTCTTTTTGATTTATTTCTTATGACTTCATTCAAACAAATAAATAGAATGGCAGTATCCATATTTAAGATAAATTTTTTTGATATAGCTTATCCGTATTCAATTCATTCATACAAATACTCGTGTTAGAACAAAATTCATAAACTACAGTCGAAAATAACCCGCTCTTCACCACCTTCAGGGGCGGACCCACAGGATATGCCGGGTGGGCCACGACATACCCTGGGGCCCAGCTGAACAGACTCAGTACCGGCGCGCCTGGGGCACCAAAGCTATTCCCATGGTTTTGACCGTCGGTTGCTCCATTCTCGTCGGTTCGCCTGCCGCATGGTATCCACTATCCAGTCGTTCGCGTCTTCGCCTCCCGCCTGCGTCTGCGTCTGTGTGACTGCCTCCCGCCTGCGTCTGCGTGACTGCGTGCGGACGCCTGCGTCTGCGTCTGCCTGGACCCCGTTAATGGTAGCTCGTTCATGGCATAGAAACTGACTCGAGGAAATTCTAAGTAAAGAACCAGAGGGTCGAATACGCATTCTTCCTTCTCCATATTTGTGCCTCCCACTTATGAGTATCATGAGCATTGCCAGGTCAGTCTGCTGCTAAATTAGTTTTACTCCCTTTTCTGGTTCCGCAGTCTATATATGAAAAGTAGTACTAAAGAGTGTTGTTTCTTATAGGTTGTCATGTGCTGTTATTTGTGTGTGTAATTATTGACTTGCCTATGGTTTCCTAGACATGATTAGACCAATATGTTGTCCGTAACCATGCAGTATGAATAAGTATGATCCCCAATATTTTAACAGGCCCTCATATTGAACTATTGTCCTCGATCGTACACGGAGCCATTGTTTTTTTGGAATTGTTCAGTTATGAGGAGAAGCGGAGACATTGCATATCTTGTTCAGTTATGTATATTTGAGACTATTAGTATGGTGTTTGAACTATTTATATTGTAATTTGTGCAAGTTTCCAACTTAAGCATTGAATTTAAGATTTATCATATTATTTAGTGCCTGTATACCGAATTACAGTGCAAATTTTACAATTATTTACCGAATTGGCAAATGGTTTTACCGAATTGCATATGAAAATTTTGGTGCGGCATACCCTTTGGTAAAATCCTGGGTCCGCCACTGACCACCTTGGTGTGACTATGAGACACAAGTTGCCGACCGAACACTTTCCACATCTAAAACACATACAAGAATACAATTTTTATAATTGATTTAGCTGGATATAGGTTAGTTCATATTGACTTCTACTTCTGGCTTATATTTTCAAAAGCATAAACCAATGCGAACATGTAACAACCTGCATGTTTGATTAACCTTAAGTGATGAGTTACGATGTTAAGTAGGATTAATTATGTAACTAAAATCTAAAATACAGGGGAATTTAAACATTTCTAGGTCTCCGTCTAATTTGAAACCAGCAAATGATAAGCCAATACGTTACCTTCCCGATTTCATTCACGAGGACAAAAACAATCTATATAGACAAGATGGAGAAATAAAATTTAATTGCATGACAATTGAGGGCTTTCAACTCAAAGAAAATATGTCGGTCCATGGTACAACAGTGAATTAATTACAGTCCTTATATAGTAAATCAATTACATCCATCGAGCGACAATTAAAATTTACGTGAAGTCAAATAAAAATATTACAACTCGTAGTACATAATAAAGATAGTACAAATTACAGTGAATTTACAATGCTAGACCCTAATAAAATGACAGTCTCAAAAACTAAATAATCATAGCACACTACAATCAGTAATTACCCAGTCCATTGTAGTTATTACAACAAGTATAAAAATAAAATTACAGTAGGAGCAACTCATACATTTGCAATTACTCGGAAGCTATAGAGAATATAAAATACATGCATATCATTTCATACAACAGTTACTAATCATCTGATTTCCAAGATAGACGTGATTTCAACTGCGACAAGAACGAATTTAAAGATACCGAATAGACAGAACAAAAGAAAAAATTGAAAGAAAGAATTGCTGTTAGAGCCCTAGAATTTAATTTTGAGCTGGGCATTACGCTCACCGAGGTTCCCTGACCATTTAGGGGCCAGTCGGCACATTTTATAGCCATTAAGTCATCATTAGGCAATAAAAACAAATCTAAATTTTATCAAAGAACCACTGTACAAGCCTTCCCACAAAATATCTTGATCCATCCCCCTTACAATAGTAACCGAGAGGGAGAGAGAGAGCACAGCCAAGGGGATAAGGGCAAGCCCTTCGACCACAAGAGGAGAGACAGCATACAACCAAGCACCACCCCACCCACCCAATTGCCCAAGCCACAGCAAGAGGAGCAAGGTCAGGAGACAAGCCACAAGCACAAGATGAGCAAACAAGCATCAGGAGAAGAAAGGGGTAGCCAGATTAGAGGGAGAACCACACTAGTTCTTCCCCCATACTTCCCAAATCCATTCCAGATCCACCCCACAATCCACCACAATCAGCCGGCCACCACAAGACAAAGATGAGAGACCATGTGGAGGTCATCCCATGTGTGTGATGAATAATTGACATCGGTTTAGGAAAGTCGAGTTTGATTTGGATGGTTCGGACCTTGACGATGCATGGTGCAATCGGGCTCGGTCGGACTTGGTCAAACCTGGTCAAAGTGGTTAGGATGCATATTCTGTTGGCTTGTCAGGTTTGGGCTATCTCATGCTTAATGTGGTTTCATTAATGTATTTATGCTTTCATGTATCGAGCGGTGCTATTTGATGTGTTTCTTGTTTATGATGGCTGCAGGACGTCGAGGCGGAATCGTGGCGAGACACGAGGTGGCCGGACTAGGCGCAGGTGGCGCTGAGGTCAGAACGGTCGGGATGTGTCGAAGACGGCGGAGACTCGAGGTGGTTGCGAGGCTTGGACGACAAGGAACGCGGAAGCTTCCCGGAAGGTGCAGGAGGGGCGAATTGGTAATTTCGCGAGGCTGCACAAGCGGGAGCGGGTTCCGTTGGATTTGGCGGGCGTAACGGGTTGGAGACCCGTTAGCCAAGGGCTATAAATAGGATTGAGTGGCTGCATGTATTCCCAGGGCTTTGGGAGAGAGTTAGGGTTTTGTTTGAGTCAAAAGAGCCTTTGGGAGGTTATTTTGCTTTGAGGCTTTAGTTGTTAAGGTTTGGTGAGAGGTGCAGGTGTGTGTCTCCTCTTTGTGTGTGTTCTCACGAGCTCCTCCCAAAGCATGTAGTGCTCCTGTGTTCTTGAGTCTTGGGGAGAGGGAGAGGATGGTTTGATGTCCACTCAAGCATGTATGGGGAAGTAGAGAGGATGTGAGTTGTTTCTCCTTTGTAATCATGTATCTTCTTTCCTCAAGACCAATATGAGATGGTTTTGGCTAAATTTGATCAAGTCTCTGGCTCTCTGTTGGTTTTTGCCTTCTACGCTTCCTATGTGTGATTTTTGAGTTTTTGCATTTTGGCTTGATTCTTGCTGACGAGTGGCAAAATGGGTTGCTGTGATCTAGGAGATGTTCAAAAGCCATTTGGCTAGTCAATCCTAAGAGCGAACATCTTTTAATTTCAGTTCTTGCACTTTGGTCTTCCCTATTCTTGTTTTCTTTTCTAGGGTTTTGGTGCAATTCGTGATTCCCTTCTCAAGATGGCATGAAACTTGGCATGAGAAGTCCAAAGGCTATTAAGTAGCTATCCTCAAAGTTTCATGGCCAAAAAAAATCAAAGATTGGGGAGTAATTTAGTTTTTGGCTCAGTCCTTGCGAGATTTCAGATTTTTACCTTAATCTGAAATTCTTGTTCTTTAGTTTGATTTCTTTATTTCCTAGAGCCCCCTTGCTATTCAGTTTGTAGTTGTATTGCTCTGGGCTGAAAAGTGTGGGAGCAACACCCTCAATTCCTCAGTTTTGGAAGATCTGAAGTTTTTCCCCGAAGTTCAGTTTTTCAGTCTACTCTCAGTCTGCCTGGGATCTGGGGAGCGGTCAGACCGGCTTGAGAATGACGGTCAGACCGAAACTTCAAGGCCGGTCAGACCGGCCTGATGCCAGCGGTCTGACTGGCCACCCCCTGTCCAGCTCTTGCAGTTTCTCGTCTTTGCTGCTGTTTCTCTTGATTGCTTCTCTTGTTTGCCTTCTGTGAGGTTCCAGAGAACACAAGTTTTTCTGTTCATAGATTCTATATCTATTGGAGAGAAAACTTGTTTGGGTACTTTGAGGGGACGTGATTTTAAAGAAAGCGACATTCAACCCCCCTCTGTTGCCGAGTCCGATCCAACAAAAGATCAAGGCAAGACATCAAGGGTCCAGGAGCAAGGTAGTTGCAGGTCAAGCCCTAGGAGGAGAAGGCTGACGCTCCTCAAGCAAGAACCTGCACACTGACAAGGGAAAATGACCACAGAAGCCATGTCTTCAATCCATTCCCGAATTAACCCGACCACCATCCGACAGAGGTAGGCCATGCCCCATTTCCCCATGATTTCATTATTCAAAACCGACATGCAACATAGCAGGGCACTAGTGCACCACCACTTGATAATGAGCTAGAAGGACATGGCAAAATCAGTGAGGCCATGAACTAAGCCAAACTACCATAGCACTAAGAGCTCTCTTGGTACCACCACATCACCGATGCATTTCAACACATTCTAGCATAAGGCAGTAAATGGGCAGAGGGAGAAAGACATACCAAGAGGCGGAATGCCATAGTGCCGGGCCACTACTTGAACCCAACAATCCACCCATACTCCCTCGGCGTAAGGATGGGCCTCAGGTCCTGTTGTAGCAACCACAGAACACTACTCTCATTAAGACAAAAATCGATAATGCATTGCAAGGTATAAAGATAAACTTAAACAAAGTAAATCACTAAAATAAGTAAGAACCAGAGAGAGAAGTAGCAGAGAGGGGAAGTAGGAGTAGAGGACGAAGAAAAGGGGAGGCATTGGAGCCATGGAGATCGACACATGAAGGAGGAGGCACCGGAGTAGCGAGCGTTGTGGGGCGGTGCAGCGGCCAGAGTAGAGTCAAGACGGTGGCGCAAGGGACCGGAAGTGCAGGGGTGGTGACGTCGGCTAGAGCCCGAGCCAGGAGCTGGCCGGGGCAAGAAGTTGAGAGGTGACCGGAGACGCCATGGAGGCAATGACAGTGGGAGTTGTTGTGGCTACTGACTAAACAGTAAAGTAGGAGAGTAGTGGAGCGGATGAGATGAATGAACAATGCTTGCCCTCTTTCCATACATGGGGCGTGTATATATTTCCTCATAGGGTTTAATTACAACTTTGCCATTACATATACTTGTCTCCCCTAGGGGCACATAGGTAATTACACATATCCCGTTGGGCCTTGCAACTCTCTAACATGCCAAATGGGCTCAGGTGAGGGCCACCACCATAGGAGCCTTGTTGTAGGGGTGGCCCCCACCTAAGCCCAGAAGGCCTGTTGGAGGAATGTAAGGTCCAAAATGGGACATGTGTAATGACATGAGTGCCCCTGATGTGAACATTCGGATGTAAGGGTATAATTGTAAAAGAACTCCCCATATGGATATAAATATACAACACAGGCCATGGGGAAAACCCTAAGCCATTGCTCACCTAACTCTCCACTACCATACTCTCTCTCTGTTTGGTCTGTAACCACAACAGTTGGTGTCGTCCGTGGGGAGGACGAGAGCAAGCCCAAGATCCAGAGAAAGATGGCACCGAAAAAAGCTTTGTCATCGGCGGCGAAGGGGAAGAAGACAGGCGTAGTGGGGCATCGCGTCAACACCCGGGCCTCAGCGTCGGCAGTGAGCATCGACGTTCACGGTGCGGCAACCAATCCCGCCACCATCGCTGTGACGGCCGACCCCACGCCCACCGCTGCGACGGCCGATCTCGCGACCGCCGCCGCGACGGCCGATCCTGCGACCATCGCCGCGACGGCCGACCCTGCTAGCATCGCCATGACGACCGACCCCGCCACCACCACCGCGACAACCGTCGAGACCGCCCCGCGCGCGGCAGGTAACCCCACCATTGGCACGACGCACATCCCTCCACTCAGTGCAGGAACAACGAGTGGCTCCGACGGCAACGCGGGCCCCATCACCACCTCCGAAGTCCCTCAAGCCAGCGCAGCGGGCGGCCCGGGAGCGCAGGCCGTGGTTGCCACTGCTCCGGCCACACCGCCGAGTGCGCCGACGGTCCCACCCACGTCAACGGTGGAGAATGCCCTACTGGCGGCCCTCGGCACGATCCAGCGGGAGCTAATGGATCTCCGCGGAGCCATGCGGGACATGCAAGAGGCTAGGAGCCAACAAACCCCACCGGTGGTTGCGTCGGAGCCCACGCCGGAGAGGGCGGATAGCCGCGACGTCCTCATATCCAGTCGCGTCCCGCTACGACGCGTGGACCCAGAGTCTCCGCTCTCCGCAGGCCTGCAACAGGCGGCATGGCCGGAGGACTTCAAGTTCCCAAGTGTCATCGACGCGTACAAAGGCGACACGGACCCACGGGAGTTCGTGCGCGTGTATGAGACCGCCATCGAGGCCGCCAGCAGAGATGACACCACGAAGGCAAAGGGACTCCCCCTCGCGTTGCAGGGAGTGGCGCTCTCTTGGTTCTTCACCATCGAGCCACAGTCCATCTACACGTGGGAACAGATCCACGACTGACTCTATAACAACTTCCAGGGAAACTACGTTGAGCGCATCGATGCGGATCAACTCTTCACAGTCAAGCAAAAACCTTCGGAGAGGCTCCAGGATTACTTCAAGCATTTGGCGAAGGTACGCTGCCAGGTCAAGGACGTCAATGAAACAACCGTCATCAACGCAGCAATACAATGTCTCCGCCCAGGACCAATGGCCGAATACAACGCGTGGAAACCAATCAAGACGGTGGCGAAGCTCTTCGACAAGATGGAAGAGTACGCCAGGGCGGAAGAGGATGCACGACGCCGACATGGCGACGACTCCGACACCAATCAGGTGGAGGGCTCGGCAAAAAATGATGGCTCACCGAGGGAGGGCTCCTCGAAGGGCAAGCGCAAGCAAGATCCATCGAAGGACGCCCCCGAGCGCGTGGATACCCAGCACAAAGACCCGTCGGGCAAAAAGCCCAAATGCGACCAACGCAAATCTCGGAAGCCCCGCTACGTCTTCGACATCGAGGGTGGCTACGAGGATAGTGCCCCCGCCAGTCGTGGCGGCAGAGGGCGCTGTGGCCGAGGACGGGGGCGCGGGCGGGGCCGCGATGACAGAACCCGCGAGGAGTACAACGACCAACACCAAGGGCAGTGGTGCGAAGTCCACGGTCGGGGCAGCCACGACACGCGCACGTGCACCACCATTGCAGTACTCCGGCAGAACGTCGCTAGAGAAAGAAATCTCGAGGCACGTCTGCCTGTCGTGGCTCATGTCCAACATCCCCAGGATCAAGGAATGCAACCCCAGGAAGGCCCCCTGCAAATTCAGGCCCACATGCAGCAACGCCGGGATGGCCTCCTGCAACTTCAAGCCCTGGAGGGGGCACAGCGCAGGGTCATAAACATTATCTCCGGGGGCTCCTCGTTGGAGTTCGCCTCGGTGCGGCAGCGGAAGGCCTATGCGAGGAGGCTGCACCACGTCGCGGCGTACCCAGCGTAGGCACCGCCGGAGTGGGCGCAATACGAAATCACCTTCACGCCCGCAGACGCCGAGGGCGTGGAATTCCCCCACCAAGATCCCTTGGACGTCCAGGTCGCCATCGCGGTATGTGACGTCAGATGCATCCTGGTCGATGGGGGGAGCTCCGCAAACATCTTGTTCGCAGCGGCCTTCGATCAGATGGGGATCCCCCGAAGTCAGTTGGGCCCCTCGGGAATCCCGCTGTAGGGCTTCGGAGGTCAGCCCCTACAGGTGCTGGGCCAAATATGCCTCCAAGTCTCCTTCGGCCAAGACAACAATGTGAGGAGTGGGGACGCCACCTTCGACGTCGTCGACATCTCGTACCCCTACAACGCTGTATTGGGACGGCCAATCTTAAACTCTCTCGGGGCAGTCTGTCGTGTCCCCGGATTTCCGAACCCTGACCCTCTGTGTATTACAGCACTAGTCCCAGATCAAAGCTAGTGCACACAGTTAAACAGAAATGATTCATAACCAACAACGCATTATTACAATTATAAAGAGTACTGACCAACAGGTCTCATTATTACATTGGAGGTTCCCAGACCTCGCACAATCAAAATTCAGCGGAAGCAAAGTAAATTCAGTGGAGACCCATCAATACGCCACAGGCAATTGACTGGGGAAGCGCGACCTAGAACTCCTGGAATCCTTCGTCGAATCCACCCGCGAAGTAGTCGTAGTCTCCCTCTTGAGCTTTGTATTCCTCTGATTAATATTTTTGAGTGCAGCATGTGTGTACATAAAGTACTCCGCAAGTCTTGGGAAAAATGCAATAGATGCAAGGCTTGACGAAGGAAGGCTTTATGGTTCTTTTGCACAAAGCAATGTTTTAATTTCAATTACTACTAATTATTTTCGAAGGCATCAATTTAATAAAGTAAATGTTTTAACAGAACTATCATTAACTCCATAGTGAAGGTTCCATCTACCAACACTAGCTTACAAATGATCAAGTTTAAAACCGCGTGTTCCATCCACCCTCTCTGGCTCCAACTGCCAGAATACCCTTCCGAGAGTTCCCTCCACTCTCGGAATACAAAAACTTTGATTTTAAAAACCAAAACCAAAAATCTACCATGTGAATGCATTCCTTGCCCGCCCTTGACCGTGGGCACGGCTATTCGAATAGTTTGACACTCTGCAGAGGTTGTACAACTTTACCCCTAAGAGACAAATTATCTTAACAGTCACCACGCTTCCTTTGGCATGCGACACAGATAAATTATCACAAAGCCTTTACCTCACTCTAGACTAGCTAGACACCACTCGCTGAGGTTTCACCGCAGAAGGGTTAAATCTGCCCACTCCGAAGCCCCCTCTTGCGCCATATGAGTACAGTAAATCCCTGTCCCTCACTGTGAATAACCAGTAAATCCCTGGCACACACTTTTCACTGGTGGCACCTAACTAGACTATCATGAGTTAATCAGCTAGGTCGTACCCATATAGACTTAGGGTTGTACAGTAGTGCTCAGTCTGGACAACACACAAGCGTCGGTCCTTAGTTGACTAGGGTGGAACATACACTTTACAAAATCTCGTGCTTACCGCACCAACCCAAACCAACCATCCACCCTAATCTAAACCGACTTCCACATATTATTTTATTTTAAAAGAACAGTGGCAACTCCAATCACCACTAAAGTTATAAACACAAGGTTACTACAATAAATCATAATTTCCCCTTTTCAAGATTTCAAAGGTATTAAATAGTGTGACTAAGCATTATACTACCATTCTACTATTCACACATAATTATAATACTCTCATTATTGAGACAAAGGATATTCTAGGGTTACAAAGGTACATGGCATTCAACTTCAATTGAGGGCATAACAAAGTTGGATTAACTAATACCTTAAAATTTGAACTAATGTTTTATGTAAATAGCAATGCACATAATTTAAAATAATTAAAACATTTCAAAATCATAGTTTCAAGATGATCAAAGGAGACTTGGCTTCTTGCACACTCTCGGGGTCGTCTTGCTGAGGGGTGGAGAGGTCTTCGACAACGTTGGACTGTACGCGAGAAAAGACAGACCAACAAAACAAATAAATACAAACAAAAATTCAAATAAACTAAAAAATTCAAATAGAGGCCATACATGGATGGATTATGATTTTAGACGAATTTAGAAATTTGAATGGCTGAATTTGGAGTCAAAATGATAAAGTTATGTTCATTTGAAATTCTCCGTTTGAATAAATCCAGAAATTATGAAATTTCTGACAGGTGGGGCCCACTGGCAGGAATTAATTTTTAACCCTTTATTTTATTCTTTTATTCTGAGTCTATGACAGGTTGGACCCACTGGAAAGTGAGCCCACTGGCCCTGCCTCTGACATGTGGGACCCTCCTAGGCTCTGGGCCCAGATGTCAGTGGAGAGCACAGACGGGTGGGGCCCAGGCGGCAGTGGCCAGCGCAGACGGGCGGCCGCTGACGGGTGGGGCCCATCTGTCAGCGCGAAAAATAAAGAAATGGCTCAACCTCAGCGTGCGGAGCCAGGGGCTCGAACGCGCGCCGAGGGAGCCAAGGGGGAGAAGGGAGAGCGGTGGTAACCAGTCGGGCGGGGAGGCGTTGCCTACCCATAAAGGGTATGTAACCCTTTTGAGGGGTACCTGCTGGAGGGGCCGGGCAGCAGTAGACGGAGGCAATGGTGCCAGCGGCGAGGGGTGGCCGGGGAGGTTCGGGTGAAGCCCGAAATGGGGTCCTGGTGCGAAGGCGGTTCTGGCGGTGGGGTCAGCGAGGTCCGGTGACGAGCGGGGACGGCCGGCGACGAGGAGGAGCGGTGGCGCAGCATGGGTTCTGCGGTGCGACGGTGCTCCGGCGACGGGAAGGGACGGCCGAGGTGTCGGGGAGGATCGCACGGCCACGGGGGTGCTCAGAGTGGCGGTGGCGGGCTCCAGGGAAGACTGGGGCGGCGGTGATTGCTCGCCGGAGCGTGGCGGAGCTCGGAGGGGGAGGGAGCACGGTGGCAGGGCGCTACGGGGCTCGGGAAGGGAGGTGGAGGGCAGTGGGCGGTGGTGTGGAGGGAGGCGGAGCTGATGGGGCTATTTATAGGGGCGGAGGGGGAGCAGGGGCGCGGCGATTGCTCACCGAGCTGGCGGCTGGAAAAGGAAGGGAGAGGGGAGAAAGGAAAGAGGGGGGCAGAGAAGGAAAGGGGCGCGGCGTTAGGGGGATTTGATTCCCGGCGGTGCGCGCGGATTCCAAACCAGGAGCGGACAGCGGGGAAGACCGGATTCGGCGTGGACTCGGTCGGCCGGCGAAGAAAGGAAAGGGGAGGAGAGAAAGAAGGAAGGAGGTGCGAGGGAGGACGACGGGCCTGACAGGCGGGGCCTGCGTGCAGTGAGAGAGGAGAGGGAAGGAGCGGGCGGTGCGGATGGAGCCGCATGGCTGGGGAGGCGGATCGGGCGGTGGGTGCGGGCGCGAGCGGCTGACAGCCGAGGCCCAGGGGCAGAGAGAGAAGGCGAGAGGGGGCGCGGGGTGACCGACGGGCCGGGCCCGCCTGGTGGAGGGAGAGAGGAGGGGCGGCTTGGATTGGGCCGAGCGGCGACGTGGGCGGTCCTAGGCTGTCCAAGAGTCGGCTGGAGGGAGGGTTTGGAATTTTTAATTGTAGAATTTGATTTTTATTTTCAGAAAACGCTAGGAAATTATTTAGGCCTCAGAAAAATATGAAAATACCTCCAAAAATTCCAGAAAATTTACAGAAGCTCCTGGAGATATTTTGGACTAAATAAAATTATTTCCAACTAATGTTGATATTTAATTTTCATATTTTAAAATACCTTTTAAATTTTAAAAATAGGTTTTAAACTCCAGAAAATCCAGAAAATCAAATAAAAGCCAAATAAAATCCAACTACTTTAAAATAATTAATTTAAATTTAAATTTTTCCAGAAAGAAATTTTTTGGGATGTTACACAGTCCCACACCATGGTTTCCTGTGCATGAAGCTCCCCGGACCGCGGGCCATCATCACCGTCCACGGCGACCAAGATATGGCTCGGCGCATAGAGCTCGGCACCAAGGGTCCACGCCACGAAGGTCGACAGAACACCTAGGCCAAGTGTGCAAGTGCGAAGATCCTAGGTGGCCCCGGCGAGCATCTCGCTAGCCCCTCGTGTGAGTCGCCCCAGCAGTAGAAGCTCCCAGCGCAGTCTGCCCCGTCAATAGGCAACGACAGCAGCGGCTGTTTCCATGTTTAAGCGGTCAGTGGTCAGTACCTCATCTTTTGTAATCGCTCACCTGCGCAAGTGGGAATTTAATAAAGTTCACCGTTTGCAAGAAAGTTATTTTGTTCCCCGTAAAAGCGCGCGAAAGGTTACCTCCGCGTGCACTCCTTAGGGGTATAGACAAAGACACGTGTTCGCGCGTGCACTCTCTGTGAAAAACACTGGTACGAGTATAAACAAAGACACACATTCACGCGCGCACTCTCCGTGAAAAACACGAGTATGAGTATAAACAAAGACACGCGTTCGCGCGCGCACTCTTTGTGAAAAACACGGGTATGAGTATAAACAAAGACACGCGTTCGCGCGCGCACTCTATGTGAAAAACATGGGTATGAGTATAAACAAAGACACGCGTTCGCGCGCGCACTCTTTGTGAAAAACACGGGCACGAGTATAAACAAAAACGCATGAGGGGACACCTCCGTGCGCAGTCTACGGACTCTAAATAAGACGTAGCGTTGAGGTCCGCCTCCGCACGCAATTTCACCGCCCGCAACGTGCAGAGGCTTACCTCCGCACGCAATCTACGGACTCTAAAATAAGACGTAGCGTTGAGGTCCGCCTCCGCACGCAATTTCACCGCCCACAACGCGCGGAGGCTTGCCTCCGCGCGCAGTCTACGGACTCTAAATAAGACGTAGCACCGAGGTCTCCACAGAGTATAAATAAGTCGCGGATGTTGTCCCTGCACACTCTACTAAGTACAAACAAGACGCGGATGCCCCCGCACACGCATAGGCGTTATCCCTACGCGTACTCTCCGGAGTATAAATAAGACGTGGTCGATAGTCCCACACACTACACGGGGTACGAAACGACGTGTGGATGATGCGTCCACACACCGTGAGTCTCCGTAAGGCGCGCTAGAGGCTGGCCTCCGAGCACACCCTGCAGCGTTCGCATCAGGGGCAGCAGAGGCTTGCCTCTGCGGGCATCCTACAGTGTTAGCATCAGACGGAGCACTCGCGCGTCTACCTCGACTAAGGCACCAGCTCCGCTGCCACCACTTCAAAGGGTAGGGGACGGAGCGCTCGTGCGTCTACCTCGACTAAGGCGCCAGCTCCGCTGCCACCGCTTCGAAGGGTAGGGGACGGAGTGCTCGCGCGTCTGCCTCGACTAAGGCGCCAGCTCCGCTGCCACCCCTTCGAAGGGTAGGGGACGGAGCGCTAGCGCGTCTACCTCGACTAAGGCGCCAGCTCCGCTGCCACCGCTTCGAAGGGTTGGGGACGGAGCGCTCGCGCGTCTACCTCAACTAAGGCGCCGGTTCCGCTGCCACCACTTCGAGGGGTAGGGGACAGAGCGCTCGCGCGTACACCTCGACGTCGCAGGCAACGATGAAGACGGGCGAGATCTTTTCAGCCAAACCCCTTTCCCCCTGTTATATTCATCGACAGATGTTTACAAAGCCACGCAACACACATCCACAAACATCCTTGGGGGCTCGTGTTCGCTACTTGGTCGGCTCCTCCTTAACGCGCGCTCGCGGTAAAGCTTCACGCGAAGAAGCCCAGCTTGCCCAGAAGTCCAGTGACTCCTCGGCCCTCCGCCACCGTCGGAGACGTCGTCGGATTACACGGTCAGCAACTAGTAGCCGGCCCGGGTCGGGTAGCTGTTCGAGACATGCGGGCACACAAGTCAGCACTGGCAAGGCAACTAGCACTTTATTCATAAGACAACGGGCTTGTCTTACAACGCACACCAACGCGCGGAGACCATGTCGTCACACCTGAGGGTTTGCGTCGCCCCCGAAATTCATGGGGCCGCCCTCGTCGCGTCGTGGGACTTCATCCAGCCACCAGCCGAGGTTCCCCTCGTTGTACAGGCTGTTCCGCAACTCTACCCTCGCCGTAGCCTCCCCGATGTACTCCCAGATCCTATCATGAAAAAATCGCACGGGGCGGCGAACAGCGCGCATAGCATCGGACATCACCTCGGCCCCGGTCGGCAACTCCAAACGAGAATCAGCTAGCTCGCTGATGTGCTGGCAACCCCGGTGTCGCAAGAGTGCGCATATCAGGCATGAGGTCACGTAGGAGCAGTGGTCACCGAAGGTCATCGCGGAGTTGCGGGCAATGTTGGCCGCATCCCTGATCCGCCGAAGTGTCTGCGACAGGTCCTCGGGACCGAAGGAGCGGGGTGGTACTTCGGCGATGAGACCTTCAAGGGTGACCTCCAGGGCCAGCATGGCATCCCACACAGCCACCGAAGCCTCACCCAGGGTCCGGTCCCGCTCCGCTAGGGATGCAGCAAGCTCACCCTTCTCCTTCTCCAGCGCAGCAATTTGCTGGAGCAAGTCATCCCGCTCCTCCGCAACCTCTCGTCACGCCGCCTCTCTGGCTGATGACCGCGCCACCGCCACGAGCGCCTCCGCACCCGACCTCGCCTCCGTGCACGCGCCTTCTAAGTGGCGAATGCGATCGTCTCCCTGGCTACGTGCAGGGCCTCCTCGGTGGCTCGCAACCGATTCTCTAGCGCCCCCTTCTTGTGGGCGTGAGCCGCTTGTAGCGTTTGGGCCAAGACAAGAGTCTGCACAACAAACAAGTCAGCGAGCGGCTACGTGACCATGTATCGTTACAAGGTCAGACACTCACCCTCACTCCAGATACCTCCAGGGCATCCCCAAGGCACCCCGCCCCATAGGCTAATAGCGATTGCTGATCAACGCTGGCGGCCGCGTCAGCCACGATCCCGTGCCATACCCCCAATGCCTCTGGAGGAGGGACGAAGTCCGCTGGGGTCGCGGGAGCGGGGTTCGAACGGGTAGCCTCGGCAGCGCCGGACAGGAATCGCCCGTCCTCAGGGATGAGTTCCACTGCAAGAAGACATTCCACTCAAGCCTAGGAGAACACCGCAAAGCTACGACAAAGTATGGCAAGGCAGCATACCTTCGGTGGCTGGCGGCGGACGGGGAGTCTCCGTATCAGGGCCTAACGCCGCCAGCCCCCGCCCCCCGGTCGCTACGGCCTGCGTAGGGGCCGAAGGGATGCTGCGTATGGGGGCTTCCACGTCGGAGCCGGATGGAGAGGAGATCACAGGCGTGGCCGCTTTGCCCTTGGAGGAGAAGGTGAAGGTCCCCCCTCGGTGGCCGCCGCAGAAGGCTCCATGGCAGTAGCGCTCGCGGGCGGGGGTCCTACCCTAGTGACCTCCGCAGAGGGCACCTCCGTCTCGGCCGCCATTGGGGGCAGAGACCTCGTTCTATCGGCCTCCGAGAGGGGCAGCTTTGACGCTGTCCCCACCGCAGACGGCGACGTCACTCCGGGGCCACCAGCAGACGATGGCTCCACTTCGGCGGCCGCTGCGAGCAGCGGGACTTCCCCCTCCCGGTCATCCAGGGCACACTCCTGATCCCTGGCCCTGCTCGGAGACCCTCCGCCATCGTCAGCCGCACATGTCTCCAGGTCTGAGTCGGCGTACTTCGCCGAATCGGACTCAGTGCCCGCCACGTCAAAGGGGGCAGCGGCAACGGCAGCCGTCGCGTAGGTCGAGGCCGCGATAGCCCGACTCTTCCCGTGAGATGGCGCCCTTTTTCCTTGGGTACCGTCGTCTTGACGTCGCAACTGGCTTGGGACCGGTAAGGCGCGTTCCGCCATGCGGACGCCCAGGGCCTCGCAAGCGCGGTTTATTCACCCTAGCCCCGCCTCCGCGACCACAGCTATACGCTGCTCGTGCTCCCAGGCCATTTATGGCCCAAGGAACATGACGGCCGCGCGTTCTGCGTGATGTGACGATGGCCCGATCTTCCGAGAGGTACTGATAAGTCGATTGTGGAGATCTCGACGTTGATGATCCAAAGGCTCCGACCAAAACAGATCGAACCCCTCGCAATCACTACACCACTGCTCCGTTGGTTATCAACCGTGCCGAACACGGTTGACCTCGCCAAGAAGGCTATCTCCTGCAAGCGAATCGAGAACACAAGCAAGAGAGTACAAGATGCAATCTGAAATTGCGAATAAATATTAAGTTCTCAAGTTGGGGTCTCACAAACCGATGAACGGCGAAACTGTTCAAAGACAGATTAATCTAAGCAAAACCCAAGGAAAACTAAAGGGGTGTGGCCTCCTTAAATAGGGGAGGGGGAAGCCACACTTATGTAATGAAAAGGGATGTGGTACTATTCCTAGTTACTGTTCACATGCGTGGTACTGTTCATGTGAACAGTACCGGCCCAAATAGCCCAAGTTACAAGGCCCTCGGCCCACTTTGAGTCGGACTGGAAAAGTGATATGGCTTGTTTCGCAGTTTCTGATCTGCTCGAGTGGAGTTCGGAGGTGAAATCAGATCCATCTGAATGTAGACTCCAAGATCTTTCCAACGAGTACTCACGGGCCCTGAGAAGCCTTCTGGATCAAAAGTTATGGCCGTTTGAAGTTGGCTTGTCAAGCTGAATCCGAATTGATCTGGAGGCCGAATTGGATTCCAAAACCTGTCCAACTTGAACTCTTGCTTCAATTGGTTCCAAAGTGATGTGGTGCTACAAATATATATATTTTCATCATTAGGTAGCATCATATTCTCATTTAAAATATGTTGAAGTTAAAGAAACGAATTCACCTTTAGTTCATTCTTGATATTGGCCGCTATGGTCGTACGTGTTGGTGGCGTGGTCACATCATCCTCCCCTTCTTGATGGAAAACCGTCCTCGGTTTTAACATATGTGTAGTGTCATGTATTGCATGATCTTGGTGTATGATAACAAACGCAACAAACTCTCATTATGTAATATCATAAGTTCTTTATCAAATAAAGTAAAATCTTTTTGAAACGAGATCACCTCATAATTTAAGTGATGCGTAGGAGCTCTTGTAATTGTAACAACAAGTAGAGCAAATATGGTTGTATCCATAGGGTTCATGTTCTTATCATCCTCCCCTTCTTGCAAACAAAGCCGTCCTCGGCTCTTAATAAGCTGAAAATATGATAACAAAGAAGCCAAGATGTATGCATGGTATATGTATATGTCATCCATTTTAACAGTTCTTCGTTGTTGCACAATTAAGGTTATACAACAGCAGCAATCATAAAAGCTAATTGTATTATTAACCCAAGAGTAATCATATAAGTTAATGAGCAATTCAAAATTTGTCACATAGTAATTGTTGTAACTTGTTTTGCAAATGTAAGTGAGGAATAATCCAGCTATATAATCATATCTCAATCGAACAATAGCAAATTCATCTAGCCAGGGTGAAAAGATTTGTATGTTCTGCCATAATTCATCATCTTTATTTAGATTGTCTATACTAGATGGTGTAAAAAGAGTTGAATACATAGGCATTGGAAGAGTACTAAATTTTACTTCCCTCTCACTTTGAACATGATTCAGCATACAAGAATTGTTGTTCCAAATAGCAAGTTTCAATTCATCCATGTGATCGCAAGTTATGCATATTCGATATACAAGAAATTGAGTTCCCACATCATAATCTCCAATCAAATTAAACTTATATCCAGGGGTATAGGCACTTAACAAGAATTTCGAACATGCAAGTTCAGAAACTTTCTCCATAGCATGTGACAATTTCATAGGTAGATCCAACATGATGTAACACAATGAATTAGCAGGAGAAATTCTAGTCAAAACTTCTTTATGTGTTATTAATTCGACATGTGCAAA
Organism: Dendrocalamus latiflorus; assembly: GCA_017311315.1. NCBI lineage: Eukaryota > Viridiplantae > Streptophyta > Magnoliopsida > Poales > Poaceae > Dendrocalamus > Dendrocalamus latiflorus. The sequence goes on along the minus strand of CM029650.1, from coordinate 15,525,872 downwards.
ATTATGAGAATTTAGATCAGCACATGGTTCATTTAAGTGAACACAAGGAATATCAAAAGATTGCACTACAGCAGGTATATACTCACAAGGTTGCTCTATGTCTTGTTGTAGCACCAAATCAGTACCGTGAGCGATGATAGCTCCATGTTCTTTACCTTTTTGGCTCTCCTCAGATGATGTAAGGGCATCCATCTCCTTATCTTCATTCTCAACCAATGGGGTCAATGATTCCATCAGCTCATGCTCCTCTTCGGCATGGTTCTCAACTACCTGCAAGTTGTTAGTCACAGAAAAGGGCACAAACACATGTTTGTTCTCATGATCATCACCATTACCTGCAAGGTTAGCTGCAAGAGCATATTCATCCTCAACATCACTAGCACTTACATAACCACCATCTTCTGTCGCAATATATGCCCGCTGACTTGTGCAATCTCTCATAACGTGGCCCATCCCTTTACAATGGTGGCACACAATGCCCGTCGTACGGCCCGTGGAAGCAATCGATGAAGAGCTCTTTGCTGGTGCTTGCACACTAGTAGATTTGCTTGTCTCGGGTGCGTGTGATGGTGGCGGCGGTGCTGCTGAACGCGCCCTACTCACAGAGGGGGCAGCAGCTCGACAAATAGGTGGTGGGGCTATCTTGGCTCGCCCAGGCGTTGATCTTGATGTAGACATACCTCCAAAGTTGCTCCTTGTCCTTTGTTGCCTACCCTGCAATTCTTTTTCTGCAAGCACAGCAAGCTGGAACAACTGGTTGATAGTAGTAAAATCTTTATAATAAACAATGTCCTGAAGTTCACGCCGTAACCCCCCGTAAAAACGACAAATCTTATCCTCCTCATCTTCTACAACATTACAACGCAACATGCCTATTTGTAGTTCTTGATAATATTCCTCGACAGATTTATTACCTTGGTCTAAGCACTGCAATTTCTTTTGCATTTCATGTTTAAAAGCAGGAGGAACAAATCTAGCACGCATAGCTTCTTTTAACCGCTTCCATGTATCAGGTTGTAAGCGCATGGTACCCATATCATTCCACCAGATAATAGCAAAGTCCTTAAACTCACTAGTAGCTTGTCTAACTCTATGTTGCTCAGGAACCAAGTGAGAATTAAACTTCTGCTCTACCGTCATCTCCCAATCAAGATATATTTCAGCATCATAAAGACCAGAAAAAGATGGAATGATAAATTTGACTTTAGCAAAAGGGTCATGATTAGAACGATCATTATGGTGCTGAAAATTATTACCTCCCATACCGTGACGGTTTTGATGTAGGCGGTGTCGTGGGCGTGCATCTTGGGCAGCAAATGAAGCACTTGCGTCGCGGTTTTGTCTCTCATTATCATCAGACAACCTACCTGTCATGGTTAGTAGAAAACAAAAGACAACACAAAGGTATTATCCCTATGCACTACTAGGTGGTGGAAGGTGGAATCACATATTCTCAAGCGTCTTACTACACTCTTACAAGTGTTCTTACCGATGCAGCAGGTGGTACAACTGGTGGCTGGTTCGTGATACCGTGTCGAGCGTGGGTACGATTGCAAGAGGAAACCTGTTCTGATCAAGAGTAGGTGTAGCTTGGAAGGCACAATATGGTAGCAATAGAGAACAATTAGTTAATTTCAGAATTGCATAGAATTGAATTATAGTTCGTATCTAACACTTAGCCTATGTTGCTGATCAACCAAGAATGGAAGAAGGCTAAAAACAAGTGTATGGCAATGTGTATGAGTGGTAAATACAAGATAATTCAATCCAATGCAATCTGGAATTGAAGAACACAAGGATTGACCCAAAACTGAAAACTGAAGATTTCTGTCCACTGGACAGTACGTCGGTATTTTGGCCGTACCTTTTTGTCAGATGCCTTTTTTCCACTGATTCTTTTTTTCTCTGTTTTCTGATGGCTTTTTATACAGATTTTCTTTTGGGGCCAACTTCCAAAACCCGACGCAGAAATTCGCACAAAAATCACAACTGCTGACTGTTGCAGATTCAAAACAGATAACTGGGTCAACTTTCACCGCATATATCTCTTAACTGCCTTGCTGGAATGACGTGAAATTTTACAGATAGATGGATAAGGAGTTTTTGAATCTAATGGCGGTGGTCTCACTCAAAAATAATCTCGGAATCAAAAGATATGGCGTTTTTGGTGGCGGCTGCAGAGAAAGGAAAAATCAGCCGAATTTGGAAATTAGGGTTTGAGGTGGGGAATTTTTCTTTTGTTTGGATTTTTAATGGAACAAAGATATGACCAGCAACTAGACAATGCTAATATGGACACAAATTCAATTTAGCAAACCAAAACTAACAGATTGAAAGGCACAACGGGGTTTGGACAGCGGAATTAATTCTTTTTGTGGGGCAATATTTTTTTCTGGACTATAGGAAATAAAAACCCATTTACTAACTAGGGATACAAGAATTACCTCATGGGCAACCGTTGCTCTGATACCAACTGATGTAACGATGGCCCGATCTTCCGAGAGGTACTGATAAGTCGATTGTGGAGATCTCGACGTTGATAATCCAAAGGCTCCGATCAAAACAGATCGAATCCCTCGCAATCACTACACCACTGCTCCGTTGGTTATCAACCGTGCCGAACACGGTTGACCTCGCCAAGAAGGCTATCTCCTGCAAGCGAATCGAGAACACAAGCAAGAGAGTACAAGATGCAATCTGAAATTGCGAATAAATATTAAGTTCTCAAGTTGGGGTCTCACAAACCGATGAACGGCGAAACTGTTCAAAGACAGATTAATCTAAGCAAAACCCAAGGAAAACTAAAGGGGTGTGGCCTCCTTAAATAGGGGAGGGGGAAGCCACACTTATGTAATGAAAAGGGATGTGGTACTATTCCTAGTTACTGTTCACATGCGTGATACTGTTCATGTGAACAGTACCGGCCCAAATAGCCCAAGTTACAAGGCCCTCGGCGCACTTTGAGTCGGACTGGAAAAGTGATATGGCTTGTTTCGTAGTTTCTGATCTGCTCGAGTGGAGTTTGGAGGTGAGACTAGATCCATCTGAAAGTAGACTCCAAGATCTTTCCAACGAGTACTCACGGGCCCTGAGAAGCCTTCTGGATCAAAAGTTATGGCCGTTTGAAGTTGGCTTGTCAAGCTGAATCCGAATTGATCTGGAGACCGAATTGGATTCCAAAACCTGTCCAACTTGAACCCTTGCTTCAATTGGTTCCAAAGTGATGTGGTGCTACAAATATATATATTTTCATCATTAGGTAGCATCATATTCTCATTTAAAATATGTTGAAGTTGAAGAAACGAATTCACCTTTAGTTCATTCTTGATATTGGCCGCTATGGTCGTACGTGTTGGTGGCGTGGTCACATCACTGCGTCCTTCAGGCACAGGCCTAGGTGACACAAGCAACATGATTAAGCGCAGCGCAGTGACCATAAATGGAAAGGAGCACATGATCAAAGCTTACGAAGGCCAGAGGGCGCTGGTAGCGAGCAAACGGATGGACGGACGTTGTCATCCTGGAGTTTCCCGGCAACGAGGCGCCACTCATGGCCAAGTGGCGCCACGCCGTACATAATGTACTCCTCGGCGAGATCGCGCATGTTAAAGCGGGCGGAGATCCCCACGAGTCTTCGTGCTCTTCGCCTATCCTCGGGGTTGAGCGTGATGCTAAGCGTGGTGTTGAACACCATTGGCTGGCCCGTGCACTCGAGGCCGCTGCCGCTCTCCACGCGGTGGTAGAACCACCGTTTTGTCCAGCTAGACTCCCACTTCGCCGGGGTTGAGTTCGCGGGGAAGAGCTTCCCGCACGGCGACCGCAGGATAAAGTTGACGCTGTCGAAGTTTGACCGCGTTCCATCCTTCCGCTCCTTCGGTTGGCACCGGGCGTCGTGCAGATAGGCGAACATCGACGCGCTGGGCCAACATGCCTTCGAGCACAAGGCCCAGCTGTACACGGCGAGGCGAGCCAACGCATTCGGAGTCAGTTGCTGTCGGACCTCGGGTTAGCATACCCAGATCCTCTGTGATTCCATCGCACTATTCCCTGGATCAGTAGATAGTGCTCACAGATACATTACTGTATATCAAAAATATATCATGCGGAAACGTAAATAATACAGTAATACTTACTCATGAGCCGATTAGGCCGAAAACGATAAAATGTAGCAGCGGAAACTTCACACAGGTGGGACCCGCAGGACTTGCCCACAGGCAGCCAACTGGGGTTCGCGACCTAGTCCATGGCCTCATCGTCTTCCAGCTCTGTCGACCCTTTTTAGGCATCGCAGGACTTAACTTTATTTCCTTTCTGACTGAATGATGGCAGTTAAGTTAGAATGAGTATGATGATACTCAGCAAGCCACCACACAGGATGCAGTAATAATAGATGCAAGCTATCAAGGGAGGCTTGATTTTCTTTTGTTTGCTAAAAGCATTGTTTTGGAATTACAATAAGTAAGAAAAATCTCCTGAGACGTAGCAATTTTAACTGAAACATGTTTTATGAAATTGATAGTGAGAATGCGATAATAATTGTAGTGTAGGTTACATCCACCTTTTTACAATGCATGGTTACCTCCACCAATGCTAGTTTTCGCCGCTGGAGTACATCTCTCCAGGAAAAGTTCATGGTCAGAGTACATCTCTCTGATAGGTTTTATCCCACCCACAAATGTTTTGGAAATAGAACTAACTCGAGTAGGTTCCCATGTCCGCCCTTGACCGTGGGCACGGCTATTCGAATAGTTTACCCTCTGCAGAGGTTGTACACTTTCACCACAAGAGATAAGTCATCTTAATAGCCAACATGCTTCCTTAGGCATGAGACCCAGATGGTTTATCACAAAGCCTTTACCTTACTCCGTTTTAGCTAGATACCACCCCGCTGAGGTTTCACCGCTGAAGGGCTACATCCACCACAGTCAGAAGCCCCCTCTTGCGCCGTATGAGTAAACCAGTGCTCTGGCACCCATCTTCCGTGATGATATCTAAACTAAACCCTTGCAAGTTAATCAGCTAGGTCGTACCCATATAGACTTGTGGTTGTACGGTTTTACACAAGGAGGTCAGTACAAGATTCAGTCCTTAATTTGTCCAAGCGGTTCTTACCACAAACCACGGGTTCTCGTGCGACATCAGCACCATCCACTCTCACCAACCGCCCAGACAGGTAAAGCAGATTTTTAGGGTTTTGAGAAGCATAAAACAGTTGTAGCAAAATACTCAGCCACGTACATCCCATGACTGTCCCAAAACAAAATTCTTATGTTTTAAATATTGATGATCAGGGCAACTAGTGCCCTGGACTTGACAAGACTAGCATGGCATTTAATATGACTTATAGCTAGTAAAGTTATCATTAATATCTATGGTGACAAGGATCAGGTAATTCAAGTATCAAAGGATGGCATAATAAATTTAATACAACATCAAGTGGGCATGTAGCTACCTTAAGCTTTAACATATATTTGCATAATCAATTAGGCATGCAAGTTGATAGTTTAAAAGAACATAATTTTGCATAAAATCTAGGGTTAATATGATCAAAGTGATGACTTGCCTTGCTTGTTATACCACGGCCTTGATTACTCTAATTCAAAGCCTTCTTAGTCATTGATCTTAATTTTACTAGTCCTCGCTTTTACCCGAGTCTTGATCTTGTTCGAGTCCGTCGCCTCGTCGAGTCTTCGGATTCTAATACGCGGCAAAGAAAAGAAAGACCAAATAAATCCAAACACTTTAAATGCCCGATTTAATTTAAATTATACATTTTATTACGATTTGAGAATAGAGGGATGATGCGGATTAGTGTGCTGTAACCACAGCGGGAGATGAACTGGGTGAAGGAATGAGGTGGCTGAATAGCTTTACTGTGAGGGAAAATTTAGAATAAGGAGGGACCAAAATGAAGAAGTATCTACAGGAATATACCCCCTTTGAAAAGGTAGAGGTCAAAACATAGCTGATCAGGGCAATGCGAGGTTCGACCATTTATTTGATAACTTTCTCATTATTAATTTTATATTTATCAAGGAAGTCCCGTGAGTCAGGCAGGACTTACGGACAGATAAAAGGGGTTAGCGAAGATAGTAAAGAGGAATAGAACTTTGTATTTTTAGGATGCGGGAGCTTTACAGGAGATGAGTAATTTTAATTATTTAATGACATTTGATATTTCATGAGGCGATATTTATCTGAGATTGCAGTAGCCAGCTTAACAAATCATTATGTTAATGGCTTAATCAAATGATGGGGATAGCCATTTCAGTCTAGTCGTTATTAGGAGCAAAGTTAATCAGCCGGCTTATTATCAATTATTATTAGATATGGCCAGCGATTATGCTTTACTAAAAGAGATGCTATTACGTTATAGGGATCTTTTTAATAAAGCTATTCCTTTTATTATTAATTGCTCTCGACTATCGAATTTAAATCCTGAGATAATGATTGGAGATTTGGATGCTAGACAAAAATTAAGGATTGCCCTCTCTTGTTTAAGAATTCTTAATCGTGAGCATATGTTATTTTAAATCTTAGCATTTTAAGATAAATGTTGAAGTTTGTGCCACAATTATTTTAAGCACTTTTGAAAAGATAGCTTTCATGATTGTAGAGACGAGTAAACCACACTTGATATTTTATGTGGCTTGCCAAAGATTATTTCAAGCACTAATAAGAGAAATGGCATGATTTTAAAGATGAACAATTTATGGTCAATATTTTATGTGGCATAATCTTGTTAAATCGATTTACTTAGTTAGCATAGACTTGGACAAGATCATATGGGTATGAATCTTTTATCAAGTTTCAAAACTAAATCCTTTGTCCAAGATGTTGTTATCATTATTATTATTACTTTATTAACTTTATGTTAGTTTCTTAGTATTAGAAAAATAGTTCATGCCATGAGCTTACTTTAATTAACTTTAACTTATTAATCTGGCATACAATTGACCCATGCTTAGTTTTTGTTTAATTGCATTAATCTTCTTCATTAGTAATTTATAAATAATTCTTATTCTTACTCTCATTCACAATGTATCTTTATATGTAATTTAATCAAATTTAAGTCTTTAATTCCATTTCATAACCCTTTTAGTATAATCTCACAATTGAATTTCATTCTCATTTTTATTTGCAATTTATAATTTGAGATGTCTGCTACCACTGAGATGAGAGGATGCAAGTGATACATATTTACCAGGTGCTAATGTTTAATGGGTCCACATGTAATAAGAGAAGGAGACAGAAAAGGGGCTGTCGGCTGAGGCCAGAGTAGAACCGAAGCAGAGGAAGGAGACACCGGAGCTGGGCGACGCCGACGCCGGCGAGAAGCGACCGGAGAGGGGGCGGCGACCGGCGAAACGGAACGCCCCGGCGACGAGGTAGCTTGGGGAGGCGGAAACTCTGGCCGGGGTGGTGCCAAGGCGGGTAGGCGGCGGCCCTAGGCGGCCGGCGATGGGGAGAGAGAGGCGTCGGTAGCCGAGTGCGGGGGGGGGGAGGAAATGAGGCGCGCCGGAGCACAAGTAGGATAGGAGGAACTCACCCGAGCGCTCGAAGCGGTCGGAGGGAGGCCGACGTGGGATGGCGGCGAGCGCAGGCGGCGGCGCAGGGAGGCGACCGTGGCGGGAGCGCTCCGGTGGTGGAGGACGCCAGCCGACGGTGGGGGAGGCTGCAAGGTGCTGAGGTGATGCTCCCTCTGCGTGGAATCGACCCGGGGCCGACCGAGGAGGCGGCGGCGGCGAAGATGGCGGCGGCCGGCCGGAAGCGGAGAAGGAGCGGGCGCGGCGGATTCAAGCGGCGATTTTCCAATTCATTGCGTGAGGAGGCAGTAGACGCTTGGGGCTCGCCGTGACATGGTTGGCTCGTGGAATGCTGGCCGGCGGTGGCCGGGACGGGTGGTGGACAGCGGCGCACCCGAGTTGAGCTCGGATGGAGAGAGGAGGAGGGGGATGAGAAGGAGGCGAACTCGGCTTCTTATAGGCGAGCACTCGCTCGGGAAGGGTACGGCAGCGGCATGGGCGGAGGTACGCCGGCATGGGCGAAGGCATGGCTGCGAGTACGGCGGTATGGGCGCAGGGTACTGCCGGCATGGCGTCGTGCGTGGGTAGGGGAGTGGCGCGGGGAGTAGGCCGGTGGTAGGGGCGTACGGAGGCGGCTAGGCACGGGCTGGGCTGGGACATGGAGCAGCGGCGCGCGCGGAGGCGGGCCGGCTTGGCACGACGGCATCGGGAACAGTGGCGGGAGGAGGAAGGAGGAAGGAAGGAAGAAATGGGGGAGGAAGAAGGCGCCTGGGCCAACGGCTAAAAAGGAGGAGGCAGCCGGCCCAACCGAGAGAAGGAAAAAAAATAGGCCAGGGGAAAAAAAGAAAGGGGCTGGCTGGGCCGAGAGGGAAAATGGGCTGGGCCCAAAATAGACTTTTAGTTATTTTAAGAAGTTCTGAAATTTTGGGATTTCAACCCTTGGATTTCTAAGTAGATTTTGAATTTAAAAACTTGGTTCATATTTTAGGTGCAACAATTTAATTTTAAGATTATCGAGTTTTGGAGAAATAAATCTTACTTTTCCGAATTTGAATTTCCGGATACGAAAATTGGATGGAAGGATTTTATATGATTTTCAATTTCCATTCTTGGTTTTGAGTTTCCATATTTTACTTTAAATTTGAATTTAAGACTTCCATGGAGTTTTGGATCTTCTCAATCCTAAACTTTAATTTCTAGATCTTGCTTCCAAGGTTTGGATTTTTATTAATTGGGCTGTTGGCAAGAATCCAACTGAGAAATTTGAATTTCACCAAAAACTTTTTGAGAGGCATCGAAGAAACGATTAAAAGATTTTAAAATTTTTGAAATTACACTAGCTCCCTATTTGGGATGTTACAGTTGCGCTAGCTCCAGCCTGAAGGTCCGCAGGACGTCGCCAACGATCATCGCGGCCGGGATGCGAAGCCCGGCTTCAAAGTACGCGACGAAAACGATCGCCTCCGACTCCCCAGGCCGCGGCTCTACCTCATCTTCGGCGGGTAGCTGTACCGCCTGGCGGTCCGACAGCTTCCCCTCCCGCAGCAGCGTACGAATCGTCTCCTCCGTCACGAGCGTCGCACCCAAGACGTTAGAGTACAGGCCCTCCTTCCTCTCCGTCACTACCCACTACTTGTCCGCCGCTGCCGGGTCGCGCCCCTCGAGTGTGTACTCCACTTCAAGCAGCGAGGGCCACCAGCGGATGGCATAACCGCCGCGCGCCGGGGGAGCACGCTCATCACTGCGTGCCATCGTTATCCGGAAGCTAGACGGCGGTGGAAGGGAAGCGCGGTGGCAAGAAAAGCAAAGCGAAGCAAGGAACAAAATGAACGATCAAAAAGTGTGCGGAGCAGGCGCAGGCCTGTTACCACGGGGTTATTTAAAGACCCCTCGCCTCCCGCACCACTGGTGAGCGTAACTGACGAACGACGAAATGCTCGCCTCCCCACGACCGAAGCCGAACAGTCGCGACCGCCCACGAGAGTTGGGCGTAACCGCGGTCGTACAGAGACCTGTCAGCGCACGGCGCGCCAATAGCGTCCCGCCGCGTGTTGGCCCCCACCAGGCGTAAATGTGGGTCACATGACATGGTGCAGCTCTCGGCACGTGTCGGCGCAACTCTCGAGACCAATCAACGGTAATCATTTTGACGGTCTCGCCGCCCCAGCAGCAAGGCCCTGTCTTCGGCTTTCGCTTGGTCTCCACAAAGGGCCATCACCTTGGGACGTTACGATGAGTCGGAGTACACCACGCCTCCGGGGTCCGCACAACCCTCCGGCCTCCGCAAGCAAGGGCCAACCCCCGCATCCTCACGATCACGAGGCGCAAGTGCTCCCCTGCGACAAGCTCTGATATCCCTCTCAAGCGGGAAAAGCTGCGCACAAGCGGGGCACGCAGCCCCTGGCAACTGGCAACGCGCGCTGGTAGCTGGGCAAACGGCACACGGCGCGCCCACGGCATCCCGCCACGCGTCCCAGCCTTCTCGGGAAGGGGCGAACGACCGTGGTCGTGCGACCGCTCATAGCCCACGACGCGCTAATCGTGGCCCACCGTGTGTACCACTCGGCTGGAAAAGCACATCCGGTTGTAGCAGCCTGCTCCTGCCACCCCAGAGGTCAACGCGATTTCAGGAACCATTAAAGCGCACTACCGAACCACGGAGCCACAACAACCCCGAAAGCGCGGTGCGCAGGCAAGGGCCATCCATCTGCCTGTACAATGCAGCACCAGCCAGATATATATATATACCCGATCAGGGGGAGCTCAATCGGTACAAGTCCAACCGGCAGGAGCCAAACAGGCGAGAGGAAACTCCAACTGGCAGAGGAGCATCGCAGCGTCGTACGGCCACGGTGCTTCAAGCCCGGTGTCGCGCCAAGCATGTTTTGCCACGTGGACCGCCAGAAGAAGGAACTTTGCAACACGGTACGGCCACGACGCCCCAAACCCCGCGCCGCGCCAACTAGGCCTCGCTAGGCAGGCTAGCAGCCACTTATCATCAGGGGCACGCGACGCCGGAGTCCGTGGTCACTTGGCGCTCGCGCGACGGCTTAGGGGCCCACTCCGACAACCTCGGCCGACGCATCCGGCTCCACCAACACCTCCGATTCAAGATCAATCCTACTACGGCGGGGCCTAGTGGACGACAAAGTTTTTCGCCGACCCGCCCGGCGCCATACCTTCGCGACAGGGCAAATACTACATCAAGCAGTAAGGCTCCCATGGCAACCGCTTGCAACTGGGCGCGCGCGCGGGTAGGTGGTCAGACGGCGCACGACGCGCCCATGGCATCCCGCCACATGTCCCGCCCTTCTAGGGAAGGGGGCGAACGACCGCGGTCGTGCGAACGCTGACAACCCACGACGCGCCAATCATGGTCTGCCGCGTGTGCACCCCGAGTAGGAAAGCACGTACGGCTGCAGTAGCCTGCTCCGGCCATCCCAAGGGTCGGCGCGATTCCAGGAGCCATTAAACGCGCACCACCGGACTGCGGGGCTGCACCCACTCCGCGCCCGCGAAAAGCCATAGGCGCGAGGCCTGTCTCTGCTTCGACTTCGCCTTCGCAGCCCAAAAAGCCCGAGGCTGAGGGCAGCCCGGGCAACCACCAACCCCTCCAAACCGGAGGTGGCCTCGACCCTGATTCCGACCCGGACTTCGACACCGACTCCTCCGTCGGCGTCGGCCCCCGATCTCGAAGCCAGATTCAACTTCAACCTTCGGTCTGGACAGCAACCTCGACCCCACTACTGTAGGGTCCGAGGAACAACGAAGTCTACGCAAGCTCGCCCAGCGCCACGACCTCGTAGCAGGGCGAGCACTACGCTAGACAATAAGGCTCCGCCAAGTGATAATAAGGCTCACAGGTCGCAGGGACGGAGGGGGCCAAAGGGCTCGACAACATGGCTTTGGCCCGTGAAGCCCTTCACCATGAGAGGCTCCTATTGTAGGGATGGCCCCCACCTAAGCCCAGCAGGCCTGTTGAAGGAATGTAAGGCCCAAAATGGGACATGTGTAATGACATGAGTGCCCCTGAGATGAACATTCGGATGTAAGGGTATAATTGTAAAAGCACTCCCCATATGGATATATATATACAACACAGGCCATGGGGAAAACCCTAAGCCATTGCTCACCTAACTCTCCACTACCATACTCTCTCTGTTTGGTCTGTAACCACAACAAGCCTCTCATGGTAAAGGGCTTCTCACGGGCAAAAACCATGTCGCTAAGCCCTTTGGCCTCTTCCGTCCGTGCAGCTTGTGATGCATTCGATGATGGGCTGCGTGGGTCGAAGTAATTTCGGTACCCGCTTGAAGTCTTAACGTCCCTTTGTATACCGAAGTCGAAGCGACCTTCGGACGTAGTGCGACACACGGCCACATTGTATTGGCGCATCATGCGCTATTAGTCGGCGTTTGACCACGATCGTGCGAACCGGTTTAATGATGTTTGCACGCCAAAGTTGAACCATCATCGAACATAGTGGGACATGTGGCGAAATCGTATTTACGTGTTGTGCGCTATCAGTCAGTGTTGGGCCTCGACGAGCGTGTGTTTGAGGCATTGTGGGACACGTGTGCGGGAGTGATTGGGAGGTCGTGTGGCGTCAGTTTCCACTGATTGAACTTCCCAATCATGGGGGAGCCGGATGGTCTTTAAAAGAGGGGTCACCGTCACTTCGCTATCCCACTTTGTACTTCTGCATCAACACTGCCTTTTCGCCCACTACTCTCATGCGCCCCGCTGTCGTATACACCATCTTCCGGCGCCCTTCATCACCGCACTTCGCGCTGTCAACCGTGTGTGACCACCGGTGCTGTGAGAGGTTAACCCAGGAGGCCGTCGTCGTGTACCGCTCACCGTCTTTGGAAGGCTTGCAACTGAGATGGCCCGTGGTGACGACTGTTCTCACCGGCCGAGCGCTATCGTGTCGTCAAGCCGTGGCAGTTCCTCTAGCCAACGCAGCTCATCGGCGACCGAGATCGAGTACGAGTACGAGATCGAGATCGAGCAAGAGTGGAGCGCAAACTCCCCATTTGTGCAGGTTGCCATCTAGCACCTAGAAAGACCTAGCATGGTGTTGTAGACGCCATAGCTCGAGGGGGTCGTCCGGCTCAGCTATGCCTTGCAAAAAGCTGTCTTCTGCCTCTGCGCCGCTACACATCTTCTTCTTTTTCCCTCGCGTACTCCTCCATCTTGTCGAAGAGCTTGGCCACCATCCTTATCGGCTTGCGCGCGTTATATTCAGCCAGTGGCCCTAGGCGAAGGCCTTGAATCACTGCGTTAATGATCGTGGTCTCGTTGACATCTTTGACCTGGTAGTGAACCTTAGCAAAACGTTTGAAGTACTCTCGAAGCTTTTTCGAAGGCTTCTACTTAATGGTGAAGAGCTAATCCACGTCGACACGCTCGACGTAGTTTTCCTGAAAGTTATTGTAGAGACGATCTTGGATCTGCTCCCATGCGTGGATGGAATTTAGCTCTATGATGAAGAACCAGGAGAGCGTTAGTCCCTGTAGAGCAAGCAGCAGCCCCTTCGCTTTGGTGGAGTCATCTCGCCAGCACCTTCGATGGTGGTCTCGTACACGCGAATGAACTCCCTATGGTCCGTATCACCCTGGTACGGTTCGATGGTGGGGAACTTGAAGTCTTCCGGCCACGCCGACTACTACAGGCCAATAGAGAGAGGGGACTCTGGATCTATACGTCAAAGCGCAACGCGACTGGAGGTGGGAGCGTCGTGGCTGTTCGCCTGATCTGGTATAGCTTCTGCATTCGCTGCCAGCAGGGTTTGCTGGCTCCGTGCCTCCTGCTGGCTCTGCACCTCCTGCTGGTTCTGAGCCTCTTGCATTTCTCGCATAGTGCCACAGAGATCTGCTTGCTCACGCTGCAACGTGCCGAGGGCCGCCAGCAGGGCATTTTGCACTGTCAAGGTGGCTACACCGGCCTGAGCGGCGGCGCGTACTGCCAGGTTGCTAGCGACTACAGCCTGTGCACCAGGGCTGGTCGGCGCATCAGTGCGCTGGGCCCCAAGATCGGTGGCGAGATCGGTGCGGCCATTGGGGCCACCTGCCGCCCCTGCGCTAGATGCTGGGTTGTCGATCATGCCGGTGCCGGCACCGGCGTCTTTGCTCCCACTGACCCGGGCACCGCTAACGAGGCCGGCCACCGCGCCCTCAGCAGGGCCGACCGTGGTGCCACAGATGTCGACGTTGGCACTCGCGGAGCTAGTGTTGCCATCGTAGTCCGCTTCTTCCTCGTCGTCGATGAAGCTTTTTTTGGTGCCATCACTCCTCAAATTCTACAGCTTGCTCTTCGTTGTCCCTACAGATGGTGCCAACTGTTGTGACTACTGGCCAAACAGTAAAGTAGAAGAGTAGTGGAGTGGATGAGATGAATGGACAATGTTTGCCCCCTTTCCATACGTGGGGCGTGTATATATTTCCTCATAGGGTTTAATTACAACTTTGCCCTTACATATACTTGTCTCCCCTAGGGGCACATAGGTAATTACACATATCCCGTTGGGCCTTGCAACTCAAGCTCAGGTGGGGGCCACCCCTACCACAGGAGCCGTGGCCGACATATGGAGGAGCCAATTCACATTCATAGGCGGTGGATTCGGTGACTAAAGCTAGTAGGGGACGTGCAGGAGAAGCCAAGGGCGGTGGCCGGAGATGGGAGTAGCCAGAGGCAGCAGGGTGGCTGGGGGCGCAGGAGAGGAGACCAGATCGGGGAAGAGCCACTGGAGAGAGGAGGCCATGGACGAGAGGCGAGGAGGTGCATGGATAGGCTGCTGGATGAGCAGGGGCTGGCATAAGGAGGCTAGGGCAGGGGAGTAAGCGGTGCTGGTGGGAGGCAAAAAGGGGGAAGGGCAAGAGGAAGGAGGAAGAAGGGGATAAGGGAGAGAGAGAGAGAGAGAGAGAGAGAAAGGAATGGGGGGAAGAAATGGCCAGCTAAGCCATTCGGCTGAACAAGACATGGAAAGAGAGAGATTAGAAGAGAGAAGTTAAACAGGATCAATTAAATTCACGTACTTTCATTTAAATCATTTTGTTGCTAGATTAAATACCTTATTAATTTAGTTAGTCATATTTAAATAATAGAAAATCATAAATATTTGTTCAAGAATATTATAATAAATTTAGTGCTATGAGTAGATTAAAGCTAGTAGTGTACAGATTAAAATTCGTGTACTGTCATTTAGATCGCTTCATGACATATTTAAATACCCAAATATTTTGGTTAATTCTATTTAAATGGTAGAAAACCATTAATAATTATACATAATGATTAAAATAAATTGAATGACATCGGCAGATTAAAGCATAGCGCGTACCGATTAAATTAGTATATTGTCATTTAAATCATTCTGTTTCATAGTTAAATACCTAATTAACCTTGTTAATCATATTGAATTACAAAACTCCTCTAATAAATATTCATAGCTATTAAAAATAAATTAAGTGACATCCACAGGCTCAAACTTGTATGCGTACGAATTAAAGTATCATAATATCATTTAAATACCTAGTTAATTTTGTTAGCAGCATATAAATTGTAGTAACCCAATAATAATTATCTAGGATCATTATAATAAATTAATTTCCATTAAAGGACCAAGAGTAGTAGGTGGAGATTTAAAACAGTGTGCACTTATTTAAATTAATACACGTCAATTTAAAATTACCATAGTGACTAAAATTATGCGCAATGATTTAAATAGCATTTCAATCATAAAAACCCACAAATGAATAAAATAAAATTTAGGGATCACACGGGGATGCCTTAGTATAATTTATTTAATTAAGATTTAATTTCTTTTGCATTTGTAACTTAACTCGGCACACGTGTACTAATTATGGGGAAAGTACCAGTACCAAGAAGGAAGAATTTATTTGAGTGACCTTGAAATCTAAAATTATTTAGAGAGGTAGATAAATGTGTACACACCTATGAGAAATTAAATAGACATAATTGCATACGTGAAATTAGCTAGAAATAATTTTTGTCATTATATTTGTACGTGTATTCATTTAATCATATCTAATCGATAAATTGCTGATAATCAATAAAACACTGAATATACCCCCTAGATAAGCCACAGTCCCTAATGCCAGTACGTTAGTGTCAAGCGATGTGTATCGGATAGAAATAAATTATAATTACCAAGACCAATTTAAGTTGACCGAAGCATCACTCTAGAAGCACAAGCACATCGACATACGACATCTTTATACTTGCATAAATTAAGTCATAGCCAACGTATCTAATTGCAAATGGCAATCCGAGTCATGGGCAGGACTTCACAAGATCCTACCAGAATATGAAGCTATGGTTAAAAGTCTAGGCAAGCATCCCTTTGAGCATATGACCAGAGTATCTTCAGTAAAATAAAGTATTTCCCAATTAAGTTATTATCACCATGCATAAAAATGAAAATCATATTTAAATCGAATGATTATGGTGAGAAAGAAAAGGAAGAGATTGGCAAACAGTTGGAGAAGCCACTGTCAGGCCAGCAAATAAGTAGGTGGAGGGTCCCCAGGGCAGGAGAGAAAAGGGAAAGTATGGGTCCTTCTGCATTGGGATAAAATATAAGGTTAATCAAACTTCACGTGTGTAATAGACCATATCAATCATATCAACCATTGTTTCGTCTAAAGGTGGGCAGAATTAGTAACTCTATCAAGGTTATTATATTCTCTATATGGGTAAGTATTAATTAGAAGAGGAACCTAGAGCTGGACCAGAACCAAGAGTGGGGGATCCACAGTCGCAAGAATCCAGAACTGGTACATAGGCCAAAAGTGGGGGAAGCATATTGCAAGAACCCAGGGCTAGTCAGATACCAGAAGCGGGGTACGCAAAGGTGATATATTATGAAGTTAAGTGTTGGGTATGGGTGAACGAATCGGCCCAACCACCAATTATGAGGCTTTCAGTGGGTCTGGGTGAGGCTCAGATACCACCCCAAGCTACCGATTGAGAGTAGCTAGGTGGAGATATAATATACTAAGATAGATATAAAAGTTATGTACTCTGATCTAAGCATCACATCTAAGGAAATGCGAAGAACCACTCGCTACAAGGATTAGAGTGACTATGGGTAAGGTGGTACAAGCCTTTGCAGTGCTATATAAATCATGAATTCATGCCTGTCTCCTATACTGGAGGCTACGGAAATCAGTGGTGGTTTGATGCCACTATACGAGTGTTCAGTAGGTATCTAAAGTAATAATGTAGACTTCTTTCAAAACCTAACAATGAAACTTTATTTTCTATAAATCATGAGAAAGAGAGGAAGAAGAGAGAAACAAAATGAGCATGAGGATGAGATAGGATGTTCGTAGAAATGTTAGAAGATGAGCATTCAATGCATTTTGCTAATAACACTTGTTGTGTACTTCCGTACTCACCGTTGCTATTATCTTCCCTTGTTTAGGAGTATGTTAGTCTAGAGAATAGCTATGATTTGGTAGAGTCTACCTGGATGAATTGAAATACTACCTGGATGGAATGTTATGGGCTCGTAATACGATGAGAACGAGGAGGACATCCTGTGTGGAGGTCGAATGGAGTAGGCGGTGGTCGGCAATCGTCCATGGTGAACTCGATCATGATAGGGTGTAGTTTATTATCTTCATTTTAGATAGATGGTAGCTAGAACATTTTCATTTCTAAATATTGTAATATTCAAGCCCTCAAGGCTGTGTAATAAATTTTAGCCCTGTGTGGCTATATTCTTGTAATATCTTATTTTGTCTCTAATTATTATTCTACTGCAACACTCTAATGGACTTATTATTCATTAAAGCGATGTTCTATTGGCGAATAATAATCCATTGACTAGCATTTTTACCCCATGGTAAAATGTTGGTCATCATAGAACACCCAGTTTCTATAAGCTACTTCTATCAACCGCTACTATTCATCAGTCAATACTTTTTGCTTTTACATTATGTTAGACCATGTGGATATGTCATGAATAAATGATGATGAATACTTGACATTTGGGTTGTGTTGAAATTTGTGTTTGTGAAAGTTTCGGTTGATGCACTATGGTAAATCTAGAATTGCTGGAATACTCAGATTACGCGGTCTAACTACCTTGTATTGGGCAGTCTGACCAGCAGGCTTCGACCATAGATGGGAGTCAATGGTCCAATTGGCCTTGTGTTGGGTGGTCCGATCGACCTTATGTTGGGCAGTCCAATCAGTAGATTGACCATAGCAGATCGACCATGGTAGGTCGACCACAGCATAACGACCATGGCAGATCGACCACGGTCGGTCAAGCATGGTAAAATGACTATGGCTGAACTACCACGGTAGAATGACCATGGCTGGTCGACCATGCCTAGTCAATAATTGTAAAATGCAGTGAAAGCTACAGTTAACCGGTCCTAAGCTACAGTGAACCTATCGGTAGCTATAGTGAACCGGTCGAAAGTCGTAAACTAGAGTAACTGATCGGAGGTCGTAGCTACAGTACCCAGTTGGAGGTCGTAGGTACAGTACTCGGTCGGAGGTTGTAGCTATAAGTAGCTATAGTACCTGGTCGGTAGTTATAGCTATAGCACCTAGTTGGAAGTTGTAGCTACAGAACTTGGTTGATGGTCAGTGGTACAGTGACTATTCAATTGTCGGTTGTCGTAGCTTTGAGAATTACAATTCTTTTGACTTTTGAATACCTTAAGTACTCATAGTCTTTGAGTACTCGTGTTGGGCCAGCAGTCTTACTGGCCTGTGCATGGTGGTCTGACCGGTTTTTCTTAGTAGTCTGAGGTTGATTTTTGGAAAGCGTGAATTTGAGGTTGTGGATGATTTGGATCACGTTTATGGATGTCAAGGGTATATTATGCGTGTGTGAAGTAATGTTGGTCAAGTTAGAGAGAACTTGTGCCGAGAAAATGTTCTTTCATCTTTGCATGTGTAGGTTGGGCATAGAGATAGTTGTAATAGCCCAGCTATTTATTTCAATTTATGAGTGAAACATTTTTTAAATTAATTTAATTTGGTTTAAAATAAAAAATTGTTTTGGTTGCCCAAGTTATGAATTTGACTTGCCCTAATTTTATGCTTTTAAAAGGCTTGGTTTGAAAAGTAATTTAAGTAAAAACTTAAAAATATTATTAAACAAAGGTTATTCTGAATTTTCATAAAAAATACTA
Organism: Dendrocalamus latiflorus; assembly: GCA_017311315.1. Lineage (NCBI taxonomy): Eukaryota > Viridiplantae > Streptophyta > Magnoliopsida > Poales > Poaceae > Dendrocalamus > Dendrocalamus latiflorus. The sequence continues at coordinate 15,507,172 of CM029650.1, read as the reverse complement.
ATTCAAATTAATTGTTTGGACTTATTGACTTTTGTCTGAATTTACTGTGATTTTTTTGGAGTTTAAAATCTATTTTAAATTAAAAAGTATTTTAAGTATAAAAACTTATACCAAATTAAATTGGAAATATTTGCCTAATTCCAAAATGATTCAAGGAATTTCTATGATTTTTATGGAATTTTTAGAATTTATTTGGTATTTCTCTTAACCTTTTTGAGCTTTCTAGCTTTTTGGGAAAATTGACAATCAAATTTAAATCTTAACCCTCTCTCCTTCTTAGGCTGACAAGTGGACAGTTCAGATTCACTCAACCCGCACTGAACCAATCTCCGTCGTTCCCTCGCCTTCCCTTTCTCTCTCTCTCTCTCCCATGTGGACCCCACCTGTCGGCGCCTCTTTCCCAGCGGGCCCCACTGTCTGGTCTCTCTCTTCCCACCGAGCCACAGGTTAGCCGCCCACTCCTTTTCTTGCCTGGCTTCTCCCGTCCCGGCCGCACCGTCACCTCGGCCATTCAATCACCCCGCCCTTCTCGACCTCGCCCTTATCCCTGTGCACCGGCTCTCTCTGTCTTCTTGCGCCGTAATGCCCGCGCCCACTCCCCACTCCCCGTACCAACCCATGCTCCTATCTCCCCTCAACGACCACCACCGCCACCATTTTCACGCATGGTTAGCTCGTCGTTCGGCCACCCCCTTCCCTATAAATACCCTCGCCGAGCTTCCTTTCCTCAATCACCTCATCCCCTCCCCAAAATCCTCCTCCTGAAGTTCGAGCTTTTTCAGCACTGCCGTCTTTCTCCCGCGCTGACGAGCTCCTCCAGCGAGGAATTCTGGGTGCCTCAACCACCTCCGCGCATTATTACCCCATATTCGGCAACGCCGAGCCTCCACTGACCGTGCCGCCCCTCCGTCGAGCTCGAACCCCACCGAAATACCCTCCCCACCAGAGCTCCTATCTGCACCGCCGCCTTCCTCATCACCGAGCACTCTCTTGCCACCCATGGTAAAATCTGTGAGGATCAACGCACTCCCCTCCTTCTTGTCTCTCTTGTATGCTGCTCCCTGGCCGTCGTCGTCCATGACACCGCCGGCGACCCTCAGTCCCAGAGCATCGTCGCACACCAATGAGGCCACGTCAGCGAACGGCCAACATGGCTACCACATGGCACCACGTGGCACACCACGCCAGCGCTCGCTCGCCAGGTCAGCAGCCACGTCAAGCCCTAGAGACACCTCAGTTCCTCTCTTCCACATGTGCGCCACTTGTTCGCCATGTCAGAATTTTGAGTCTAGTTAGCCGCCACGTAAATGAAATGTCATCTCCCTTGCCACCTCAGCAAGCCTTCGGTCCATGGACTTGGTCCACGGTAGACCGGGCCCACTGGTCAGCCTCAGTCAATTCATGGGCTGACAACATCATGATGTCATAATTCCCTTTCTCTTTACAAAAATAATAGCTGAAAAAGAAAATCTCCTGCTGTCATCATAAATTTATTTTCCTTTAGAAAAATAATTCTAGAAATTCAGTTTATTCGTTTCTTTAGGTTCAAACTTCTAGAAGCCCGTTCTTCTTCATTCTAATTCCGAAGCACTTTGTGCCTATTGTTGCTAAGTTGAAGAAGAGGAACCATATCAGTAGAAGGCACCTAAAGGAGGATACTTCGACGACTTCACGAATTAGGACTTAGCTCCTGTTGGATCGAAATCAGCAACAGAGGGGGGTGAATGGTGCCCTTTTAAAAAAATTACTCCCCTGAAAAGTACTCACATGCAAGTCTCCTCTCCTATGGCTACAAAAGCTATAAAGAGGAGGACTTAAACTCTCTGGAAGCTCAAAGAAGGCATAAAAGAGAATCAAGATGAATACCCAAGATAAAGACCGAAAATCAGCACAAGAACCAAAGGGGGCCGGTCTGACCTCAAATACCGGGCGGTCAGACCGCAGTAGCCAGGCTGGTCTGACCAGTCCTTTGCCGCCGGTCAGACCGCCGGCTATATGCGGTCTGACCGCCATTTATATGCTGGTCTGACCGGCCCACCCCCGAGAGGCAAAACTGCAGACAGAAAATTTGCACTGAAGTTTCAGAGATTGCTCAATTCGAAGATATTTGATAGAGTCTTCTGATCTTTTTCAACCAAGAGAGCAAGGACTAAGTTCTAATAGGAAAGGGACTCCAGAAAACAAAAGATTTCAACCAAATAGCAAGAAGTTCAGATTATGACAAAAATCTGAAACCTTTGCAAAATCTGAACCAAAACCCAAATTACTCATCGATCTTGAATCCTTTTCTCATGAGCTTCTGGAATCTACTTAGCGAAGAACTCAGGACTTTCCAAATCAAATCTTATGCCAAGTTATGAAGGGAATCAAAGGGTCTAAGAGTCCTCTGTACCCAAACCCTAGAAAGCTCAACAACAGAGGAGAAGATGACGAGGCTTTGAGTAATCACAAGAACTATTGAATCCTTCTCTTGTTCTTGAAAATGGAATGCCCAAGGGACCTTGTATTCATTCCCATCTCTAGGCAATCAAGAACCCATCAAGAGAGCAAGGATTGAACTCAAACCACGAGAAAACAAAGAAGGGACAGAGAAACTGCAGAAATTGAAATTCATCACAGAGAGAGCCAAAAGATGAAAACAGCCAACAAAATCATCCTTGTATTGATAGAGAGGAAGAGAGATACAAGATTACACAGGATTACAACCTCTACGTCCCCATACGCGCTTGGATTGAGAACACAAGCTACATGCCTCTCCTGGAGGAACACACACGTAGGGGACAAGAGCACAACAGAACTCTGCCCTCTCCACCAACTCTCAACCACTAAAGAAAAGAGACACAAAGCAAAAACAGCCCCAAAATCATGAAGACCATGCAGGAGACACCCTCCTTTTATAGCCTCCCACTAATGGGTTTCATTTTCTCTTTATCCACTAAGCCTCCAACAACTCTTGTGCTTTATCCAATCCACTTCCTGTAGTGCAGCTTTGTGTATTTCCCAAAACGCCTCTCGTGCACCTTCTGGGAAGCTTCCTCATTCCTTGTCTTCCAAGCCTCGCAAACACTTCGAGTCCTCGCCGTCTTCAGCACACCTCGACCGTTCTGACCTCGGCACCGCCTGCGCCTAATCCGGTCATCCCGTACCTCGCCACGACTCCACCTTAATGTCCTGCAGCCATCACAGACAAGAAACACATTACATAGCACCACTCAAAATATGTAAACCTCATTAGCATCAACAAATCATACTCAAGCATAAAATGGCCCAACAACTCAAACGGGAAGAAGAATACGCCTCAAATCCGACTAACCAAACCCGACTGAGCCAAATGCCATCATGGCACTAAACGCATAAACCAAACTCAAACTTTCTAGAAAACTTGTCAATTACTCATCACAAGCATGTGGTCACCTCCACATGGTCTCTCAGCTCCCCAGTTGGTTGTATGTGCGCATGTCAAATGGCTACTATGCTTATTTCTATTTTTCACTGCTAGTTTTTGGTAAGCCTTTCACGCTATTATCTATAAGCTTGGCCATAAGGTCGCAACTCTGATAACTAATAATATTTGAGTCTTTTCTTAGTAAACCGTGATATGATCGATATATCATCTATGTTACACTGTTTGCACTAGCATGATCCTGAACTAGTGCAAAATACATTGGAGAGTCTGAATTTGAAAATTCGGGTCTCAACAGTAAGGTAAAGTACTCGGTGATCAAGGAGAATTTTCCAAAGAAGTTATAGGAGGATTTAGTAGAATTGTATACGGCAAAGTGGCTAACAAACCCGTGGATACTAAAGCGACAACTATATACACTGTGCATGGAGGAAGGTACATGGTTCATTGATTATCTTAATATCTTCAACAAGATTATCATATAATTGACTAGTGTGGTGTGAAAATTAAGGAGAATGACAAGATCGTCATCCTAGCATCATCTCTACTACCATCATAGGAACAATTGGTGATGAGTATTCTCGTCGAAAAAAACACTCAAACTTTAATGAGGCAGTTGAGTGTATATTAAAGGCAAAGTCTTTGAAGAAGCCATCAGAATCTTTATCCTTAGGTGATCAAACATTGCCTATAGTAGGTGATGCAGGTAGAAATAAAAGTCATAGCAAGAAGAAGGGCAAGAGCAATGGCACACGTGTATGCAATCTATGTGACGAGGAATGTTACATGATAAAAGGACTATCCAAGTTTGAAGCAAATAAAGGGTGCATGCTTAGTTGCGATAACAAAGAATGATTCAGATATACTAATCGTCAGTCAATCAGATACTTCTCATGGATGGATATTATATTCAGGTTGTTACTTTCATATATATTTGGCAAGGGAGATGGTTGATGAATGATCTCTATGCCCAGTGCATGGAACTGTTGTAGGATCAAGGATACCGACTAGAGAGGGGTGAATAGGAGGTTTTTAAATTTTTCTTGTTTACTTGATTAATTCTTTACAAGTTAAATGGCAAGAATGTAAAGTAATTAATCCTACACAATTCTAGTCAAGAAAATAGCAATCCTAGCTCTAAGCAAGTAAATGATCACAATGAAATGAATAAACAAGAGATAAGAAAAGATGAACACAACCGATGTTTTTACCGTGGTGTTCAGAAACTTGCCGGTTTCCCCTAGTCCACGTTGAGGTTAGCCTGAACGAATCGGACCGGCTCCACGAATTAAGCCGAAGCACCTCAATCATTAGTGGTAGCTCTTCCCTGCTCTGGGTAGGCGAGCTCCGACCTTCACAAGACTACCGGGTCTTCTCACAAGCTCCTTGAGAAGATCACCGATCAAACCTCCGCCCAATCGTCCAAGTGCCGGCAAGCACTAAGAGTAATAAATCTGGGCTTCACTTGAATGCAAACTAGTGCCAATTGGATCAACTAATGAATTCTATCACTATTTGCTCAACCACCTCAAATTGAATGCACAAAGTGAGTATGAGGGTGGAATGAATGCTCTAGGGCTCAAAGAATATTCGATGGGTCTCTAACATCTATCCTTGAGCAGTGGTGGGGGTATTTATAGCCTCCACCAACCAAACTAGCCATTTGGTACAAATTCCTGAAAATTTCAGGATGAGCGGTACTACCGCCCTTATGGGGCCGGTACTACCGCTACCAAATCTTCGCGACAGAACGGCTATGTCAGAGCTCTGCTGTAACCGTTGGATTTGACGGTGCGGTACTACCGCCATTGTGATTTGCGGTACTACCGGTCGCCGGTAGTTCCGCAAAGTCGGCGCGGTACTACCGCTCTCCGAAAATCCAATAGTCGCAAATTCGGCGCTCTCTGAAAAAAAGGCTCCGCTCTGAAATCAGAGCTTCCGGACTCCGGAAGTACCACTCCGGATAGCGGAACTACCGCACCCAGCGGTAGTTCCGGCGTTCAAATCGCCGGTACTTCCGTTCCATGAATTTCCAAATTTCATCCGGAGGAGCTCTCTGGAAAAACGTTCCGCTCAGCCTTCGGATCTTCCGGGCTCCGGAAGTACCACTCGAAAATGCGGAACTACCGCTCACTGCGGTAGTTCCGATGTTGAAACCGCTGGTACTTCCATTTCCAGAAAAACTAAAATGCATCCGGGGGTGCTCTCTGGAAAAAAAAAGCTCCGCTCGAAATTCGGAGTTTCCGGTCACCGGTAGTACCGATTCTGGGCGCGGAACTACCGCTCTCCGGTAATTCCAACGTTCAAAACAGCAGTACTACCGCTCTTCCAGACAGAGCACATAGATGATTTTAAAACCAATTTTTGATGAATGCATGCTTCTAAATTGATCCATATGGCACATAAATTTGCTATCAAGCTACTTGCCATGATCCCTCTTTATGGTACGATTTTCTACCCTATAATCCGGTCTTCCACCATTTTCCTAAGACCGGTAAAAACAAAAGGGATCCTATTCTAAATATACCTTTGCCTTTAGCCAATCTTGGGTCTTCACATATATCCTTTGGCTTGCATCTTATTGCTCTCAAATGGACTAAACCTTTGCATGCTCATTAAAACATGTTAGTCCCATATTCATATAAATTCATTAATTACCAAAACCAATTTTTAGGGGCCTAGATGCTTTCAACTGTTCACTTAGCAGATTGCAAGGAGTATACAACTATTAAGGTGAAAATGATTACATTAGAGATGTATGATAGAGCACATCATGCATTCATGGGAATTCAGTATGTTCCTAGCTTAAAGAAGAATATAATATCACTGAGGTCACTTGACCTTGAAGGTTGTAAGTTATCACTTCGAGGTGGAGTCATGCGAGTTATTTGCAAAGGGCAAGTGATCATAAAAAGTATCTAGAGCAGTGGAGGATATTGATTGATTGGTACAACTAAAGGAAGGATAACCAATGGGAGGTCGGTAAAAATCCTAGCCAGGAGAAGGAAACCATATCATCAATGGTAGGTACTTAGATCTCATCTGCAGTTATATGGAGAACTACAAAGACAGTTGCAAAATCTAATAGACGCAAAGGTGGATGTGCAAGCTATTAGAAGAAGAAAGATGTGGCGGGACTAACCACACAGTATTGGCAAGCAAGTGGAGCTTGGAGATGGTACAAACCTATAGCATAGAAGAATATAGGAAAATCTAGTTAATTAAACTACAAAACAAAGAAGCTCTCAATGTTGCATTCTCCGTGTGATTTGCGGAGTACAAGTTTGTACTCACCTTGCAATCTCCATACAGGGGAATACGACGTCGACTACGGTGAAGGTCTGGATGAGTAGGCCGCGTCTTACTGTCGTTTGCCTGTGGGCAGGCTTGGGCTTCACTATTTATCAGTTTGCTTCTGCAGTTCTTTGCTTTATTTATTTTGCCAATGGGCGTTGATGTAAGACTTGGCCATAAGGCCATTCCCTTTTATTTAATATAGTTGGTCATTTGTGCTTGGTATTTATCTTTGTTGTACTGTGTGCACTAGCTGATCCTGGACTAGTGCGATTTACACAGAGGATCCAGGAGTCGTTACTTCGGGTTCCGACAGTCTTACAAACTGGTCTAATATGTAATAGGCCCAATAGCATAGAGGAATATAGCAATGTACCCTCATCCTTTGTAAGTACTAAGTGGTAGGATGGGGATTTCCCATCCTACCCAACTGATGTATATAAACTCCCAGAAGGGGCAGGAGGAGGGGGCATCCTCTCATTCTCACTCACCAACTCTCCCTATGTTGGCTCTCCTCTCCTTCTACTAGTCCCCTTCTTTACTGTTTGGCCTGTAGCCACAACAAATGGCGCCGTCCGTGGGGACTGAGCAAGAAGTCGTGCAAAGAAGAGTCACCACCGCGACGAAGATTTGCTCCATGGCTAGGCTGGGATACATCCTGGCATGCTGGAGAACAAAAAATGCCGCCAAAGATAAGAAAAGGTAGAGCATCTCTGAATAATTTAACTCGCTCATCAGTCGTTGTGGCGTGTAAGTCTCCATGTGGATCCAATAGATCCATCGATTCTGCATGTAAGTCTCCATGCGGATCTGATAGATCCATCAATCCACCATCGTGAGTGCTACTCGAAAACCCATGTTGCATCATAACTATGAGCCTGCGCAACTGATGCATGTTTCTTCAAAGCTGATTTTCACTAGTATTGTTGAGTACTGCTTGAGTAGCAAAGCATATCTGTGCATCGGGGTCTCCGTGCCAGTCTCCACATCGTAGCCTCCGAGCGCGATCCCGCTCCCTCGCTGCTGAGCGTGATCGAAGAAGCTCTCACCTCAAAGCGCGATCGAAGCCGAGCTTGGAAAGTTTGGATCACCAGGTCACAACCCTCTCACTCTGATTGTTACGCTGTAGTACTTGCTAGGGCTCCACCTTGACCAAGAGGGAATGAGCAAAGCGGAGGCTGTTTGTGCCAAGCTTCCGCATCGAAGCCTCCGCGCCAAGCAGCCAAGCCGCAACAGTGGTAGAGCTGCACGGCACGCGCGCTCTAGTGTTTCTTCTCACAGGTGATGCCGCGCGCCTTGGCCTGGCTGTCGCGTGAGTCACAGCCTTCTGCATTGAGATATTGGCGCCGACCTCCATGTCATAGCCTTCCGCGTCGAAACCTCCTCGAGTCTCCGCACGACGTTGAGCCTCCGGGCCGAGCCTCTCCGCACGACAGAGCAAGGGACGCCCATGCATGCACGAACTCCATCCATGCATGCACTCACATATCCATCCACGAGCCTCATCCATGCATGCAAGAGCCCTACGTGCATGCATGAAATATCCATCCATGCATGCATGCGCCCTATGTCCACTGCTCGTCTTCATGCAGGAAAGAATAAGTGTATGTGCAAAGCATTCGCATTCGCCATGTATTGGACCACCGACAAAATAAAAGAAAAGCCACTGCCATGGCGTAACCATGCATCCCAGGGATATTGACGTCAACCATTAACATACATGCATGCACTCTACGTGAACTCACAGCACATGCATGCATTGGATCAGTGAGCAACCAATTAACTCTGCATGCATGAATGAGCACTAGTTAACTCTGCATGCATGCGTAGCTAGCTCCGTGATCTCTCTGGCGCCACCGAAGTCTCCACCGAGTCCCCTGGGGTCTCCGCCAATGTCTTCGAAACCTCCGCCGCGATCGGAGTGGTCTTCGCCAAACCCTCTGAAATCTCCGTCGAGTCCCCTGGAGTCTCCGCCAATGTCTTCGGAGCCTTCGCCGCGATCGGAGTGGTCTTTGCCGAGCAGTTCATGGCCTTCGTCCAACTGACCTCTAGTGTACAGCGTACCCCTGCTCGGCGCCTGCGTCTTGGGATCTGTCTCCGCCCATCGGACATTGCGCGGGCAGCTCCCGCAGCATCCGTGCCACAGGTTCCGTCTTCGGCCATCGGACATCGCAAGAGAATAGCCATGTTATGCTGCATGCAAGACAGAAGACCAGGCGTATGTGTGCGAAGCATATGCATTCATCACGTGAATGCACTCAGGCTACGTTGCAAGCACTGCATGCATGGCCCATGCATGTACGTACCGTCTGCCTCAGTTCCGGCCTGGCATCCGTGTGACGTCCCCGACCTCACAGCGTTCGGCACCGGAAACCAGGGGGAAGGCGCAGCGGCGTCCACCTCGCCGGTGTTGGCGGTGAGGTCGGAGAGCTGGCTGGAGACGGCGTTGAAGGCTTTCGCCCACGGGAAGTCGCCGGAAACCAGGGGAAGACGCGACAGCGTCTGCCTCAGTGCCGCCCTTCGCTCCAGTCTCGTCACCATGGGCCTCCAACAACATGGCCCCACACTGGCCTTCGAAGCCTACGTCTGGGCACCTTTCTCCGCTCTCTCGTTCGAGGAGGCCTGCGTGCCCACGGTCGGCCAGGTGGCTCAGAGTCTCCACTCCGCGGCCTTTGCTCCGAGCCTTCGCCTACACCGACCTCCGTGCGTGGTGGACTTCAAGCCATAGAAGGCCACGTCGGCCTCCACACGTTCGAGTCTTCGTTTCGTCGAAGGCTGCCTCCGCTCCAGGCTAGCTATGGCCCCCGCACCGAGGAGGTCTTCCCAGACCTCGACGAAGGTTCCGCTTCCACAACGGCGTCTCCGGCCTTCGCTTCGCCAGAGTCTGAGCTGGCCATGCCAACTTTGCCTCGGCTTCGGGGAGTCCTCGCCGGCCTTTGCTCAACTCCGCGACGACTTCGCCGGCCTGCCAGCGCCACTTCGCTTTGGCTCCAGGGGAGTCTTCACCAGCCTACCAGCGCCACTTCGCCTCAGCTTCGGGGAGTCTTCGCCGACTTTCACTCAACTCCACGACGGCTTCGCCAGCCTGCTAGCACCACTTCGCCTTGGCTCCGGGGAGTCTTCACGGGCCTTCGCTCAACTCTGTGATGATTTCGCCGGCCTGCCAGCACCACTCTGCCTCGGCTCTGGTGCATGCATGAGGACATGTAGAGGGCAAGCAAACTCATACTGCATTGCATGCATGGCCCATGCACGTGCATGGTTCATTCGCTTCGTCTCCACGCGAGTTGGAGAGCACGTCAAACCAGGCGTCACGCCAGGTGGCCGCAACTAGAGCATTTGACTCACGGCGTCGGCTCCGCATGTCACGACGAGTCCTCCGCTAGCTTCGCGTAGCTAGGGCCTCCGCACCTGCGGAGTCTACTCCGTGTCGCCACCGTCCCGCTCGGCACGCACTGTATGTGATTACGTGCGAGGCTTTAATAATCCCCGCTGCATTTCTTGCGTGCATGGCATTAAGGAAATGGTTGTGCATCACATCATTTATTGCGGCTGCAGTTCCATTCTAAGAAGCATTTATTGTGGCCATGTTTGCTTCTCCAGTTTTGGCCTACTCTAAGTTACCGCAGCATCAAATGCTTTCCCAGTATAGCATTCTAGAGCATTGTGTTATCGCAAGTCTTTGGCCGTTTCTTTTATGCCTCCGTTTTGGTCCTCTTTTTGATTTAAATCGCACGATGGCCTCGTGCCTTGGCGTACTCTGCGGAGTATAAAGTGTCGGGACCTTAGTCACCACGGGCAACTCTACGGAGTATAAAAAAATCGCACGATGGCCTCGCGCCTCAGCGTACTTTGCGGAGTATAAAGCGCCGAGACCTTAGTCACCCCGGGCAAATCTACGGAGTATAAAAAAATCGCACGATGGCCTCGCGCCTCGGCGTACTCTGCGGAGTATAAAATGCCGAGACCTTAGTCGCCCCGGGCAACTCTACGGAGTATAAAAAAATCGCAGTATGGCCTCGCGCCTCGGTGTACTCTGCGGAGTATAAAGCGCCGAGACCTTAGTTGCCCTGGGCAACTCTACGGAGTATAAAAAAATCGCACGATGGCCTCGCGCCTCGGCGTACTCTGTGGAGTATAAAGCGTCGGGACCTTAGTCGCCCCGGGCAACTCTACGGAGTATAAAAAAATCGCACGATGGCCTCGCGCCTCGGCGTACTCTACGGAGTATAAAGCACCGGGACCTTAGTTGCCCCGGGCAACTCTAGGGAGTATAAAAAATCGCACGATGGCCTCGCGCCTCGGTGTACTCTGCGGAGTATAAAGCGCCGGGACCTTAGTCGCCCCGGGCAACTCTAGGGAGTATAAAAAATCGCACGATGGCCTCGCGCCTCGGTGTACTCTGCGGAGTATAAAGCGCCGGGACCTTAGTCGCCCTGGGCAACTCTACGGAGTATAAAAAAATCGCACGATGGCGTCGCGCCTCGGCGTACTCTGCGGAGTATAAAGCGCCGGGACCTTAATCGTCCTGGGCAACTCTACGGAGTATAAATAAGACACGTGGGGGACGCCTCCGCGTGCACTCTACAGAGTATAAATAAGACGCGCCGAGGCTTGCCCACGCACACTCTATGGAGTATAAATAAGATGCGCCGAGGCTTGCCCGCGCGCACTCTACGGAGTATAAATAAGACGTGCGGAGGGACACCTCCGCGCGCACTCTACGGAGTATAAAAATTGCGCGATGGCCTAAACACTAGGGAGTGCCTCGCTTTAGTGGGCAGCACCTGGATATCGCGCCTTCACGTGCGTTGTTCTAGGGAGCGCATCACTTTAGCGCTGCACCACCTGGATATCGTGCCTTCGTGCGCGTTGCACCAGGGAGTGCATCGCTTTAGCATCGTGCCACTTGGATATCGCGCCTTCGCGTGCGTCCCACTAGGGCGTGCATCGCTTTAGTGGCATATCTCCTGGATAACGCGCCTTTGTGTGCGTAGCGGCTTCGGCCTACGTACGCGGTTCACGCCCGCTCTCTGCAGGCGCGGGTTTTTGGAAGGTAGGGGAATGATAGTTTCGCCTCCCTGCCTCTGCGTACGTAGCGCCCTCGGCCTACGCCGCTCACGCCCGCCCCCCGCGCCCGCCCCCCGCGGGCAAACACACTAATCATATTTCTAGGACGAATCCATGAACTTTAGTACATACAAGCAACGACATTCATGCCGTGTCCACAATCAACCAATTCAACTCACGCTCCAAACCTCCAAGACTGGTCTGACCACTAACCACAGGCCGGTCTAACTGCCAACGAAAGGCAGGTCTTACCGTTGCCTCCCACTACCGGTCAGACCGCTCCTAGCCGGTCTGACCGTGGCCCTAATGCCAGTCAGACTACTAGTAACAGAAAGCAACTAGAAAATTGCAAACTCTCAAAAACCAAAGTCTAAACTCCGTAAACTCTTTGAACCAAAAATTGATTATTCATCACAACCATAAAGTGACTTTCACATGGTCTCATAATTTCAATGAAGAGGAGAGACAGCAGCCTGAAGTGAGAAGGGCCAGCAAGAACTGTACTACTTACATGACTTCACAATTTCAAACTACGAGCGTACCACCGATGCTGAACGACATGCCACCACTCAGATTTAACAGAGGTACCATCAATGATGGAGGGAAGATTGCGAGCTACACGTTGTAATTCTAGGCGTGGAAGCAACGAATCCAGTTATATCCGCATCCATGTTTTAGGTCCAAATTGGATACGAATTCATTTAATTTCTATTCAACTCAGTCGAATTCGCAAGCCCCAAATCCGACAAGATTATTGCATTGTTCGCATAACAAAGAAGTACTAGTACAGCTTTTGAGAATTCAAACTATTCAGGATTCAGGCACGAGAATCTTCCCATTTTGTAATTTCCGTGGAACTGGACGGTATAGCAGACAGGATGAGCTTTTTCTTTTTTTTAAAAAAAAAAACCTAGACTGGATGAGCTTAATTACAACTCGAAAAAAAAACCAGTTGCTTCCGCCTTCAGCCCAACAGCCCAGCGCCGAGCCGCCATGTGAGTAGAAGTCTAGAACGCACGGGCCGACGGGTGAGCAATGCAGGTGCGGAGCTAAACCTAGACGAAGAGGCAAAGGCGCGGAGCTAACCCTAGACGCCAGAGGCGGAGCGCGGCGCGGCGGCCATGGTGGATCTGTGGATGAATGCTGCTATTGTTGAGCTGAGCTCAGATTGGTATGGTTTGGAAACTTGAAACTTCAATTTGCAAAGATCTCTGGCCTCTGGGCTAGTTTCTACTTCCTAGTGATTTAGGAGAGGTGCTGCCAAAGTGCCAAAATCTTTCTTTTTTCTGGTTTCCTGAGCTTAGGTTTGTGAGGATTAGAGGATAAGTGGGGTTTTTGCTCTAAATTTTGGCTCAGATTGTTCATTGTTAATCGGAGATTTGGAGTTGTTGAGAAACTAAAACTCTGAAGTCTGAAGGATACTGGCTGGGCAGTGGCTAGTGGGCATTAATGCATTAGCACGTCGAAATGATTTGTTGAGAAACTGAAATTCATGCTCTAGCTAGCATAATATCGTGAATGGAAATATGGAATCATCTGTATGCCGACATTAGATGCTGCTTTTGCTTTGCAGAGTCTGAAGGAAATATGAAATATGGAAATTTGAAGAAAAAAAGTAGCTACAATGCCTTTTGTGTGAATAGCTCTAAGCAGCCCTTGAAGAACATGTGGTAGAAATTCCCCACTCCTACCTGATTAACAAAGTTGGTACCTCTAATAGGAAAAATACTTTTTACTCCTGGGTGTAATTACACCCACCTCTAATATACCACCTAAACAAACTTGAAATACTTTTTTTATCACTTTAGGTATATTTGTATACTAATTATAAGATACTCCAATGTGAACCACACGAAATAATTGCAAGGAAGTCTATAGTTTTTAGCGTATTTTGTAAATGCCTTCATACACGTACATAAAAAGGAGTATGTCAAAAAAATGTACATACCACCTCTGAAAAATTGTTCATACCACCTATATGGTCTTAAATACTCGTATACTACAAATTGCAAATGTTCTTATTCAAGTACTCTGTTTTTGTATATATACTAGGTTACCTTTGCCAATTTGGTCCCTGGTATTCAATAAGCCTAGATAGTCAAAAAAAACTCTATAGTTAATTCAAACATAAACCATAATACAAAAAAAATGTTCCAGAAATAGTGAAAGTCAAGCAATATTTCTTGTATTTATTTTATTTTTTATTGAATTTATTCGATGATGCTTTGAATGACTTCAGGTCGCAATGATAGTCCACAGACTTCAGTTTATATTGACATAACAGGGATTAAAACATTTCAGATTGAAAAAAATAGGTTCATAATGGATTGGAAATCCTGCGTTTACTTTTAAATCTGAACTTTCATATGGTCACTGTCTACAGGAATTTTCAGACTGCTATGTATAATTTTGGATTTGAAAAAAAAAACTATGTTTACAATTTCCCTTGTCTATGTAAAGTTGACTTTTAAACTAAGGGCACTTTTTTACCTAGAATTTATGTCTTATTGGCCCTTTTAACTTTTTGGTGTTACTAAAGGTGACATCTCTGCAAACTTCTATCCATAAATGGCAAACTTCTGTGTTATCTTTCATTGACACCAAGAATTCAGCTCTATTCGTTTTGCTTTTTAGTGGCTTTTGGTTTCTCTCAGCAATCACTATTTATTAGACTATTTGTTACAACATCCAACAATTGCTAAAATCAAATCCCCTTTCACATCCTAGCACAAATCTCACATAAGTGGTGGTTCATAACACATAAAACAGTGATATTTTCTGGAAGTGTGAAATCATGAAATATAAAGTCAAAACTATCCTTTCTCATGGCCCAAAAGGAGGGAAAGCTTTAACTCATAATAAAATCGAAGTAGCAGTATATCCTAAATTTATATATCTTTCGAGTGATACATAATAAAAGTCAATCTTTCAAGTGGCATTCAGACTCGACTCCCACTATTTCAAGGTGGATATCAAGAATTATGCCTTTCAAAATTCACGACCGTTGTTCCCCCCTTCCCCCACCTAACGGCTACCATCTCCACACAACACAGAAAGAGGAAAGAGATGGCAGCGAGAGAGGCGGTTGAGAGCCCTACGTCCGCGCCTCAGCGGCCGGCGGCGGCCAAGGACGGCGCTAGCATGCTCAGCCCCCGGTTCCGGTCGGCGGCCGCGTTGGCTAGATGGGATGAGGAGTCCATCCTCCTGGCGGCACTCGTCGTCGAGGATACCCCGGTCCGCAAGTTGCGGCACATGAGGCGGCCCTCCGCCAGCGGCGGCAGCGCTGGCTCCAACAGTAGGTACGCTTGTGCTCCTGACCAATCCGCGCAAGGGGAGAGCGTCCGATGCCGTCTTTGCCTTCTTCGCCTTTTTCTTGGTTGGTTTCTTGATCCGTCCAAATGACTCTTTCCTGCAGGAAGCGGAGGTCACGGAGGCATTCGCCGGGCGAGATCCCGCCAGTGGTTCTCGCGCTCGACGATGACGAGAAGCCAGAAAATGCTGCAGCTTGGTCAATGGTTCCTTGCTTTATTCCATAGCTCGATTTCTTGAATATTTCATGTATATGTTTGGGCATTGCCGATCTGGCGTTAATTTGGGTATCTGCAGATGGCAAGGAGGAGAAAGTTGTCATCGTGGAGAAGAAGGAGGCGTCTGGATCAGCCGAGAAAGCCGCAGCAACCGGCAAGCTGCCTTGTATGGATCGGCTACGGGAGGAGCTGTCTTGCGCGGTAAGGGGGTTTCATCGATTTGTTTCTTTGGTTTGCTGTATTGTGATTGCACATGTGATGATCTTGGAGTGTGATCTGTGTGTTTGATTTTGCATAGATTTGTTTGGAGATCTGCTTCGAGCCGAGCACCATGCCTTGTGGTCACAGGTAATTTGCACTGTACTTACTGTGAAGGAACTTTCTTTGGTTCAGAAATTCTGCAGCAGAAAGCAAAGCACGCACTTTTGATCAGTTCGTTTAGATTAGGAATTGGCACAATGTGTCTATTTCCTTTGATCCAGAGATGTCAATATGTGATGTGTAAAATATCTATTGGAAGAGCCGTTCACCTAATTTGCCAGGAATTAGGAACCTTTTTGCTGTTAGTGTCAATAGGAGATTTAGTATGTTAATTACTTGGGCATCTGTATCAGGCAAAGCTTATTCTCAATCTAGATGGGCAATTTACCCTATTTGCAGTAATTTGTTTTGTGAGTTCGTGAGTCTGGAAGACTAAAGATTAGGACTTTCATCCATTTTAGATGGAACATACATGATTTTTAGTCTTGAAATTTATGATTTCAAACAACTGTATTCATCTCACTTTAGTAATTGCTATGTCCATAATCACATTTTTGCCCCAATTATTCAGAAGTATCAGATACTGAATTCAGACATCACATTCTTGGAATTAGATTAGGAAACAAATGTTGGAGGGAAATGAGGAGTGGGAACTATTTGCTCATTCTCTTCGCTATTCTGCAAAATTCTGGAACCTCATAACATTGTTGCTCCTTTCACTGAACAGCTTCTGTATGAAATGTTTAAAACATGCCGCAGCCAAGTGTGGAAAACGGTGTCCTAAATGCCGGCAATTAATCAGGTAAAGCTCATCCTTCAAGTCTGGTCACTTCTGAAATAAGATGGTTGGTAAAGAACCATCATTGGCAGGCTTAGCTTGGTTGGTAAAGAACCATCATAGGCAGGCTTAACTAAGTTGTTCTGCAGCGATTCGAGATCTTGCACTATCAATACAGTACTCTGGGACACCATCCAACTCTTATTTCCCAGTGAAGTTGAGGCAAGGAGGACTTTAATTGCATCATCTTCAGCAAGCAACGACGATGTGAACCAAAGCCCACCAATAAGTAATAGCTTTGCGCAAGGTGTCACAAGAAGTAGGAACACCAGACGCAGCTTCATCACACAAGACAACGCAAGCAGCAGCAACAACAACAGGAACTTCATCACACCAGGCAGCAGAAGAAGCATCAACACCAGTTCGAGCTTCATTGCGAAGGCCTGCGGCACAAGAACTAGAGACAGTAGCAGAGGCTTTGTCCGGGCTTCGCAGTTGGTCACTACCTGGCGCTCAGTGGGGGTCAGACCAATCTGAGGATGCTGCATTGGCTTACAGGTTGCAATAGGAGTTCATGACAGCCTTCGAGAGCGAGGGCGAGAGGCAGCCACGCACGCAACACTGTGTCCACTGCCCGAGCAAATTTGAGAGCTACGGCCTCCCGGGCCATCCGCCTCCGTGCTCGTGGCTGGCCTGTTTAGTTTTGCTTGCTTGTTTTCAATCTACTAATAGCTGAGTCTTCTTCCGGTGAACTATAGCAGAAGTATCGTGGTGATTACTGTATTGTATTGAGTGGCCTGATCTAATTTGCCACTTCATAAAGATTCTTTCCTGTATCGGGTGGCCATAATTCATTGGCACTTTTTAAGATTCACTTCTGTAACAAGTAGTCTGAATTGCCAAGTTAACTGAACCTTTTTTAGCAAATGATAAACATTTGTTATGTTTTTTTTTTTTGAGGGAGAAACATTTGTTGTATTGAATATGATCTTTGCTTGCTGATTTGAACCATCATTGTTGGTTTAGCATGTTTAATGTGTTGAATGGTTCGCCACTTATAGTTCACTTCTAGAACTGTTAATTATGGTAATGATTACATGTACATTGCAGCTCTTATTTTTTATTATGATTTTGAGGAAAAAGAATGTATGCTAGTCTTGTTGTCAGATTCTGGATATGAACCTGGCATTGATAGCAAAATCAGTCCCGAATGCTTTTTCTGATTTGGAATAACCAGTAGTCTATTGGTTGATTTAGTGTACTAGGACATATGTCATCATAGGGAAAGAGTTCTACCCTGGTGGCCAAAATATTCTGACATGGTATGTTTCCAGTCCATTCTTGTGTTCCACACAAGAAAGATGAAACTCCCATGTTTCGGGTTCGACACCTAACCTGATACCCTATTTTGACTCTAAAGGTCAAAACAGTATAAATTTTCCATATTGATGCACAGAACATCAGAGTGCAACAAGTGTTTATCATGAACCAAATATTAACATCAATAGCCTTATGGTGACCATATGTTTATATCAAATTATAAAGCGCAACAATCCATTTAACATCAAATACTGAACTTTTGTTTCAGCAGCATTCCTGACCTTCCCTGCCTGTCTTCCATGGGCCATCATCAAATGCAAAAAAAAAAAAAAAAAACAAATGATACCTGCAAGCAAAGCCTTATTTGCTAGGAAACAAATGTTACCTCAACTGTTAGGTTAGCTCTGTAGTCTGTACTCTGTACTATAAGATATTTGATTCTTGTAGGGGTATATTTGTGGATTTGCAATTTCCTGGAGTGCGTGAGCTCAATTGCCTAGCTCTAGTTAGATAGAAAATTGTCTTGGAGAGCCATCCTTTGCCTGTCGACCCTCACTGTTCCGCTTCCTTAGTCTCGAGCATAAAGAAAGCACTGAAAAACAGGTGGGAAAGTAAGGCATACTTTTTTCATTTAAGCCCTAAAGAACTAGGTTCCTTGCGGACTTACTCACTCGATCATCGGCTTTCAGAGGATTCCCCCCCCCCCCCCCCCCCCCTCAAGAATAGAGGCATAGACTACGTTCACTTGATGAACGATAAAAGGCATTCTATTACATAACGAGAGCATACCAGCGGAATACGATATTATAGAGTTTTCCAAAAGTTTCAGCTGAAATTTTAGGGTAATCGCGCCCATACTCTATCAAGCAATTGGAATTGGTTAGAACTTCTATACCAAAAAGGGATGGGCTAGGGGGAGGTTTGATCCAAAAGAGACCTTTCATGGATGGATCCCGATATGATCTTACTGATACGAGAATTCTGACTGCCTTAAAGGTTTAGCGTGTGACCGTGGCAGAAATTTGGAAAATATCACATTAATTTGATTAATACAAATAATCGATTGTGGATATTGCAATATTTATGACTAAAATTAGGTGATTCATATTTTCATTTAATTTGGAAGGTTTGTGCAAAACTTATGAAATAATAACTATTTGGATTAAGTAGAGTTTGCCGAATAAGTTGTACGAAGGGAGAACAGTTTTATAATCATCAAGCTAGATTGATGAGAACTCTATGTGTGCACAAGGTAAGATTTCAAGCCTGACATAATTTTATAATAATGATAGGAGTTACGTGACGCATAGGGTACGGTGAGGTGCACTTGTTTGCTTGACTATTCCTAGGTAGAATGGCAACATGCACTTTTTGGAATCGAAAATACTTGGGGAATGAAAAGAAAGTCATTTTTGTGAATGTACGTCCTACTCCCCTCTACGGGCGGGGGCTTTCTTCACAACGAGCTTCTCCCAGTACTTGTCTATAAGGTCCTTTTGTCTCTTGTTTGTCTACTCGTCCTTATGTGCCTCCTAAATTCTGCAAAGCTTCTCCTCCTCCTCTTTTCATTTCATGTCGTGATACTCTTGTTAGTTTTTCTTGACTGCAGCATCATGTTTGGGCCCAAGGAAGATAGGACTTCGTCTTCTTTACTCGGACAATAGTTGAATTTCTACCTTGGGTTTTCCCACCATAGATGAACAAGTTAGTGATATTTCGAGGATGTATGCTAAATATCTTGATAGAAGACTAATCTTAATGTACCCACACTGAAAGGTAAATTGAGCGAAGGGATAGCTGCCGTGGAATGTGATGTAGATAGCTTGAGCATTGCAATGGCAACGTGGCCATCGAGGGCTTGCCAGTTCCCCAACCTTCCCTTTTCCTTTCTCAAATGGGAATCTTGGATCCGCCATTGATATGATTTATTTGTCGGCTCGAAGACAGAAGAATGGAGTGTTACATATAGTGGTGGAGGGTGTCCTAGTTTTATAGGCGATTGGGGTGTAGCGCATGCCTTTTGGGAATGAAAAAAGAATGATCAATACAGTCTGAGTTGAGCTTGTTGACATTTGTCCCTAAAGCGAATAGGGAACACCATAAGGCACCCATATAGAGTGTTGGTCATGATGGCATCTTGGATACGGCTGGTTGTCATGGCAGTGGCAGGCTCATGTCGCTGCAACAACATAATGGGTGGTAGTCACTGCTGATGTTGACTACCTCCTTGTTGTACCCCTCCCTGAGCCTTTGCATCCACATCTCATCGTTGTTTCTCTTTCGGTTTCAAGCTGAGCCTCCAAATCATCAATATGCTATCGAAGGAAGGCCATATATGTTTGAGCAGGTATGGGATACTCGGGATCAACAAAGGTAGCGTAGCCGCAATCTTGTATCTATAGGAAATAGGAGGTAATTATGGTTGCCATAGCATTACATTGGTGGAAATACATAATGGAACAAGAACTTGCCCTGAATAGAGGGCAGTAGAAGAATCAATGTCCGAGGTTCACATAGTCATCACAGAGCTGGACCATCAAGTCCTCCTCATGCTAGCATTTTGGCCAAGTCTTGGGGATGTGTGGGTAGTTGCGGAGTAGGTTGTTATAGCCGTAAGCTTCCCTGGTTTGGATAATAAGATCATATGTGGAAGGGTGGGTGTTTTTGGACCGTAGTAGTCTGTTCCCTCAAACGGACCAACTCCTCATCCCCTCCACCCCTTCCCCTTCCTCTGCTCACTATGGTGTTGTTGGAGGGATGCATTGGTCTTGAAGATCGGTGGGGTGTCTTGGATCAACACTTTATAGGCACTCTCAAACTTGATCGATGGACTTCAGGCATACACATTACGCTCAAGCCATGGTGTGGTCATGTTGATCTGTCTTGCATGCATCGGAGTGTTGTCATTTTAGTTTGTAAAGTGACTAGCATGCTATTTTGTCTTTGGTCTATGTAGCGGGTGTCATTGTGTTGTCAATTTGGTGCTAAAGGCTACAACCAAGGTGGGGTGTACTTAGTCGTAGTGTTGTTAGTGATAAGGCTAGAGATTCATAGCATGCCCTTTGTCGCAGTGCTGACTAGGGGAGGAAGCAAGGTCGTAATAGTGAAGATTGAATAGCATGGCCCCTTTGTCGCCTTGTTGACATGGGGTGTAAGTAAGGTCCTAATTGCGAGAATTACATAGCATGCCCCCTTTGTCACAATGCTGACTAGGGGAGAATGTGAGGATAGTAAACAAAGGCAAAGAAAAAACTAACAAGCATAATCTAAAAGCATACAGTAGTACAAGAGACCCATCAAATACATTGATAGTAAAGTGCAAAATACTACACATATCACATAATATTACTAATCTCCCCATCCGTCTCTCTCCCCCTCTCCCTATCCACATCCTTGTCCCTACACTCGGCGCCTCTTAGTGCAACGGAACCCTATTAGTCATTCTTTAGGGCATGAAGGGGTCCACAACTTGGGAGGTCGAACGGCCCTAGCTCCTAGTGGTGTAGCATGAGCAGGTGTGGCATAGGGATTCATGACCTGGATGGGCTGCATGTTGGGTGGCACGCCGAACAGCTGAGAACCTGCAAGCATGTCCGCGTGTAGAATCGGGTCATCAACGAGGTAGTCATCCTTGTAACCATCATGTGGGGATGTGGCTACGTGGGTCACTCTGGCGCTGGGAAGTGATGTGCACCTGGTTTAAAAAATGAGTAAACGGTTAGCTAACTGTAACATCCCAAAATTTGGTTTTCCATAAAAATTAATTTCAAATTAATTATTTCAAAGTATTAAGATTTCATTTGGATTTTCTATGAGTTTTCAAAATCTAAATCTAAATTCAATTGAACCTCTCCAAATCAAATATCAAATTCAAATTCAATTTCAAACTTTAAACCCAAAGTTGAATCTCAAGTGGAATATTTACTTTACCTTGGGCCAAAACCCATTTCCTTTTCTCTGAGCCAAGCCCATTCCTTCTCCATCTTGGCTAGCTGACCCAAATCTATCTCCCTCTCCCTGGTCTAAGCCATTCTAGCCGAGCCATCGCACATCCTTGAGATGGAAACGTCAAAATCAAGTGCACCACCAATGCCTGTAATCAATTGACCATTTTCATCTGCATTCATGCGCAAAGAAGGTCGGAACTGAAACTATCACCCCAGCCCCGGCAAGCCTATGCCCTCTCCACTCCTCACTAAGCCTATAAATTGGACTCCCTAGACCACGTTCAATCCCTTCGTGCAACTCTCAAACCCACCATCGTCCATGCCCTTGTCATTGTTACATGCATCATCATCCCCAATCTGACCACCGCTCCACCACCCTGATCTCCCTCTCCAGTGGTTCTCTTGAAAAATCTTTCATGTCACTCATGTTCCCAACACTCTTGAGTGTTCCTCTCAAATTAATTTGATTTTGGTGCAACCATTCACCCAATTTCGTCATCTTCCCCAACTCTATTCAAACCGCCTCTTGTCATCAATTCATCGCTCTCGGTGAGCCATTCTTCGATTCTTGGACCTATAGCATCACCTCCATTCCCTCTATCTTTTCTCCTCGCCAATTTGGCCATCACATCTCTATGGAAAACCGTCACCATGCCACCTTCGTCCCCATCGTTGGCCACCACCGCCAGCCCATCTCCAGCCACCCCAAGCACACCAACCACATTTGAGGACTCCCTTTGTAATCTTTGTGCTTGTGCACACGCTAAATCTAGGAGGCGTCACTGGAGCACCACCATCACCATCGACCCGCACCTCGGCCACTGCCTTGCTCACCATCGGCCCACCAACGAACCCCACCGCTAGTGATGCCACCACCTTCTGCCTCCCCGTGACCATATTGACCCATTTTGGCCGCTGCCCGTGCTTCCTGTGTCGCCGTCCACCGTCGCCACTGCCGTCCCTCCTTTGTTCTGCCTCACTCTCCATCCCGCTATCTCTATGAGTCAATGACATGAGGGCCCAGATGTCAATTTTGATTTGAAATTTCAGCCATCGAAATAATCCTTTTCCTTCTCAATTTCTAGAATTTCTTCCGGCAAATATTCTGAAAGCCCATTCTCCACCATCTGAACTCTGAATCAAGTGATTCAAGTTCCTAAATTAATATAAATTCATAATCTATTGCCTAGTACCTATTTTATTTTTGTATAGATTTTATTTTTATTTATTTATTCTTATTTTGTGTGTTTAGATAATAACGCTATTGGAGAGCACCCAGACCAGCAAGAAGTATAACTTCACACTAATGAAGGCAAGTTTTCTTTAACCATGTTGATCCTATTGTTTCTAAAATTTATTTCTATATCTTTCCAAAACTATTATGCATTACTCTTTTTATTGAATGATAATTCAAGTATTAGAAATGATAATTATGCCTACTTGTAATCTTACATTGTTTGATGTTGATATTCATGAACCATTGTCCTCCTAGTATAGTAAATCCTTGGTAATGAATAAATTATTGTTGAATTACTTTAGAATGATAGAATTGCTTAGACATGCTATTTTGGTCAATATCATCCTTTCGGTGGGAATAATGTTGTCAAATCTTTATACAAAATGTATGGCAATAGGTATTGCCATTGGTTTACAAAATAAAATAAAATAACACAAATATTGTTGGATCGAAATCGGCAACAGAGGGGGGGGGTGAATGTTGCTTCTTGTTTCTTTAAAAATTTGTCCCCCCAAAGTATCCACTTGAGATTTTTCTCACCAAGAGCTATAGAAGCTATGATGAAAAATAACTCATGCTTACTGGAAATGCAAGGTGGACACTAACACGAAAGATCGACAAATACACCAACAAAGGGAAGAAGCTGGCAGCAAAACAATGCTCAGACCGGTCTGACCGGTGTGCGTTGGCCGGTCAGACCGCCCGCACACCACCGGTCGAACCGCCGTGGAACCGGTCGGACCGCCGTAGCCTGGCTGGTCAGACCGCTACTGTTTGGTCGGTCTAACCGCCGGCTGTCGGCCGGTCTGACCGCAGTTAGGTGGCCAGTCTGACCGGTTAACCTGACCAGCAGCACAGCGAAGACAGAGGCCGAAAACTGAAAAACCTGAATGATTGAGAATTGAGGAAATCAACAAGATTGATGCATTACTGCAGATGCCCTCTGGCCAAATGAGTAATTACCTATTCTAAACAACAGAGAGACCTCAAACCACAAGAGAATTCATCAGGAACCCAAAAATTGAGAATTGAGCCAAAAATGAAAAGTTACAGAAAGTAACACTGATTTCCAAATTACTCAACAAATACTCAACTTTTCCTCATGATCTTTTGCAAAAAGATTAGCAATGATCTCAGGACTTGCACACAAGAAACTCAAGCAATCTCATGCGGGGAAATCAAGAGAATCAAAAACCCCTGACATAAAACCCTAGCTACAGTAATAAATAGAGGAAAATGAGCTACAAACTCCCGGAGATGAAAACTCATTGAATCTGGAAGTTGCTCTAGGGAAGGAATTGGTCAAATGACTTTGGGGCTTATCACCCATCACAGAGCAATCAAGTTTCATCTTCTCAACCAAAGATTCATTCAAAACCAAAAGATCAACAGAGAACTGCAGAAAACTGAAACTTGTAAACACATGAGAGCTCAGCAAGAAATCCTTCTCAAATTGAAAAGAGATGATTACAAAGGAGTCTCCATACGCGATTGATACTGAGGAATGATTACATGAGTCTTCTTACAACCAGCTCACACTCCAGGAGCAAAAACTCAAGAGGAATCAAGAACTCATGCCATCACATTACTCGCGCAGGAGAGACAAGAGCAAAAACAGACTACTGCTCCATCTCACCAACTCTCAACTGAAAGCACAAAGCAAAAGCCTTAACCCTTTTCCCAAGCCATCAACTCCTCTCCCAAGCCATAACACATGCAGGAGACACTCCTCCTTTTATAGCCTCCCACTAATGGGTTTGCAACATGCTTTGCCCATTAAGCCTCCAACAACTCCAATGCTTTATCCAAAATCCACTTCCTTTAGTGCAGCTTTGCGTATTCACCAAAATGCCCCTCCTGCACCTACTAGGAAGTTTCCTCATTCCTTGCCTTCCAAGCCTCACAGCTACCTCGAGTCCTCGTCGTCTTCGGCACACTTCGACCGCTTTGACCACAGCAGCACCTACGCCTAGTCTGGTCATCCCGTGCCTCGCCACGACTCTACCTCGATGTCCTACAGCCATCACAGACAAGAAACACATTACATAGCACCGCTCGAAACATGCAATCACGATTAGCATCGGAAAATCGTACTCAAGAATGAAATGGCCCAAATGACCAATCGGGAAGAAGAATACACCTCAAGTCCGTCTAACCAAACCCGACTGCGCCAAATGCCGACTTGGCACGAACCACACAAACCAAACTCAATCTTTCCAGAACACTTGTCAATTACTCATCACAAACATGGGGTCATATCCACATGGTCTCTCAAATATGTTTTAGACTAGGGCAGATGGTAAGTTCAGGAGGATGCAGATTGAGCATGAGACATTGTAATGTGGTTGTTCTGCTCAAGTCAATTAAGAACCGATGCTTGTGACTATCCAAATTGAGCATTACCATATAACCAGAAGTCTAAGTGGGTACACCTGGCTGATTAATTTGTAATCACCTAGCTTTGATTTCATTAGTTGGAGGAATGTGGGTGTCAGATAGAACCCTCAACGATGAAACCTTAATGGGCGGAGTCGAGTTGGGTTGGCGCATTGTAATGGCCTTGTGATAATTCCTTAGTCGCACACCTTTGCAAGTATGTCAGACGGATAATATAAGTTGATTATCTCTTGTAGGTAAAGTTGTACAACATCTATAGAGTATAAAATTATTCGAATAGCCATGCTCATGGTCAAGAGTGGGCAAGGTGCATTTTCACATGGTAGATTTATGGTTTTAGTTTTTAAATGAGCTTTTGGGAATTTGAAAGTGGTTAGAGCTCTTAGGTGTTTATTTTAGCAACTAGAGCTAGTCAGGTAGATAGAACTTGATTCATTGAACTTTGACAAATAGAGTCTTAATACTAGTGTTGGTAGTTAGAACCTTCACTAGAAAATATCTAGTTGCAATTATTACAAATAGTTTTTCAAATAATTGCTTTTGGAAAACTTTGGTCTGTTTGAAAAATAAAATGTGGATTTACGCAAAAGAACCCTAATATGCCCTCATTGTTAAGCCTTGCATCTAATTAATTACATTTCCTAAGACTTACATAGTACTCTATGTACTCACCTTGTAATCTGCAAAACCATCTCAGAGAATTCTGTAGATGTAGAAGGACATCTGTAGTAATAGGTTTCATTTCCCCAGTCAATTGCCTATGGCATATTGATAGGTTGTGTTTCCCTAGTCAATTACCTGTGGCGTATTGATGGGCCATCTTTTGAGTTTTATTTTGCTTCCGTTGTGTTTTGTAAGTTTGTGAGGTCTTGTAACAACAATTATAATAAGTGGCCACAAGGCCGCTACTCTTTATTATTGTAATAAAATGTTGCTTGGTTATATATGTTCAACTATGTGCACTAGATTTGATTTGAGACTAGTGCAGTAATACACAGATGGTTTAGATATAGAAAATCAGGTCCTTGTGTAAGTTCTAATGAGAAAAAAGCAATAAGACCATATATCTGGCGTGGGAATTATCATGGGGGCCCATGTTGAGGATGTCAATGTGGTGTGAGGTGCCTAGCTACTAAGCTGTCAGTGCGCCTACACAAGTTTGGTTAGTTGTGATAATACATGGAATAACACATATTTTGTTGAATGCATTACCTCGTGTGGAGAATTGGTAGGTTAGCAGTGCCATAGAATATGGTGGGAACGGTGCCTACATGCTTCCCAGTAGGTCCTCCATGACTTTATTTACTCCATGGGCCTTAGCTGCCAATGACAACTTCTGGTGAACGGCTCCACAAGCATTTTACATGTACACCATACAATGTTGGGTCCAGTGAGAAGCTGTAAGTTAGCCACATCAGCACCTCCCTCGATTTGAAGATTATCCGGGTTGGGGTGATATAGTATTGCCTATGGAAAACTGCTCAAATTAACCACAAACGGCCCCTCCTGAACTTCTTCCTACCCGTAAAATACTCTAAAAAAATCTTGATCTGACATACCTACCATACAACTCAAAATATTCAAAATGCATGGAAATTATGCATGCTTTGTTGAGCCTAACAAAAACCAAACTACAACATACACCATGCCTATCGAAATGCTCTATTACACCTACATCTCCTACAACACAACTATAAATGTTCAATTAAATTTTAAAATACAAAATACAAGCAATTTAAATTTGGGATCCCTACCTCATGAGGATCTAAACCTAACATGCCTAAAGTATTGGACTAGTTGATCTACGAATAAGGCTAACCAACCGTTTCTACACTACAATACACAAAAACCTATATTCTAATTCTACCACTAAAACATGGGGATCTACAACTATCAACCCTAATTCTAACACTAATCTATGTTCATTATTGCTAACCTAGCATGTTTTTAATGAAATAACCAAGAGATTACACGATCAACGAAAACTAATCGCAAAACAAGTGGGTACATGGATGAAGACAGGCAAAATCTCCTCCTCCCCGCCCCTCTCTTCTCCTCTCTTCCCCTGTCTTCTCTTTTCCCAAATTAAAATGACATTTCAGTTGAATTTTGGCCCTTATATTAGCACATAGTCATGCAACCACCGCATGACTGGTGCGTGCACAGCCTTAATCATGTCTCAGTGATGCGATTGATAGTACTAGCCGCACATCAAAGGTGCAACTGGGTGACATGGCACAACGTCATCCTTTCATTGCTTTATTGGTTGGCGACTGGCCCAAATGCACCGTGGGACAGTGATTGCGCCATGTGTCATCAAGCGTCTCTCAATTGCTCTCCTGTACCATGACTGAGGCTACCACATCATACAACCACTTGCCCATGGTGATGCGGCCAAAAGTTCCATTGTTGCTTTGAGTTGTGCTTCAGCATTGCAATATGAAAACACATTGCAATGTGGTGTTGATTTGAGTGAAATAAAGGAGTAATATGTTTTGGCCAAGAGGGGCGATAGGGAGCTCGGCCAAAGAGGTGAAAGGAGAACCCATGCGATCAAATGCATGAGGAGGCATGTGATCCAAGGAGGCGGCGTGATGAGGGAAGTGCGTGGGTGTTCGGTTGGTATGCGACCAAGCTGAAGGGAGAAAGGGTTGCATTGGCTTGGAAGGATTGATAGAGGAGGTTGTGCGTGGAAAGAGGGAAGAGAAATCTAAGTGGGGATCCAATCCCTTGCCATGAGGAGCTAGGAGACCGAGCCAGCAACAAGCTGACTTGAAAACGAATTCCCTTGGATTGCCTAGTGCATGAAGAAAGAGGGAATCGAGAGGAGCCAGGAGGGCCAAGCTAGGAACTTATGCCAAGCCATGAAAGGAGCCAGGAAATGAAGCCAAGAGGTAGGGGAGCTAAATCAAGCCAGGAAGAAGGTTTCCACATGGGATTGGTTTGGATCTGAACCAGCAATTGAAATGGATTCTTTAGGCTGAATTGATTCTGTTTTAGATGAGTCTGAGTCATTTTCTTTTGTTTGATTATAAGTTCTTATCCAAGGCTTGCATGCCTTTATTTTTGCCCAAACTCTATAAGTTGGTTTGTATCTTTTCATGTATTGATCTTTGAGTCATGGTAGGAGTTGGCTTTGGCTAGGTTGTTGCATGCGTGAGTTGTGCATGTATGGTCATGCCTTTGAGGCACTAATATAAGGCTAGGGGTATACCCATGTAAAGCTTAAATCAGATTGCTTTAGTTGAAAATACAGAAAAGTCACAATAGTTTTGTGGCACAATTCCGTGTGTGCTTATTGAGAGTTTTCCGATTAGGGTTTGAGAGGATTTTGCAGATCAAATGCTAAAGTTTTTGAGTTGTGAAATTGAACCTACATGGTTCATCCCTCTAAATTCATGATCAATCTTTGCTCATAGTTTGGAAGGCTGGGTTGATTGCTTCTATTCGGAATCATTGTTGATTAGTGCATTGCAACCTCATTACCCATCTACTACTAGGCGCAAGGAGAAGAAGTGGGTTGTTGTTCGGTGGTCTTCCATAACCAATTTGCTGGTCGCAAGGAGGAAGAAGGAACCTGAAACCCTAGCCACAAGGGAAAAGAGGGGAAATACCACTATTCATACCATGAAGATTGGGCCACCTCTATGCTTCAGTTTATTTGCTAGTTGGTTCATATTATCGTGGTATTAGAGCATGGTTGATCGTGGTACACAAGTGTTTCTTTGGTGATTTTAGGATGCTAAGTGCAAGCATACATGGATTGAATGGCGATCACATCGAGGATATGGGGGAGTTGGCCCATGATGATCCTTTGCCACCCGTTGTACATGATCAATTCAATGCTACCGCTGGCTATATCCAGTATTGAGAGAACATACTACGTGCTTATCTTGATTGGAGCATTGAAGGTGTGAATGCAAGAATCATGGAGGTACAAGACACGTTGAATGCTCATTTCACTGAGGGCTTCAACGATCTGAATTTGACACTTCATCGTTTAGAGGAGAGGCTACCGCCACTGCCAAGGGCCGACGCATGGCAGTAAGCACCCAATTTGGGATGACATGCTTTTTCACATGACAACGATCAATACGATAGTGCTAAAGATGATGACATGTCTGATGGCTGTGGAGGCTATCAACAACTATCGAGGCACAATTTCCTTCATCGCTGAGGTGCCCGACATGGTGTGCATCATGGAGGTGCTAAACACAAGGACAGTATTGGCTGAACTAAAATCACCTTACCAGAGTTAAAGGGAAGAGTTGAACCAAAGTTTTATTTGGAGTGGGAGATGCGTGTCAATCAAATCTACAACAACCATAACTACTCCAAAGAAAATAAGGTTCATATTGTTTTGATTGAGTTCACTGAATATGCTATTATTTGGTGGGATTAATTGAATCATGCAGGGGTTGTCTACATACTTGGGAGGAGATAAAACAAGCAATGAGAACAAGGTTTGCACCATCGTACTATTCAAGGACGCTGCATACAAAGCTATGATGGTTGTATTAAGACTCCAAGTCTGTGGATGAATACTATCAAGAAATGCAAGTGCACATGATCTGTATTGGTTTTCGTGAGTCCGCTAAAGCTACCATGACTCATTTCTTTGAAGGACGGAACGATGATGTACAGAATTGTGTTGAAGTGATGCAATACAACACCATGCAAGAGCTACTTCACCAAGCAGAGTGTGTCGAACAATTAGTGAGACACACACATTCTAAAGCTAGCAGCACCAATATGACAAGCTGGAGGCATCCAAATCAGCAAGAGGGTGAAAGTGGCTCAATTTCTAAACCGGTTGCATCCACTAAACCGGGAATACCGTATAAAGAAGCATCAAAGGTGGTGAGTATAGTAAGCAAAGAGGCATCCAAAGCTAATTTTAGTGCCTTCTCTACCGCTAGAACTCGGGGTATTGAGTGCTTCAAGTGCAATGGTAGGGAGCACATGATGAAAATTGTCCAAATTAAAGGAAGGTGCTGCTCACTTGAGAAGGATATGCATCGGAGAGTAACTGTGATGAAGCTTAACATGAGGGAGAATAATCCGATGATTCCCAGTGAAAAGTTGTATCTTGTGATGCTAAATTGGATGGTCTAAGTTTGATGGCTCAAAAGGTGGACCATGACAACACACCAATTATGGAAAATGAGCAGTGACATGGAGTGTTCCAAACTGAATGCATAATTAAGGGCAAACAGTGCAAGTTGGTGATCGATGAAGGAGCTACAACAATGTGATCAACAAGGACATGTTTGATACATTCTCATTGACCACATGACATTATCCTGAGCCATACTATATGCAATGGCTACACAATGATGGTAAGTTGAAAGTTACACATAAGATAACTGTGCCGTTTTCTATTGATGGCTATGAAGATAGGGTGGAGTACGATGTTGTGACCATGCATGTGTGTCACCTACTGTTGGGATGTCCATGGTAGTTCGATCGTAATGTAACACATCAAGGGGAGCTAATTAGTTCTCATTGATGCATAAGGGTGTGTTCCATTCATTGCTACCAAAACAAGATGAGATCAATTCTGAAATTGTTATCAAGAACAAGGAGTTTGTGAAGAATACCCTGAAACCGAGGACAATTTCACCTGAAGGGCGGACGGGATAATGTAGCTAAAAGTGACATTATTACTTTTAGTTGTGCTTCAGCATTGCAATTTGAAAGTATATTGCAATGTGGTTCTAATTTGTGTGAAATAAAGAAGCAATATGTTTTGGTCAATAGGGAGGAAGGAGAGGTCAGCCAAGGGTGGTAAAAGGAGAACCCATTCCCTCAACCGCATGAGGAGGTGAATGATCTGAGAGGCCACATGGGATGGTGAGGTGCGTGGGCACGTGATGAGCGAAGTGCATGGGTGTTCAGTTGGTGTGCGAACAAGCTGAAGGGAGGAAGGGTTGCGCTGGCTTGGAAGGAAAGATAGAGGAGGTTGTGCGTGGAAAGAGGGACAAGGAAATTCGAGTGGGGATCCAATCCCTTGCTATGAGGAAATAGGAGACTGAGCCGACAATGTGTTGAGTCAGAAACGGATTGCCTTGTGCATTAAGAAAGAGGGAACCGAGAGGAGCCAGGAACTTATGTCAAGCCAGGAGATAGGGGAGCCAAATCAAGTAAGGAAGAATGTTTACAAGCCTTTATTTTTGGCTGAACTCTAGGAGTTGGTCTATATCTTTTCATGTCGTGATCTTTGAGTCGGTTTTGAGTCATGGTAAGAGTCGGCTTTGGCCAGGTTGTTGCATGCGTGAGTTGTGCAAGTATGGCCATGCCTTTGAGGCGCTAATATATGGCTAGGGGCATACCCCATGTAAACCTTAGATAAGATTGCTTGACTTGAAAATATAGAAAAGTTATGATGCTTTTGTGGCATAATTCCGTGCGTGCTTGTTAAGAGTTTCCCGAATAGGGTTTGAGAGAATTTTGTAGATCAAGTGCCGAAGTTCTTGAGTTACAAAATTGAACCTACATGGTTGATCCCTCTAAATTCATGAGCAATCTTTGCTCACGGTTTGGAAGGCTAGGTTGATTGCTTCTATTAGGCATCACTGCTAATTAGTGCATTGCAACCTTATTATCCATCTACTACTAGGTGCAAGAAGAGGGTTGCTATTAGGTGGTCTTCCATAAGCAAAACCCTAATTCTATTTGCTGGCTACATGGAGAAAGAAGGAACCTAAAGCCCTAGCCGCAAGGGAAAAGAGGGGAAACAACATTGTTCATACTGTGAAGATCGGCCCATCCTACGCATCAGCTAGTTTTCTTGTTGGTCTGTATCACACGACGTGATTAGGTCCAGTCACATTGTGGCTCAGTGATTGTGGGTTATTGGTCAAAAAAAGGTCGTGTAAAATGAATAAAAAAGTTTATTTAAGAAAATTCGTGAACAATGATGTTGTGGGTGCCAATTCATAGAGGACATATCCAGTGTATCCCGCCATTCGGGTTTTGGTCTGCATCTCTCCTCAAAACTCAGTGCAAATAGTCACGAAATATTCCAAACAAGTCTTATAATGAAATATGCTACAAAAGAAATCTTGAGAGAGAGAGAGGAAACATAAATAAAGACAAAAAGGAGAAAACAATATTAAATTTGCATGGAAACCTTATATCTTAAACCAAGATTAAAAAAATTATATATACACCTTACATTTTGAAACATATGTAATAGATGACACTTCTGATGACATTTCAGTACTAGACCAAATGAAAAATATCTGTCACATAATACGGTGATGTTGCCTTTTTCTTTCCTAACTATTTGAACCAAATTTGTGTGGTTAGAAATGGTGGCGACATTAATACCGCTAGAGTATATACCAGCAACATTGTTCGCTACGACGCACCACAGCGCTTTGCTACAATGAACATGCACTACTACAAAAAGGATCATCACAGACGGTTCGAAACTGTCATCACAGACGGTTTTCTAAACACCTGTATTTATGTGTCAGTGATAATCAGAGATTATCACAGACAGTTTGTGAGCCGTCTATGATAAAGACAGCACAAACAGTTTGTAATTAGAACCGTCTGTGAAGAAAACTATTACAGACGGCTCGCCAAAAACCGTCTGTGATACTCATACATCACAAATGGTTCTAGTTACCAACCGTCTGTGATTGGCGAATATCACAGACATTGGTATATAGAACCGTCTGTGATAGTTCTTCATAGATGGTTTATAGCACAAACCGTTTGTGGTAGTTCATTCTATACCAATGCCCTTTTAAAACAAGCAAATACAATGGGAAACACAACAGCACATTCCATTTTTATTATGATTAGAATCCACCATTACAACATAACAAGATAATGAATCCAACTCTTTAACACGACAAGAATATATAAGAAGCAGAGATCCTAGCAGACAGTACAAGCTGGATGGATGGCGGTTAGATATCATTGGAAATGGAGAGGAGGTGGTAACACCACCTTTGTGGCACGATGGTGAGACTACACAAGACACTCTTATGACACTTTCGACAAGAGTGTGTTGTGCAGTCGACCATGGTGTCATAACGGAGACGCTAGCTCATGGCAGTAGTCGACGTCGTCGACGAACAAGCTGAATGCATCGGATGGCAGCTGGATATCACTGGCAATGGAGAGGCGGCGGTAGTGCCACCTTTGTGGCACGACGGTGAGACTATAGAAGACACTCTTACGACACTTACGACAAGTGTGTATTGTGCAGTCGACCGAGGTATCACAATGGAAGCGCTAGCTCACAGCGATAGTCGACGTCGTTGAGGAACAACCTGGATGCATCGGATGGCGACCGGATATCACCAGCAATGGAGAGGCGGTGGTAGTGCCACCTTTGTGGCACGACGGTGAGACTGGATAAGACACTCTTACGACACTTATGGCAAGAGTGTGCTATGCACTCAATTGTGGTGTCACAATGGAGGCGCTAGCTCAAGGTGGTAGTTGGCATCGTCGAAGGGAGGAAGCTATATAGTGGATGAACTCACGCGTGACTGTCGGTGGAAAGGTAGATGGGGAGTGATTAATAAGGGTCGAGCGATGGGATGGTAGATGGGGAGTAATTAATAAAGGCTGAGTTGTGGGAGGAACCGGTGCCTGCCATCCGATGTGGAGAGAATGGACTGGTGAGATCAAAATTCTAGGGGATACGCCACGGATCGGTGATGTGTCATTATCAGAGACGGTTTGTTATACGAACCGTCTGTGATAATGCACTTATCAGAGATGGTTTGTTATACGAACCGTCTATGATAGTTTCATAGACGGTTCTAATTAAAAACCGTCTCTGATAATGCGTATATCATAGACGCCTTTTAATCCTAACCGTCTGTGATAGTTTTAGAAACGGTTTTAGCCATCAACCGTCTGTAATAGTCAAAGTACAGACAGCTCCACATGAACTGTCAGTGATGAGACGTCTAGTATAACTTGTTTTGTAGTAGTGATGGTACAATATTTTTCAATTTGACTGAATTGAAGGGGTTATGAATCGACGCATATGGCTATGCCCAGCTGAACCATAGCAGCAGCTGAAGGTGAAACATGCATGATCTGCATTAACAAGTATGTTAAACACATGTTGATGGGCAGACTAATGTAATTCAAGGGTATTCAGTTGAATACCTAACTTTTTTATGTAATATGCAATATTTAGTAGATATCACACACACACACATATATATCCCAAATCGATTTCAATCCGCTCCTACATCTCCCCTCTCCAATTCATATAAAATAGTGCGGCCTAATAACCCATCTGTCCCTTTATTAGACTGGCACATTGGCTGATCCCTCAAACCCTAATATATCCCCTTCCTCCCCACTCTCTTTGTGTCTCTCTCAGGTTTACTAATCTAGACTAAAATTACCAAATTCGGTGCACTAGCGCACAAGATTGAGGGGCATTGGCCACTAAGCGACATGGTGAGGGGCTGAGAGCAACTTTGCCTCTAGCTTGACCTCTAGTCTGGCCTTGGTGGTAAGGAGCATAGCCATGACAAGCGGCGATTATGTCTACAAGGAGCAAACGAGTGACAGTTGTCAACTGAGAGCTAGGGAGGGAGCATGCAGCGGTGGCGACCAGGTCGACGAGGCAGTAGGCACTAGGTAATGACTACACGTTGTCATGCACTGGTGCACGCAAGCCATATACATTAGACCGCATTAATATAGTTTTATCTTAAGTTATTTCGTAATTTCTCTAAATTATTTTTTATTTTTTCTAAATTATTTACAGATGTTATATCTAACACCAAACATTTTGCATTTTTTTTGCTATTGTGAACTTTTATATTTTATTTATCAACTCTGATACCTATTATAAAAATCTTGGATCTGCCATTGCACATGTTGGTCGAATGTATACTAAAATAGATAGGGATTGTGTCCATTATAAGCGTACTATATTAGTATAGGTATTTTTTTTGTATAAATGACCAAAATATCACTTGATATTCAAAAGGTAACCTTTGCCTTTCTTTCAAATTTGCAAAACTATGTTCAAAATTGTTCCATGACCATTTTCTTCCTTGAGCTCTTCCCTCCTACTCTCCTCTTCCCTCTTCACTAATCTTGCCTGCTTGGTGCCCTTCCTCCAATTCTCCGGCTCACCGCCAGCGACCGGATGAGGGATCCACCCTATAGTTGACTCTTTCTATAAATAGTCTAGGTTTTCTTTTTCTTCCTCTTTGTTTTAGTGTTGTTGCCAGTATGGCTTTAGGCAGTGATGGCTATCTGGGCTCACCGATGAATAGCTTGGTAGAACCTCTCTACTGTCGAAAGGGTTGAATATGATGCTTCTCTAAGACAGTCGTAAATAGTTAGGCTTACCTAGTCTCGCAAAAATTCTTAGCTCTGACGTTGGCTTTAGGCTTACGCCTTGTTCCTTGGGGTTCCTCTCGTCTCGATACCAGTGGATCTCCTCCCTGTAGGCGTCGCCCGCGAATCACTCGTCGAGTAGGTTCACTCCACAGACGGAGTAGGTAAAAGTCCCATATTTTGATCCCCCACTGTCGCCTTTGTGCCCTACTATTGTATTATGGCTGACGAGGCTGCTAACCACCATGAAGCTTCTCGCCGGCAAGAGAGAGCTCGATTTGGCGTTTCTGTGGCTGTCGCCGCCGTTCAATCGGTTCCCGACTCTTCTTTCATCTCAACCTCCAGCTCCATCAAGCAAAGAACTAGGAGCAGAGGAGGCCCCAACAAGGACAACTCCACCTCGCCGTCAAGCGCCGTCAACTACCACGGCACAGCTCCGGTCAAGGAATCCACCGCTGCCACGAGCTTCTTCCATGTCACCCTCATTTATTTATTTATTTATTTATTTATTTATTTATTTATTTATTTATTTATTTATTTATTTATTTATTTATTTATTTATTTATTGCAAAACTAACTCCGCCCCCACTTCAACTGTGATATGGTGGTAGGCCCAACAGGGGCCACATTACTGCTTGCAGTCATAGTTGCAGCAAACCAGGTCGCCACAGAAGCTAATGTGTGTGTCAAGCAAGCAAACGAGGTTTTTCCTCATAAACCAACGGAATTATTTGTTTAATTATGCGAAAAGATATTACAACTCTAATGTTTATAATTAAAAATATAATTATATTTGTTGTATAATTTTAATATCTATATATAATTAATATGTATTGTTATAATCTAATTCAACCAAAATAAGCGGTGTAGATTCTTTTCTTTTTATCCTGATTAATGTGATATTTTTTCAGAGTTTTGCAGCCCTCAAATTGAATGAAATACCTCGAATATTAACGGTTGTTTGTAGATATAGACATATTACAAAGTTAGCATTGATACGCAAACTTTTTATAACACTCTGGCCCAAAATCCACTCAATGCACAGCCCACTGTTCCGTGTACGTATACCACCCCGTTTACACTTTTATCCTAGCTTCATGTAAGGGCCTATTTGATAGAGCTTTATATTCTCATTTTTTTTAGTTTCTGCTCCTGATTCTTTGAGAATCCGCTTCTATGAGAATCTGGAGCTGCCCCCTGGAAAGCATTTGACTAGTAGGTTGACTCCAAAAACTATAAAAGGGAGAATTAAAGGCAAGCAAACCATGTTACCCCTGGTTATACCACTTCATTTGTATTTATGTCTTACTACTTTGTATTTGTACACAAATTATGAAAAATATTTCCAAATTTTTGAAGACCATGTGAGAGTATATGAATGATGCCAAGTATCTACCTGTACAAGAAATGCAAGTTTCAAAGAAAAAAAGAGAGGGAGAATGGATCTCTATGTTTTGAAAATTTATCGTCGGAATAATTTCAGTGCCCAGGTGAAATGTAGTGTCACATTTGGAACATAGTTATAAGCATCTAAAATATGGAGGGCTATATACCATCATTAGTTATTATTGATCAAATTTCATCCCAGTACCCAATGGAAATTGGTCATCTAGAAATTGTCATGGGAGGATCCAATTAGGCAAAACTGAAACCATGTTTTATTTCCCACACTTGATTCTGTAATAACTTACAAAGATACAATTAACTCAGTCTGTCATATGCTTTTACAAATCAGCACAATTGCTCTAGACTGCCAAGAAAATTGTCCTATGGTATTACAAAGAACATTGTAATGGTAAACATGTTGTACTACGAACAAGTGCAGGTCTAACATATGCTTTTACAAATAAGCACAATTGCTCTAGACAGCCAAGGAAATTGTCCTATGGTATTACAAAGAACATTGTAATAGTAAACATGTTGTACTACGAACAAGTGCAGGTCTAACAACTACAAATCACCGATAGTGCTATCTCCAGTCTTCATGCGGTATTGGCATTCTGGTTGATCAGGTCTCTCTCAAGTCTCTCAGGAAATACATTCTCTCTCTACAGTGCGTACTGAGGTACAGGGTACGAACTGGATCTGTAGGGTGATAATATTTCCTGATTGCCAGCACTGGCTTCACCTTGTTGAGAAGTTCCATAGGCTTGTTGAGCCCCTAGCAATATAGAATAGACTCATTTGTGATGGAACTTATTTCTTTCCTTTAAACAAATCTTTTGTACCTAGTTGAATGGTTGATCTATAAGAATAGGAATTCAAGCTGCAACATAATGCAAGCATAGATATGCTAAACAGAACCATGACACATACGAATGGAATTCAAAGGTTACACTTGCAGAAATCCAAAAAAAGTGCAAAATAGAAGTTAAAGTTGATAATGTCATATTTTACACTTGAACTTCCTCTTTTTTCCCCTGTTGGTCTAGCAAATTAACATAGCAATAATATAAATACTAACAATTTCATGAGAAAAAATTGTAATTATTGTCTGGTTTTTGTTGTCACATGATAATCAGTTCTTATAGCGAAACACCAATGAAAGAAGTCAGAGAATTGCTAAGTGCTCATATGAACTTCAATGTTTTGTCAACCTATACGAGTGCATCAACCAAATTTAACACCCTGTTTCCCCATGTTTTCGCTAAGCATATGTAACCAGATAAGCAATTGCTTCTTGCAGTATCGCATAAGCAGAACACAAGCCACATATGGCATTGTTAACCATAGTTAACCAATACACCAATGCCTGAATCCATGTAAAAACTTATGAATAAACCATACTTCTGAATAATAGAAGAGCTAATAACCATAGTTACCTGACATTCTGGTTGTCACTACTGTAATGCATCACTAAACAACAGGGATCTGTAGTCCGCCGGCCGCCGGTGACAATTATCCAAAAAGAAATGCAGCATGCCGGTGACAATTTTCTGATGTTATAGTCTACCACCGCCGGCCCAAGACTTAGTTCTGTTTCCATTGGTGTCTTAGTACAGTTTCTTTCCTAGTCTATTACGAGTCATATGCTTTTCCGGATAGGACTCTTAGTATGAGTCGGACTCGGAATTGTAAAAAGTATCTTGTATAGCGTTGCTATCTGGGGGTTTTGGACGTGAGAAGAAATAACAAAAGAGTTCAATTGTCTTACCTCTTCCTCTATTTCCTATCTCCTGCTAGCGACTCAAGATTAGGGAAGACCTGGCCGCCGTCGAGGCCAAGCTCGTCTTCCAGCCTCCCACCATTACGCCTTGAGGTCCCAGGGCCCTGACAACTTGGTATCAGAGATGCCAGGTTCGGATTCGGGAGAGGAGGCTAGTTCCGTGAGTGCAATGTTCAAAGCAATCCAAGAGCAGATGGCTGGGATTGTGCAGCATAACACCGAGATGAAGTCCAAAATTGCAGATTTGATGCGGCAGAGCATCGCCACCAATGCCAAAATTGCAGCACTTGAGTCAGAGGGGGTTTTGCCCATCTCTGTGGCGGGGCTCTTGCCGATCACATCTTCGGCCATACCATCGATCATCAACGCTTCTATAGCTCCACCGGTGGATACATTCACCGCTGGCTATGCACCACCTACAGCATCAGCCCCGGGCCACGAGGGTTCCGTAGCTCACTCCTTGTTCCGCCAACCACCCTCCGTGCCAAATTTTTTCCCACAGCCCTCCCTACCGCAGCAAGTATCCATAACTCCTCGCTACCATACAGCAACCAGATCTTATTCCAGCACTCCGCGATACCACAAGCTTGAATTTCCAACTTATGATGGCTCTGACGATCCCCTGTCTTGGTTAAGCCGATGCGAGCAGTTCTTCTGGGGGCAGCGAACTGAAGAAGGTGATAAAGTATGGCTCGCTTCCTACCACCTCACGAGGATTGCTCAGTAATGGTATTTTCAGCTTGAACGAGACGACGGACAACCAACGTGGGGACAGTTCAAGGATCTCTGCCACATGTGGTTTAGACTGCCAATTCGGGGTAACCCATTGGGGGAATTGACTCGCTTGCAATAGACTGGACCAGCCAGTGATTACCAGACCAAGTTTTTGGCTTTACTATGTCGCGCCGATCGATTATTGCCACTGCAACAAGTTCAAATCTTCACAGCTGGTCTCATGGAACCTCTTCGAACCGACGTTGAACTACAACAACCAGGTAATCTGCAGGTGGCGATGAGTCTAGCCCGTGCTTATGAAAAACGTGCACAGACGGTGGCCGCTGACTCCACTCCACAACCTCGTCTTGGGTGACCACCACAGCGACCATCCACACCAGTTCCAGCATCAGGCTGTTCCCAGGAGATGGCGCCACAAGCTTCAGCATCAGGGCCCTGTCCGGCAAAGCCGTTTCGGCGACTTACACCAACAGAATTGGTGGACTGTCACTCCAAAGGACTGTGCTACAATTGCGACGACAAATTTCAGCCAGGACACCGCTGCAAGCAGCCCTTTTTAACCTATATTGATATGAATGAGGACAGGGAGCTGGGAGATGATCCGCTGAGTCTGTACGCAATAGAAGTTGAAGACACTGCTCCAGAAATATCACTCCATGCAGTCACGAGAGCGTCCACTAGGGGCACCATGCAACTCTCGTTGACCATCGGCACACAAAATTTCATCGCTCTCGTCGACTCTGGGTCTACGCAGGACTTCATCTAGCTGCTAACTTCATCGGCATTGTCTAACCACCCCGTGGTCGTGACTTCGCCTGACCACATCCTGGTCATGACTTTATCCAATCATATCATGGTCGAGACCTCATACGACCACCTCATGGTCGAGACTTCGTCTGACCCTCCGCTGGGCTCCACGCTATTGATACCACCAGACTCTGCGTCGACACTGCTGGATTCCCCGTCGATGTCAACGACATCCACCGAGTTCCATGTTGTTGACTCCGCTGGCTCCGTCGGTGCCGTCTAACCACCACGTGGTCACAAACATTTCATCTGGCCATCTCGCGGCCGTGACTTTGTCTGACCACATCGCGGTCGAGACCTCATCCGATTGCCTCACGGTCAAGACTTCGTACAATCGCCTCACGGTCGTGGGGAGCGCATGCTTTAAGGACTTCATCGATGCTAGCGCGAAGGGTGGGGGACGGAGCACGTGCTTCAAGGACTTCATCCCACCGCCAGCTTTGTCGACGCTAGTCCGAAGTGTGGGGGATGGAGCACGCGCTTTAAGGACATCATCCAGCTGCTAACTTTATCGGCACCGTCCGACCACCCCGTAGTCGTGACTTTCCTCGACCACGTCCTGGTCACGACTTCGTCCAACCGCTTCATGGTTGGACCTCATTTGACCACCTCACGGCTGAGACTTCATTCGAGCCTCCGCCGAGCTCCGCGCCATTGACTCTGTCGGCTCCGTCGGCACCATCTGACCACCCCGTGGTCACAGACGTTTTGTCCAGCCGTCTCACGATCATGACTTCGACCAACCACATTGTGGTCAAGACCTTATCCGATCCCCTCGTGGCCGAGACTTCGTCCCACCACTGGCTTCGTCATTGCCAGTCCATAGGGCGGGGACAGAGCACGTGCTTCAAGACTTTGTCCCATCGTCGGTTTCATCGGCGCCATTCCGAAGGGTGGGGGATGGAGCGCATACTTTAAGGACTTCATTGACGCTAGTGCGAAGGGTGGGGGACAGAGCACACGTGTCAACATTTTTTCCCGTTGCTGGCTTCATCAGCGCTAGTCTGGAAGCTTGGGAACAGAGCGTGCACTTTAAGGACATTGTTTAGCCGCTGACTTCGTCGGTAGTGTCCAACCACCCCGTAGTCGTGACTTTGTCCAACCACATCGTCGTCTTGGCTTCGTCCGACAACCTCGTAGTCATGGTTTCATCCGACCATGTCTGTGGGCATGATTTCATCCGACTGCCTCACGGATGTGACGTCATCCGACCACGTCCTAGTTGTGACTTTGTCCGACTACCTCGTGGTCGTGACTCTGTCCAACCACGTCATGGTCATGACTTGGCCTAGCCATTTTGAGGTCATGCCTTCATTCGGCCACCTTGTAGTCCTAGACGCTTTGTCCGACAATCTCGTGGTTGTGACCCCGCCTAACCATGTCCTAGTCGTGACTTCCTCCCACCACCTCGTGGTTGTGACTCCATCCGACCACCTTGTGGTCGTGACTTTGACCACATCATGGTTGATGCTTCATCTAACCATCTTGTGGTCGCCACCTCGCCAGACCACGTCCTGGTCATGATTTCGTCTGACCACGTCATGGTCATGACTCCGTCTGAACATGTCGTGGTCGTGACTACTTTGTCCAATCATCTCGTGGTTGTTGCCCCGCCCGACCATGTCCTGGTCGCAACTTCATCCAACAACCTCGTGGTCATGACTCTATCCGACCATATCGTGGTCATGGCTTCATCCGACTATCTCGTTGTGCCTTTATCTGGCCATCTCGCAGCCGACACTTTGTCCAACTGCCTCGCAGTCGTGACTTCGTCCAACCACATTGTGGTTGGGACCTCGTTTGACCACGTCATAGTCATGATTTCGTTCGACAATCTCATGGTCGTGACTTGGCTCGACCACTTTGTGGTCGTGCCTCCATCCAACCGCCTTAGAGGCATCGCCTCGACGGGACAGCACACCTTCGCCAGGAGACTGTGCCGCCCAGTTGGAGGCATCGCTTCGAGCAGGGCAGCACGACTTCATGGCCCGCCTTGAAGGCATCGCCTCGGAGGGACGGCACCACCCCTGTTTCGCTTCCATGATTTCTTGGTGGACAATGCAGTCACATTATGATTAGTAAAAGAAAAACTTTCTTCCAGGGGCTGTAAGCTACCAGTTGCATCGGCTCACCAGTCGGCACTCTCGCACTTGTTGTCGGGGGATGAAGGTCTGGGATAATTTATCACGTCAGCTCGCCCATCAGGACCTCCACATTTGCTGTCGAGATAGTCCTGTCGTAGGGGTGGCCTAACTCTCCGTGACTGGGCCTTACAACTGGCTCAATATGTAATAGGTCCAATGGTATGAAAGGATATACCAATGTAGCCCTACCTTATGTAATTATTAAGGGGTAGGATAGAAAATTCACATCCTACCCCATTTATGTATATAAACCCCCAAAAGGGGCGTGAGGAAGAGAGGTCCACTCATTCTTCCAACATACCGTCTCTAGCTCTCCACCTTTTCTAGTCTCCCTCTTTACTGTTTGGTATATATCCACTACATGTAGTGTTTTCATAATTTTTTATTTTCTAAATTGTCTTAGAAATTAAGGGTTTAGGTCACTTCCAAGACCCAAATCCTTAATTTCTGAGACAATTTCATAACATATAAAATTACGAAAAAAATCGAAAAGTCAAGTACACTGTGTAATGGGCCATCAAAAAAATTTCATATTGTTTGGACCTAATTTTCTATATTAGAAAATTCCTACAAACAATATAATTAAATAATTTTTTTAGAAAATTCATTGCAGTAAAATTTACAAAAAAGTTACATGAGCAAGTATATTGTGTCAGAAGACTCCACAAAACAAATTTTTATTTTTGGAGTTTATTTACCATATTTAGAAATTCCTACAAAATATGTATTTTAATGGTTCTCCCTGGAGACTTACTACAGTGCGTAAATACTGTAGCTATAGTATTTTGCGCGGTCTCCATACATGCGAGGGGGCAAAACCAGAATTTTCATGCGAAGAGAGATACAATTGGCATTAATTGGTCGCATAGAGCCAGATTGGCCCAAAATTCCATGAATAGGTTGGTACTACCACTACTACAGAAAAGGCCATCACAGATGGTTCAAAAACGTCATCACAGACGGTTTTGTGAACCGTCTGAATTTATGGGTCAGTGATAATACGAGGTCATCACAGACGGTTTTTAACTAAAAACCGTCTGTGATATTAAATATCACAGACGGTTCTTAACTAAATCACAGACGGTTTTTATTATAAAACCGTCTGTGATATTCTCTTCTACTCCTAAACCTATTTCTGTTTATTGGCTAGCCTCAGGAAATGCTAGCCATGCCCTCTGAAACAAGCAGATCAACATGTATATGTATACATCCAATTCACATCTCAATTCATTTCACAAACATAAAACATCCATTTTTATTAAGATTAGAGCCTACCATTACAATATCCCAAAACAACGAGAAGGTTACACAACAAGAACAGCAGGTTACACAACAACAACAGAGAAAAATATTACAATATCCCAAAACAACAAGCAGGTTACACAACAAGAACAGAGAAAAAGCAAATATCTTCTATGTCTTCTCGCCCCTGATGCAACGCATGAGCTGGATGCCTTCTCGCCCCTGCACGGTTGGCACGAGTTAGTTGCTTCTGCGGTGTCTTGTCTCCCGTAGACTTGTGCGTCGTCTGCAAGGAGGAGGAGAATAGCAAGGAGGAGGCGAATAGCAAGCAGGAAGACAGCAAGGAGGAGGATAGCAAGGAGGAGGATAGCAAGGAAGAGGAGATAGGCTGGGTTTGGTTATATTTATAGGGGAGGGAGAGGGAGGGAGAGGCGGGAGTTCGAAATTTTTGGCGCGGGAACGGAGATTGGGTTGAGGAGGATCGATGGGCCCAGCGGTCAGATTATCACAGACTGTTCTATTGGCTAGAACCGTCTGTGATGAATGCATATCACAGACGGTTCTATATATAGAACCGTCTGTGAATTAGAGCACAGAATTTTATATACCGATGCAATATAAACAACTAGTCTGAAAAGATAAAATAGCAACGTTTTATATAGCTTATATATACTCATTTAAAAGGTTTCGACGATATCTACAACTTTGTAGTTGAAGCAAAATCCAAATTCCGAAAGGAAGACCAAGAAAAAGGGCAAAAATAGACACCAAAAACTTGCGACGCAGGTTTAGGTCCAAAGATGGCCGATTTTTGGGGTCTTGGAGGG
This sequence comes from Dendrocalamus latiflorus, assembly GCA_017311315.1. NCBI lineage: Eukaryota > Viridiplantae > Streptophyta > Magnoliopsida > Poales > Poaceae > Dendrocalamus > Dendrocalamus latiflorus. The sequence goes on along the minus strand of CM029650.1, from coordinate 15,462,682 downwards.
CGACTGGCGTAGGCGGGTCGTTTGTTTTGGATCGGGCTCATCGTTAGCTTTCCAACGAGTACAAGAACATCGAAAACGGACACCGTATGCAAAAGTTATGCCCGTTTTACTGAAGGTGTCTCAAAACTGAATCATAATCGGACTTAAGCGGGAAAATTTGAAATTTTGAGGGATTGCAAGGCGGGAAACGTATCACAGACGGTTTTTATTATAAAACCGTCTGTGATAATCTGGTTTCACAGACGGTTTTTAATAAAAAACCGTCTGTGATATTCCAGATTATCACAGGCGGTTTTTTATTAAAAACCGTCTGTGATATTCCAGTATCACAGACGGTTTTATAATAAAAACCGTCTGTGATAATCTGAAATATCACAGACGGTTTTTATTATAAAATCGTCTGTGATATTGGAATATCACAGACGGTTCAGCGGTAAGAACCGTCTGTGATACTCCTTTTTCCTGCCACAAATACCACAGACGGCCTCCAAATTAAAACCGTCTGTAATAGTGTACATCACAGACGGTTTCACAAAACCGTCTGTGATTTAGCGTCTACTATTAGGCTTTCTGTAGTAGTGTACGGAGTAGAAGGCGAAACATGCAAGATCTGTCTCTATTGTGTCCTGCAATAGTGCAACCGCAAAAGAAAATCATTGAACACGTGCATGCTTGCACACACTCGGACCATGGATCATAGACGCAGTACGTCAGTTCCTTCTGAAGTGAGGCCAACTTGATCAAATCATCGCTAGAGGATTATCAATCGAAACTTAGGAAATGTTTGGATTGTACAAATTTAATGGAAATTTTATATGAAATAGCTCGATTTTATAGAAATCCAGGAAAAAAAATCTTATGTTAGAAACGAAAGCCTAATTAGCACTACTACCTTATTCTTTTCTTATCATTTCCCATCACCATTTGCAGTTCTTTTGCTTGTTGTGGCCCTTTCCTTGTCGTGCAGTCACTTTCTAGAATGGGTCAGGGGAGTACTTCTCTTCCACTTGGAGGTCGACATCGTCACCTTCCTTGGTGCCATCGTGTCCAAGCGCCCTTGCTTCTGCTTGTAGCTTCTACGCTGCTCCACAGGACAATGCCAACTATTATGGTTATAGACCAAGCAATAGATAATGGAATGGATTGGTGTGGTTCCTCTACGCCTAGGACACTAGAATATCAAACCATGAATGAGGAAAGGCATGAGAGACATATTGGTAAGTAATTATTAAGCCCCAATTCTTGATTGGAGGGGGACACCAAAGGCCTCTTCCCTCCCTCTCTGTCTATCCAAGAGATGGAAGGGTGGAGCTTATTTGGTTTTTTCATCTTTTCATCAAAGAGTTGAACAATGAAGAACCCATCACTATCTCGGTTGTGCTACTAGAGGCTCTAGGGAAGTCAGAGGAGAGAGCACTCATCTTGGGGTGGTCTTACTATTTATATGCTTTTAGTAGTTATCCTCTCCACACTTGGCTACCCAACGTTTACCGTAGGCATGATAACTAGTACACCAAATGTGTGTCCTTCCATGCTCTCATACTAGGGAAAGGTCCTCTCAATACTCTAATACCCACACCAGATATGAACCGAACTGTCTCACGATGTTCTAAACTTAGCTCACATATTGCATTAATAGGCGAATAGCCTAACCCTTGGAACCACTTACATCTCCAGGTGGCAAAGAGCCGACATCGCGATGCCAAACCTTCCTGTGATGTGGACTTTTGGGGAAGATAATCCTATTATCCCTAGAGTAATTTTTATCTGTTGAGTGACGGCCCTTCCACTCGGCACCGTTGGATCACTAAGGTTGACTTTCATCTCTGCTCGACAGGTGAGTCTTGTAGTCAAGCTCCCTTCTGCCTTTGCACTCGAGGACCAATGTCCGTCTTGCCCGAGGAAACCTTTGCAAACCTTTATTAACTTTTGGGAGGCTTACACCCCATAAAAATTGTCTACTCGAGACTATCCCTTGGCCCGCGGGTTTGACACAAGATTAGAATCTGAGCTCTTCTAGAGTAGTATCTCATTGATGGCTCGGGCCCTTGCCGAAGGGGGCCTTCTTTGCCTTCCACCTAAGCTGCGCAAGAAAGGCCCAAAGCCAATCCCAGGGAATAGTAAAGCTTCATATGCTCTTTTTGTCAAGGTGTAGGTAGTTCGCATCTTCACAGGCATGTCTATTTCTCCGAGCCTCTCTTCGAGACAGTGCCCAAGTCGTTACACCTTTCATGCAGGTTGGAACTTACCCGACAAGGAATTTCGCTACCTTAGGACTGTTATAGTTAAAGACACTGTTCACTGGATTTCATATCATCAGTTCACCAACTTCCTTGACCTTCCAGCACTAGGCAGGCATTAGCCCCCATACATGGTCTTATGACTTTGTGGAGACCTGTGTTTTTAGTAAATAGTCACCCAAGCTTGATCACTATGATCCCCTTTTGCGAGAGGGCACCCCTTCTCCTGAAGTTATGAGAATAATTTGTTGATGGTCCTGCGAGTTCCTTAGAGAGAGTTGTCTCGTAACCCTATGTATTCTCTACCTACCCACCCGTGTAGGTTTCGGGTGTAGGTACCCTTTTGTTGAAGGTTGTTCGAGCTTTTCTTGGGAGTATGGCATGGGTTACATACTTCAGCGCCTAGTATGAGCCTCGTGGAGAAGCAACAGCTAGTCCACGGGGCTCATACTTCAATGCCGTAGCACTTGGTACTCAGACCTTGGCTCGAGGCATTTTCTCTACCCCCATCTTAGCCTAAAAAGCAGGGTCTCCTTGTGTCCTTAAACACATAACTATCTTTCGGCTAACCTAGCCTCCTCCATCCCACTGTACCAACAAGGGGTAGTATAGGAATATTGACCTGTTGTCCATCGTCTACACCGTTTGGCTTGATCTTAGGCCCTAACTCACCATCTATGGACGAACCTTGTGGAGGAAACCTTGTGTTTTGGGGCATTGGATTCTCACCAATGTTTTTGTTACTGAAGTCGACGTTCTCGTTTTCACTTTGTTGACCCCCACTTTCATGTTTGCTTCCCTCTAAGGTGGAACGCTCCCCTACCGATGCATTTTGACATCCGACGGCTTTGACAAATCGCTTAGCCTCATAAATCTTCAGTGCAAGAGCTCTCGATCAATGAGCTATTATGCACTTTTTATAGGGTGGCTGCTTCTAGGCAAACCTCCTGGCTGTCTTTGCACACCCCCCAACTCCTTTTATTTCCCTCTCAACGATGGAGCCTATCCCCCCATCATCTCACTGGTCGACCTTGACCCTTTTTATTTTTGGGTTATATCTAGTATTTAGAGTTTGCCTTGATTTGACCGCTCATGCAACCCACACCAAGACAGTGCTTTACCCCTAGATGTCCAGTCAACTTCTGCACCTCAATGCATTTTGGGGGAGAACCAGCTAGTTCTGGGTTCGATTGGCATTTTAGCCCCTAACCACAACTCAACATTCAATAGGCACGCGGTCAAAAATCACTTTCCCCTCCCACTGCTTGGGAGCTTAGCACGGTTTCACATTCTATTTCACTAGCCACTAGGGGTTCTTTTAACCTTTCCCTCATGGTACTACTTTGCTATCAGTCACCTAGGAGTATTTAGCCTTGCAAGGTGGTCCTTGTTAATTCACACGGGATTCCATGTGCCCCATGCTACTCTGGCTAGAGCATAAGCTAGTGATGCTTTCGGCTACCAGACTTTAGCCATCTAGGGTGTGGCACTCAACCGCTTCACCTAGCAGCACAACGTTTGTATTGCTCACCCACAACCCTGGTTTTACTGTTTAGGCTGTTCCCATTTTACTCATCGCTACTACGGAAATCGCTTTTGCTTTCTTTTCCTTTAGCTACTAAGATTTTTTTATTTTGCCTGGTTATGTCTTGCCTGCTCATGGATTCAGCACAGCAGGCAGTAGATGTCCTTACCTTGTATTGCATGCAGCTAAGCCGAAGTAAACTAATGCTGAGAGAGTTATATTTTCTGGGAAAAAATCAGAAGATAGACATGTTGTAAATATTGCGGTATAAGCATATTTCTTAATTTAATTCTAGCAATTATTATAATAGTCCAAGCATGATAAACATGGCATATAAATGACTTAACTAATATATCAGCATGTGAATCAATTAAGTCATTCCAAAAATAACATATACTCAACATAGATGTCACATATATGTACAAAATTAGGATGATCACAAGTAAACATGAGAATCTACATGCTAATCTCATTGAACCCTTAACATATATGTTTAAATCTAGCATATGTTCAACTGTTTGAAGTAAATTAGGTGCTCTCAGAACAGAGTTGCGCAAGATTGCAAATCTTGGCCTTCTCATGCTAATATCAAGACTCTTCATAATTGATCTAATACCAGAATTTAGGGTTTGAGCTCACAGTTATGTTTTCTACTGTCACCACTGATCAAACACAGGAAACAACAATCTTCAACTTTCGGTATGAATGTTCACAGTCACTGAAGTAATAGTTTGTAAACCACAGACTAAGCATGCAGCATCTAGTAAAATGTATCATGCAGCATATATAGCAGAACTGTAAGAGATACCAAAAAGGAACCTCCTCTGAAACAACTAGAATACAGCACGGCAGGAACTTAAGTGCATATGAACAAACCTATCCAGCCAAAAGTATGCAAGGATATAGACAGTAGAAAACTAATTCACTAGAGCTCAAAATCCTTATTCCGTTATCAAGATCTATTCAGTCTTTGATTAGTTCATCACAGAGCAATTACCAAATCCACACACATAGCATCTCCAGTATTTGAACTGAAACAAGAGCAAATACTGCTGATACTGCTAGAAGATGAATCAATATACTTACGGCAGGGGTGATACTCAAAATCACCTGAAGAAACCGAAAATGAGCAAGGCACGCAAAAGCGCTATCCCAGAAAACCAATGCCCCCCCCCCCCACAAACCGAGTAGGGAGATGGTCGCCGGAGATACAATGCCCTTCAACCCCTCCGCCGAAGCCAACAGGTAGTCGAGGTAGGGGGTTTGCCGCACAAGAAACAAGCCACAAGAGTATTTCGGCCAAGAACACTCAAAGTACCACTCAAATCTTGATTCTCCTGGTCCAAGCACAAATCAAACCCTAATCACGGGTGAGGTTCCACCGCTGCCGGCGAATCACAAAGAACCGCCAACAGCACCAAAGCCCAAAGACCAAGGATTCTCACCGGAGATTGAAGAGAAGAAGGGAGGAGAGCTCACTGTTTTGCACCGTGCCAAAAGAAAGGAGAGAGCCCGAGCTTTATAGCGGAGCAGAGAGGTGGGGAACAGCGGGCTGCAGTGCGGCTGGCGCCGAGACGCCCGCACCGATGCTGCCTTCGTCGCCATCGCCCCTAAGACCCGGCTGCCACCGTTGCCCGAGTGCATCGCCAGATCCGGATGAGGCACGTCGCCCGCATCGACATGGGGAGATGTTTCGTCTCCCCTAATTCCCTCAATCAGCCCACCGACAGGTGGGCCCCACTGGCATATATTTTTTCTTTTCCTCAATTGGGAAATTCCCATTTCGCCCTCGATTATACAACAGTCCCCACCAATTTCTCAATTGATAACTAATGCTCAAAGTCTTGTTTAATATATAGCTGTTCGACGATGGGTACCTTTCGGGTTTGAACCCAAAGCCCTTTCCCTCTCGGGTTGGGACGTTCTGGTCATGTCCCCGTATCTAGCTCATGAGTGCTTAAGAAAGTATACCCTTATCTTTCTTTGATTGCGACCTCACAATCACACTCACGTAGGTGAACTCTTCTAGGAATCCTGTAGGACGATTCGATAAGTCATATAGACCTCGAGTTCACTAAAAGCCCATGCTCAACCTTCCATACAGAAAGAGCACTGCAACTAATGAGACCCGTCAGATGTGCTCTCTAATCTCACTCAGTTTGTTTTCCTAGAGCCTAGTTCACGGGATCTCCGATCTCCTAGGATAGGTTACCACCAATGTGAGCCTTTATACGGGTATGAGCCCCATTCCCTGAGATGCTGCTTGGATGACCTTCCGCGCCAATCCTTTAGTGAAAGGATCTGCCAAGTTCCATTCAGACTAGATGTATTCTACAGTAATAACACCCGTCTCTCTGGCATGCCTTACCGACTTAAGTCACCTCTTTATGTGTTTTGAGGACTTCATATTGTCCTTCCTACTCTTCGCTTTAACCAAAACGGTTTGGTTATCGCAGTAGGTCAGTACGGCTGGAATAGGCTTTTCCAGCACAGGCAGGTCAGAAAGGAGTTCTCGAATCCATTCTGCCTCTACAGCCGCTGAATCAAGAGCTACCAATTCAGCCTCCATGGTGGACCGTGTAAGAATAGTCTGTTTAGAAGACTTCCATGACACGGCCTCACCTGCTAGAGTGAATACATAACCACTCGTAGCCTTCATGTCATCCAAGTCACTGATCCAGTTAGCATCACTGAATCATTCCAAAACTGCTGGATGACCCGAGTAATGTATTCCCAAACTAGAGGTTCCCTTCAAATATCTTAGTACTCTTTCTAGTGCTATCCAATGATCATCTCCTGGATTGGACATATAACAACTCAATCTGCTTACAGCATATGAGATGTCTGGCCTCGTTGCACTAGTTAGGTACATCAGGGATCCTATGATTTGAGAATATTTAAGTTGATCCTTTCCATGCCTAGTGTTCTTATGTAGCTTTGCATTTGGATCATAGGGTGTAGCTGCTGGCTTACAGTCCATAAACCCAAATCTGGTTAGGACTTTGTCCACATAATGGGATTGTGAAAGAGTAATCCCATTCTCACCCTTGTTAAGCTTAATGTTCAAGATAACATCAGCTTCACCCAGATCTTTCATATCAAAATTCTGGGAAAGGAAAGACTTTGTGCTATTGATCACATCTATGTTGGTCCCAAATAGCAATATGTCATCTACGTAAAGACATAGAATGACACCTTCGCCCCCACTAAACCGATAGTAGACACATTTATCGGTTTCGTTTACACAGAAGCCGACCGACGTCATTGTACTATCGAATTTCTCATGCCATTGTTTAGGAGCTTGCTTTAGACCATACTAAGATTTAATCAATCGACATATTTTCCTTTCTTGCCCTTCAACCACAAATCCTTTAGGTTGTTGCATATAAATCTCCTCATCCAACTCTCCGTTTAGAAAAGCGGTCTTTACATCCATCTGATGTACTAAGAGTTTGTATGCAGCGGCTAGTGCTAAAAGCACTCGAATTGTGGGTAAACGAGCCACAGGAGAGTATGTGTCAAAATAGTCTTCTCCTTCTTTCTACGTGAAACCTTTAGCCACTGAACGGGCCTTGTACTTTTCAATAGTACCATCAGGTCTACGCTTTCTTTTAAAGATCCATTTGCAACCTATTGTCTTACAACCAGGCGGGAAATCTGTAATTTCCCAAGTTCCGTTAGTCATGATGGAATCCATCTCGCTACGGACTGCCTCCTTCCAGTAATCCACATCCGGAGATGCATACGCCTCTGAAAGGGTTCGTGGTTCATCATCCACGACATAGGTGACAAAATCATCGCCAAGTGACTTCTCTGTCCTCTATCTCTTACTTCTCCTCAACTCTAGCTCTGGAGCGGTGTTATCCACACTAGGAGGAGTAGAGAGGTCATCTATACCGATATGGTCACTTTTTTCAGTCGGTCTCATAGGAAACACATGCTCAAAGAATGTCGCATCACGAGATTCCATCACTATATTTGTAGCAGTGTCACTCACCTCGGATTTGACCACTAGAAATCTATAATCTGTGCTATTAATAGCATATCCTAGAAAGACACAATCAACGGTCTTAGGACCAAGCTTCCTTTTCTTCGGCAACGGCACATGCACTTTTGCAAGGCATCCCCACGTTCGAAGATAGGATAAGTTGGGTTTTCTCCCCTTCCATCCTTCATAGGGTGTTTCCTTCTGATTGCAAGGTGGAACCCTATTCAGAATATAATTAGCTGTGAGAACTACCTCACCCCACCAATAGTTCGGCATACCTGAACTCTGAAGCATGGCGTTAACCAAGTCACAAAGAGTTCGGTTCTTTCTTTCGGCTATTCCATTAGATTGGGGTGAGTATGGTGGAGTAACTTCATGAATTATTCCACTTTCTTCACATAATTGGGAGAACTCATGTGAGACGTATTCACCGCCTCGGTCCGATCTTAACCGTTTGATTTTCTTTTCTAGTTGATTTTCATCTTCAGCTTTGTAGATTTTAAAGTATTCAAGTGCTTCATCTTTTGACTTAAGTAGATAAATATAACAATACTTAGCCGCATTATCTATGAGAGTTAAGAAGTATCGTTTGCCACCTTTAGTTAATATTCCATTCATCTCACAAAGATCGGAATGGGTCAGTTCAAGTGGAGAAGTGCTCCGCCTTTCAATGCTATGAAAAGGTTTTCGGTGCTGCTTAGCTTGCACACACTTCGCACTTTGAACTCTTTTCATAATTATAACTTGGAATTAAACTCATCTTGCTTAACCGCATAATGGCTTCAAAATTAACATGACATAACCGTGAATACCAAATATCATGAACTTTATTGCAATGGGAAACATTATAAACGTTTACATTATTCAAATCAAGAATGGACAAGCGGAACATGCCTCTGCTATCATAGCCTTTGCCCATAAAATTACCAAACTTGGTCAAAATGACTTTATTTGATTCAAATACAAGCTTTATTCCTTGCCTACATAACATTGACCCACTAAGAAGATTGCGAGTCATCGCAGGCACATATAGCACGTATCTAAGGATAAGTGTTTTGCCCAAAGTGAGCTTCAGGCAACCTGTCCAATCCCATGTACTGTTGCGGCGGCTCCGTTACCCATTAGGACGGATCCACCACCTTCACCCTGAAATGAAGAAAAACAAGATCGAATTGGGGTTGATTCTTGAATTTGGGTTTCCCAAGACCTCCAGTTCTTTTCACCTCCACCTGATGAGCTTGAACTTGAGCCTTTCCCATGCCGTCACCGGCTCTAGCACGCTCTTCGACATTGATAGCAGCTGACAGCTCATTGAGCGTCAAGCACTCCTTTATATGTCTACGAGCGGTCACAAAGTCACGCCACGAAGGCGATAACTTAGCCAGAATGACATTCACTTGGAACTTCTCTGGCAGGATGCAGTCGTATTGACTTAAGTCACGTACATGGAGTTGAAGCTCGTGGAGCTGCTCCATTACCGACCGCCCCTCAACCATCTTGTAGTTCAAGTAATTGGCTGTAATAAAGGACTCATTTCCATTATCTCCTTCGGAGTATTTCTCATCGAGCTCATCCTAAAGTTTCTTGGCATTCGTGAAGTTGACATAGACGTCAAAAAAACAATTAGACAGGATGGCCAGCAAATGGGCTAAGACTGCATTATTAGCTTCTTCCCATCTCATCGTTTCAGGAATCTCCAGCGGAAACGCCGGTGGATTTGAAATGACCTAGAAGAGCTTAAGATCAGTCAGCCAAAAGTTTTGCTCTCGCCTACCAGCGCTTGAAATTGACTTCGTTAAAAACTTCAGGTTTTACGACATCAGATGAGCAAGCCATTTCTTTATATGTTGGTTTTCTGGATTGTTGTAAATATTGCGGCATAAGCATATTTCTTAATTTAATTCCAGCAATTATTATAATAGTCCAAGCATGATAAACATGGCATATAAATGACTTAACTAATATATCAGCATGTGAATCAATTAAGTCATTCCAAAAATAACATATACTCAACATAGATGTCACATATATGTACAAAATTAGCAGGATGACAAGTAAACATGAGAATCTACATGCTAATCTCATTGAACCCTTAACATATATGTTTAAATCTAGCATATGTTCAACAGTTTGAAGTAAATTAGGTGCTCTCAGAACAGAGTTGCACAAGATTGCAAATCTTGGCCTTCTCATGCTAATATCAAGACTCTTCATAATTGATCTAATACCAGAATTTAGGGTTTGAGCTCACAGTTATGTTTTCTACTGTCACCACTGATCAAACACAGGAAACATCAATCTTCAACTTTCGGTATGAATGTTCACAATCACTGAAGTAATAGTTTGTAAATCACAGACTAAACATGCAGCATCTAGTAAAATGTATCATGCAGCATATATAGCAGAACTGTAAGAGATACCAAAAAGGAACCTCCTCTGAAACAACTAGAATACAGCACGGCAGGAACTTAAGTGCATATGAACAAATGATCGTGCAAAAATAGCACACCCGCAAGTGCACGGGTTGCCACTGAAATAGCGGTGAGTGTCGTGTTCTCCACAGGGACTAGACTGAGGCTACCGGTGCTCAGCTAAAGCTAGGTCAAACGAAACGGGGGAGAAAACTAAACTACTAAACGAACTCTAACCTGCACAATCAAAACGACGTACGAACCAAACAAACAAAAGACGACAGGACGAACGACCGTACGAATGGACGTCGTACGACCGAACGAACTACACGACAACGACTACACGAACGACACGACTACCGATTGACAACCTAACTAACTACCGACCGTGAGACAGAAGAAGGGGGAGTCCAGAAGCACGGAGGGAGTCGAGAGAGAAAGAGGGGGAAGACGATCGACAGCTAACTAGACGATGTCGGCAGGACAAGACAAAACTACAAACACACGCACGACTTAACTACCGAACGACCGCTACGAGGAGCAAAGGGGAAGGTCGAGAAGCACAAGGGAGGATCTAGAAGCACTAGGTGAGTCGAGACAGCAAGGGTAGGAAGACGGTCGCCGTCTAGCTAAATAGCGCAACACAACATACAAACACAGATACTAATTCTGATAACTGTATAAACATAGCAGACCCTACACAAGTACTAATCACAGGCACAAACAGTCACTAACCTAACATCATATTAATGCTAATCAATATAACACAGATAACCACTTAACAAAGCTAAACAAAAATCACATGAGCTGCACCAATATCCATATCCACTGTGATGCACATAGCAAAATCACAAACATCCATCACAGTTCGCATACATCACAATCACAGATCACAAATCAAAATTGACAGTTCACAAGTTGACATTGACAGTGCAATAGGAATTAACAATAAAACCCTAATAGTAATTCGGTAGAACAGTAATTGAGAAAGTAGAGAAAGGAAGAAAGATTTAACATGAACCGAGAGGCTTGAAGCAGCAGAAGGCCTGAGTTGTTGGCGGCGGCGTAGAGGAAGCAGAGGAGCGGCGATCGCCGGTGGTGAAGAGGTGGCGGTCGAGCAGTGGAGTAGCAGCCGGCGTAGGAGCAAACGTCGGAGAAGATGAAGAAGAGGTCGTCGTCCTCGGTGTCGGTGGAGTGGTGGCGCAGATCAGTGCGGTCGGAGAAGAGGTGGCCGATGCGACGAGGTGAGCGGCGGCACCGAGGTGGGGCAAGAGGAGAGGGTGCGGCGGCCGGTGAAGATGAAGAAGTCGGGGTGGCGGCGCTGATGAAGGTGGCGGCCGGTGAAGGGAGCAGTGGCGCAGAGGGGAGAGCTGCCGGAAGGAGTTGAGGTGGAGCCGAGGACAGGCGGCGGCGGGCTCTGTGGTGGAGAAGGGAGGATTTGGGCGGCGCCGAGGGAAGAGGATGAAGGGGGAACCAAGGGAGAAGAGGAGAGGAGATGGCGGCGCCGAAGGTGAGGAGGGAGGCGAAGAGAGGAGCGGCGGCGCTGTGGAGCAGAAGGCGGGGAGGAAATGGCGGCGCGGAGGTGGAATGAAGGCGTGGTGGCCGGAGAGGGTGGAGAAGGGAGGCGGAAGAGATGGCGCGCCGGCGAGCTACGGCCCGGCGCTCGCCGGTGGCCGGATTTGGAGGAGAACATGGGGGAGAGGAAGAAGAAGGCGCAGGGGGGAAACAGAAGAAAGAACCAGGCTCGAAGCTTCCCAGGCAGTGGCGGCGGCTATTGAGGAGATGGGGTTTTGGCACTTTGCAGTTTAGTCCTCCTAATATCTAGGGTTTACAAATCAGTCCATCTCCCATTTCATTTCTTCTTTTCTGGCCCTTGGAAACTCCGTTTTCAGCGCGGTTTGATCCTACGCGTCCGTGACAACGCGCACATTTGTACTCGAGTTTTGAGAACCATCCAAGATGAGAATGAATCAAGCAAAGATCTCAAATGATAACTACAACATTTGACCAAATCAAGTTACACACAAAAGTGTCAAAATACACCCAAGTGATCACATGTATCCAACCAAAATTGTAAGGCATCGGAACTAGGTATAACATCAAGAATGAGCATAGCAAAGAGTCATGCTAAGGCATATACTATTTGAGACAAAGAGACTAATACTCGCATGATATTTGTGAAAAAGTCCACACTTGAGCCATGATACCTAATTTTTGTTGATTTTTAGCAAATTTAAAACACAATGGGCACAAGTGCCGCTTATTCCAACCCTTGGGCTAGCTAGCCACTTATTCACACACTCGAACTTCACTTGGGCAAAAATGTCACTTATTCAACACATTTCCGAACCAATGTGACATAGTCACTTATTCCACAAACTCACACATTGCAAAACAATTTTTTTTCTTTAGATTAAGCATCTTTAACCGGTTTTCATTAATGCTAAGTAACACATGTCTCGAGACATGGATACCTAGATAAATCAATCAAGTTATTGGCTCAAGATAGGACTACCCCTTTCACAAATTTTACATTCAAGCAAAGTATCAATATCTAAAATAACATATGCCAAAGCATGAATCTAAGTTATAATCATTCAAGAGGCTATGACTAGAACCAATTCAATCCGCAAATGGTTAAAACACATGCGTAACTCTCAATGAATCAATTGCTATATGATCACAAGATTTCTAAGCTCATCAAGGATAATAAACAATACTCAAGCTCTATAATATGATGCCATGTGACTTAAGACATACAAGAAACTAGTGACAATATAGCTCAATGAAATTTCGGCATGACCTTTCTTGTTTAATCATAGCATGGGCTCACATGACCAAAATATACAATCAAGCATAACATGAGAGCAATAATAAAGGCCATATATCATCAACATTAGCATCATATGAAGCATAAGAATGACCACATATCATCAACTACACGACAATAAGCTCAAATGCTCGCAAATATAAACAAACATGCTAGAACATCATCCATACACATACAAGTCCTCCCCCAAGCTTAAATTGAGCAATGAATCAAGAATGTGCTTAAAGGGGTAAGAAACAGCTCACCGGGCGTATATGATGTAGTGGAAGTGACAAATCATCCCATGCTTCTCGCACATGCAAGGATGAGGATCTAGCATGGGACCTAAAATAAAAAAAAAGAAAAGAAGAGAAACCAACAAAAAAACGGAAATAAAAGGGAAAAGAGAAGCTCATTTGGATGTAGCGGGAGGAGGACCAAGGACGGGACATGGAAAAGGCACATGTCCGCCCTCCTCATGAAGCAACATGCCTCGAAATCCACCTGGATCCCAAGGAATATCGACTCGAACCATGTCCGCTCGTAGTCGATGGTACACAAGTGAAACCCTACAAATAACCTCAAAGATATGGCAAGTATGTGTGATAGGGTTGACACCCTCTAAGTAATCAATAGAATATCCAATCACACAAGCATATCGATAAAGCACATCATGATGACTATAAGTGAGATAAGCACAATCAGTAATAGAATATGTCTCGTCAAAGCCAAGGAAATCAAACCTGAGGCGGTCGAGGAAGAGTTTCCATACTACCTGAAGTGTAGGTGAAGTAGAGCGTATGGTAGTAGAAACCTCCAGAGGGGCGATGTCAACGAAGGAAGTAGCTGGTGGTGGATCAATAGAAATGTGCTCCTCCTCAACATCGGAAGCAGCCCCCTCATCATCAAGAATGAATATCTCCATCTCAGGCTCAAAGATCAAAGAATCATCTAAGTGGCCCACATCCTCAAAAGTGAATCTCTCCATATCGATCTCAAGAAGCACAGGATCAATGTCTAAGCAGTGAGAGTCCTCCACATCAAAGCTAATAGTCTCTAACTTAGGTTCATCCATGAAAAAGTCATCAATCTGAAGTACCGAGTCTGGGAGGATGGCGTCAGTGTAAGCTACCATATGCACCATAGGAATGGTATCATCGTCATCAAAGATAATCCGCTGAAGCTCAACCATGTCACACAAAGAATCTGACTCAAAGAGATGTGTATCAATGGTACTCAAAGTCGTCTCAGGAATAAGCTCATCAATCTCATCTATCCTGTAGCACTGACTAGGAGACTGAGTAGATGGCATCTTATGGTGATGACGTGGAGGATGTCTAGAAGCTGTAGGCTGACTGTGCTGAAGCACTGGTGGAGTAGGTGGAGTAGGCTCAACAAAAGTCGTACTGCTCTCTGTGGTGACAGAATGGTACTGAGCTAGAGAACTCGGGTAGGACTGTGAGGATGCCAAACTGTCACAACGGGAGGTCAAAGTGCGCATAGCCTCTCTAAGATCATGCAATTGGGTCATCAAAGTCCTCACACCACATAACTGTGACTCCATATGAGATATATGCAAAACAGACAGCTCAGGACTATAAATCTGATCATGATGAAGAGTAGGTAACTGCTGCTGAGGTGTAGGAGTGGAATGAAAACTATGCTGGTGTGATGATAGAGAAGGATGTGGCTGACTAGAGCTCAAACTGTACTGATCCATATGATGCTCAAGCGCATGCACTCTGACGGTCAAAGAATCCGAACAAGGCTTCTCATTGTACCACTGGAATTGATGGGAAGCCATGTTCTCAATAAGAGTGAATGCATCATCAAGTGTCTTGTTTGTGATTGTTCCACCAGCTGCTGCATCAACCAAAGATCGTGTGGCACATGTCAAGCCTCTGTAGAAGATCTGCAGAACAAGCCATCTCTCTAGACCGTGGTGAGGACATCTCCTGAGCAAAGCCTTGTATCGCTCCCAAGAATCATACAAACTCTCTCCATCAAGCTGAGCAAAACTGAAGATCTGATCACGGATCTCAAACTGCCTGGATAGCGGAGAGTATCTCTCCAAGAAAGCACATGACAGCTGATCCCAAGTGAATGACCTCGATGGCAAAGAATAAAACCAGGTACGAGCACCATCTCGAAGAGAGAATATGAATAATCTGCATCTGATAGTGTCCTGAGAAACCCCATGATATTTGACTGTATCACAATACTCCAAGAATCTGCGAATATGCTCATAAGGGCCCTCGCTGGGTAATCCTCCAAAACGGGTCTCCTGAACCAAGGCAATCAGACCCGGTCTCAACTCAAAATCATCGACCTCAAATGCTGGCAAAACCGGCCCTGACATAGCACTCTGACTACTCGGAGCCCAAAGATCATGAACTAATGCCATATCCTCAATATATATCTCTAACGATCAACCTACGGGAAAAGATGAGGAAAACAACAAAAAGAAGAAAAAATAGCTAGAAAAATGGTTAGGGGTTAGCGATAAATCACAAATATGAACAATGACTAAATGAAAGACAGGTCAGCACAAACACAAAACAAACAAAAGAAAACAAACAACGATCTAGTCTATAGCCTAACACTGTCGCTCTAAGCTACTCCCCGGCAACGGCGCCAAAATACTTGATCGTGCAAAAATAGCACACCCGCAAGTGCACGGGTTGCCACTGAAATAGCGGCGAGTGTCGTGTTCTCCACAGGGACTAGACTGAGGCTACCGGTGCTCAGCTAAAGCTAGGTCAAACAAAACGGGGGAGAAAACTAAACTACTAAACGAACTCTAACCCGCACAATCAAAACGACGAACGAACCAAACAAACAAAAGACGACAGGACGAACGACCGTACGAATGGACGTCGTACGACCGAACGAACTACACGACAACGACTACACGAACGACACGACTACCGATTGACAACCTAACTAACTACCGACCGTGAGACAGAAGAAGGGGGAGTCCAGAAGCACGGAGGGAGTCGAGAGAGAAAGAGGGGGAAGACGATCGACAGCTAACTAGACGATGTCGGCAGGACAAGACAAAACTACAAACACACGCACGACTTAACTACCGAACGACCGCTACGAGGAGCAAAGGGGAAGGTCGAGAAGCACAAGGGAGGATCTAGAAGCACTAGGTGAGTCGAGACAGCAAGGGTAGGAAGACGGTCGCCGTCTAGCTAAATAGCGCAACACAACATACAAACACAGATACTAATTCTGATAACTGTATAAACATAGCAGACCCTACACAAGTACTAATCACAGGCACAAACAGTCACTAACCTAACATCATATTAATGCTAATCAATATAACACAGATAACCACTTAACAAAGCTAAACAAAAATCACATGAGCTGCACCAATATCCATATCCACTGTGATGCACATAGCAAAATCACAAACATCCATCACAGTTCGCATACATCACAATCACAGATCACAAATCAAAATTGACAGTTCACAAGTTGACATTGACAGTGCAATAGGAATTAACAATAAAACCCTAATAGTAATTTGGTAGAACAGTAATTGAGAAAGTAGAGAAAGGAAGAAAGATTTAACATGAACCGAGAGGCTTGAAGCAGCAGAAGGCCTGAGTTGTTGGCGGCGGCGTAGAGGAAGCAGAGGAGCGGCGATCGCCGGTGGTGAAGAGGTGGCGGTCGAGCAGTGGAGTAGCAGCCGGCGTAGGAGCAAACGTCGGAGAAGATGAAGAAGAGGTCGTCGTCCTCGGTGTCGGTGGAGTGGTGGCGCAGATCGGTGCGGTCGGAGAAGAGGTGGCCGATGCGACGAGGTGAGCGGCGGCACCGAGGTGGGGCAAGAGGAGAGGGTGCGGCGGCCGGTGAAGATGAAGAAGTCGGGGTGGCGGCGCTGATGAAGGTGGCGGCCGGTGAAGGGAGCAGTGGCGCAGAGGGGAGAGCTGCCGGAAGGAGTTGAGGTGGAGCCGAGGACAGGCGGCGGCGGGCTCTGTGGTGGAGAAGGGAGGATTTGGGCGGCGCCGAGGGAAGAGGATGAAGGGGGAACCAAGGGAGAAGAGGAGAGGAGATGGCGGCGCCGAAGGTGAGGAGGGAGGCGAAGAGAGGAGCGGCGGCGCTGTGGAGCAGAAGGCGGGGAGGAAATGGCGGCGCGGAGGTGGAATGAAGGCGTGGTGGCCGGAGAGGGTGGAGAAGGGAGGCGGAAGAGATGGCGCGCCGGCGAGCTACGGCCCGGCGCTCGCCGGTGGCCGGATTTGGAGGAGAACGTGGGGGAGAGGAAGAAGAAGGCGCAGGGGGGAAACAGAAGAAAGAACCAGGCTCGAAGCTTCCCAGGCAGCGGCGGCGGCTATTGAGGAGATGGGGTTTTGGCACTTTGCAGTTTAGTCCTCCTAATATCTAGGGTTTACAAATCAGTCCATCTCCCATTTCATTTCTTCTTTTCTGGCCCTTGGAAACTCCGTTTTCAGCGCGGTTTGATCCTACGCGTCCGTGACAACGCGCACATTTGTACGGAGCAGTCCAGATTTGTCGTTTATGCGCCTAGATCGCGCCGGCCTGTGGAAAATTGCAAAAAATGTAAAATGATCCAATTCGAGCAATTAATTATAGAAAAACATGTAAATGATGATAAATGATCTCGAAATGCGAAAAATAATGGGGTAAAATGACATGTAAACATATGCAAATATGACGCATGTCAACAAACCTATCCAGCTGAAAGTATGCAAGGATATAGACAGTAGAAAACTAATTCACTAGAGCTCAAAATCCTTATTCCGTTATCAAGATCTATTCAGTCTTTGATTAGTTCATCACAGAGCAATTACCAAATCCACACACATAGCATTCTCTAGTATTTGAATCGAAACAAGAGCAAATACTGCTGATACTGCTAGAAGATGAATCAATATACTTACGGCAAGGGTGATACTCAAAATCACCTGAAGAAACCGAAAATGAGCAAGGCACGCAAAAGCGCTGTCCTAGAAAACCAATGCCCCCCCACAAACCGAGTAGGGAGATGGTCGCCGGAGATACAATGCCCTTCTTCCCGTCCGCCGAAGCCAACAGGTAGTCGAGGTAGGGGATTTGCCGCACAAGACACAGGCCACAAGAGTATTCCGGCCAAGAACACTTAAAGTACCACTCAAATCTTGATTCTCCCGGTCCAAGCACAAATCAAACCCTAATCACGGGTGAGGTTCCACCACTGCCGGCGAATCACAAAGAACCGCCAACAGCTCCAAAGCCCAAAGACCAAGGATTCTCACCGGAGATTGAAGAGAAGAAGGGAGGAGTGCTCACTGTTTTTCACCGTGCCAAAAGAGAGGAGAGAGCCCGAGCTTTATAGCGGAGCGGAGAGGGGGGAACGGCGAGCTACGGTGCGGCTGGCGCCGAGACGCCCGCACCGACGCCGCCTCCGTCGCCATCGCCCCCCAAGACCCGACTGCTGCCGTTGCCCGAGTGCATCGCCAGATCCGGATGAGGCGCGCCGCCCGCACCGGCCTGGGGAGACGTTTCGTCTCCCCTAATCTCCTCAATCGGCCCACCGACAGGTGGGCCCCACCGGCATATATATTTTTTTCTTTTCCTCAATTGGGAAATTCCCATTTCGCCCTCGGTTATACAGCAAGACACGTCTCATTGATAATCCAATGCTATAAAAATCAAATTAGAGTTGATAAAAATAGGAAAATTTTAGAAATAACAAAACGGAATATAATACTCAAAGAAAAGCACTTCTTATTAGCACGGTCTTTTTGTTATCCGTCAACTTCAATTTTACAACACGCTTATCTCCTCTCAACACTTAAATTAAACCTCACTAAGCTCCTCCCCCTTAAACTCGTACCCCTCGCTCTTCCTGACGGCGACGAAGAGCGGCTCCTTCTTCCTGGTGGCGAGCCCGAAGCTCTCGTCGAGGTTGACGTCCTCGGCGCGCACGCCGGCCGGCAGCGCCCACTCGAAGTGGTACAGCAGGCTGGCCAGCGACACCTGCACGGTGGCCAGCGCGAACGTGTAGCCCGGGCAACCCCTCCGGCCGCCGCCGAAAGGCAGCAGCTTGTAGTCGGGGTCCTTGAGGTCGATCTCGCCGCCGCCGTTCTCGAACCGCTCCGGCGAGTACTCTAGCGGGTTCTCCCAGATCTCCGGGTCCCGGCCCATGGCGAAGGTGTTGATGAAGACGCGGGTCTTGGCCGGGATGTCGTAGCCGCCGAGCGTGCACGGCGCGACGGACTCCCGCGGCACGAGCAGCGGCACCGCCGGGTGGAGGCGGAAGGTCTCCTTGATGATGGCGCGCATGTAGTGGAGCTCGCCGAGGTCCAACTCCTCCACGCGGCCCTTGGTGCCAACGACGCGCCGGACCTCGTCCTGCGCCTTCTTGAGGATGCGAGGGTGGCGGACCAGCTCCGTCATCACCCACTCCAGCGTCGCGAACGTCGTGTCCGTGCCGGCGACGAACATGTCCTGTAAACCACAACATGATGATTGGTACGTACTATAAAATTTGTGCAACACCAATATTCATACTAATCCAGTGGTCACAAAAATGGCAATTTACGAATTGCAAAATCGTACTTAATTTTAATTAAGAGTGACGTACCAGAACGAGGGCCTTGAGGTTGTCGTCGGTGAGGGGGACCTCGAGGTCGGGGGACTTCTGGACGCGGAGGAGGACGTCGACGAAGTCCTCTTCGCGGTCGCCGGGGATGTGCTGGCGCTTACCGCTGATGTGCTCGTCGACGATCTCGTCGCAGACCTCGCGGAGGTCGGCGAGGCAGCTCTTGAGCCGGCGGCGGAGTCCCGTGACGGTGCTGGCGATGGGCTCGAGCTCCGGGAAGAAGTCGCCGATGGTGAACCCGGCGAAGAGGTCCTGGGCCTCGGCGAGCACCGCGCCGAGCTTGTCTCCTTTGCCGTGCGGGAACCGGCGGCCGAAGGCGACGCGGCAGAGCACGTCGTTGGCCAGGTTAAGGAAGCACTCGCTGAGGTCGACGGGGGTCCCAGGCGAGGTGTTCTTTGTGAGGTGCGCCAGGAGGCGGCGGAGCTCCTTGACCCGGACGCTGCCGTAGGTGGCGACGCGGCGCGCCGAGAGGAGCTCGGAGACGACCACCCTCCGCGCCATGCGGTGGTATGGCCCCGCCGGCGCGAACGTCACGTCGGAGCACCCGAACGACAGGAACTGCCCGGACAGGAGGTGCGGCCTTGACGCCAGCGCCGCGTCGTTGCTGGTGAGCGCGGCGCGGGCCAGGTCCGGCTTGGAGATCACCACGGCCGGGATGCTCCCGAGCCGCAGCCGGAGCAGCGGCGCGCGCATGCTCCTCGCTAGCTCGGTGAGCGCGTGGTGGGGCATGTCCGACAGAAGGTGGAGGTGGCCGATCACCGGCCACCCCCGCGGCGACGGCGGCAGCCGCTGCGGCGACCGGCTCCGCGTCGTGTAGTAGACATACACGGAGGAGAGGACGAAGAGGACGAGGGACACCAACGAGACAAGGCTCAGCTCCATGACGTGATTGCCTTCCACCACCTTTGCTGTGTTGTGTAGTTTGGCCAGCTTCTGTGCGAGTCCAAGGAGCAATGGATGGAGTTAAGCATGGTTATGCGTGGTGCTTAACTGCTTATATAGTGCGATCTAACCAAGTCACCAGGAGGGGTGGTTGGTGAGAAGGTGAGACCATGCTGAGATCATGTTGCAGACTTTCGTACTTGTGTTGCGTGTGAACAATTCTTTACTTTGTCAAAGAAATGTCTGATTCCATTAGATCTTTTATATGTTGAAGAGATCAAGTTGGAAGACGATAAGTAGTTGGAGCGTGTAACTATCACGGAAGTTGCTCGCTTAATTCAGAATAACGATCAATGGTAGGAGAGTTTAGTCGTAAATAATTTTATGTTTGGAGAGGTACATTACGGAAGATAGTCTCCTATAATTGAGACACCAAGAATTACGAAGTAGTACACACCTCTTATTCGTGCACGTGGTGAGAGGTACATGTGTAGGGCCCACATGTAGTTTTCACCTGGAAATATCTAACCGGTTAGATCCACTCTCCGTAGAAACATCTATAGGTAGGAATAGAGCTGGGACTTGGGCCGTGCTTTTTTGGGCCAGCCCAAAGCATGGCTGACCCGGCACGGCCCAAGCACGGCACGAACCGTGGGCCGGGCCGGGCCTGGCAAACCGGCACGGCACGGCACGGCACGGCAGATTGTGCCGTGCTTGGGCTGGCACGGCACGGGGGAGCACGACAAGCACGAGCAGCACGGCGGGCACGCCGGCACCAGCGGCCGGGCCGCCTCGGCCTCTACCTCGCCTCCCCCAGTCCCCCTCCCGTCGACATCTCTCACGGTCATCCCATTCCCAGATTCCTCACAAGGCCACAACCACAACCCATCACACACATCAGAGCAGAGAGAGGGAGTAGAGGGGAAGGAGGTGTACCGGTCACCGGGGCTCGGACGAGTGGACGATGGCCGCAGGAGGAGGAGCGGTGTGGCCGCAGCAGCTCCGCGCGCGAAGACACCTGGCGACGGCGGCTCAAAGAGCGAGCCATCGATGACGAACTCGTCGTCGCCGCCCGGCCATCCGCCGCTAGTGGGTTCGCCTTCGGAGTAGTCGAGGTCGCCGTCGCTCGGAGCAACTGTAGGCCAGGGGAGGAGGGGGGAGGCGGCCGGGGGGGGAGGGGAGGGCTGGGGAGGAGGGGGCGGCCGGGGGGAGAGGGGGCGCCGGGGGAGGAGGGGATGGCCGGAGGAGGAGGGAGGCGCCGGGGGAGGATAGGGCGGCCAGGGGAGGGAGGGAAAGGAGGCGGAGGGGGAGGAGGGGGCGGCGGGGGAGGAGGGGGCGACCGGGGGAGGGGGCGGCGGGGGGAGGGGGCGTCTGGGCGAGGAGGGGGTGGCAGGGGAGATCTGGGGAGGAGGGGAAGGAGGGGGCGGCGGGGGAGGAGGGGGGTGGCGGCGGGGAGGGGGCGGCCGGGCGAGGAGGGGGCGGTGGGGGAGATCTGGAGAGGAGGGGGCGGCGGCGTGGAGGGGGCGGCCAGGCGAGGAGGGGGCGGTGGGGGAGGTCTGGAGAGGAGGGGGCGGCGGCGTGGAGGGGGCGACCGGGCGAGGGGGCGGCGGGGAGGAGGGGGGCGGCGGGGGAGATCTGGGAAGGAGAGGGGCGACAGGGAGATCGGGGGGAAATCGGGGAAGGAATGAGTTGGGCGGCGACGTAGGATTTTAGGGTTAGGGTTTTTAGATATTTTGCGATTTAGTCCTTTAGGTTTTCTGAAATCTACGAATAGGTTTTTATCTATTTTGATTTTTTCTGTTCTAGCCCTCGTAAATTCTAATTTCATCACGAAAAGATCATATACATCCGCTGTGACATGTACATCTATACAAAGCAGTCCTTAGAATGCCAAATTTGAAGATTGAGTTAGGTTTTGGAGATGTGAATGTGTGATGTGTATATATATATATGAGATGAGGAGAAAGATGAGGATTATTGGATCTTAATATAATGAATGAAAAAAGTGACTGAGATATGCTGTGATTTAGGCTGAGTTCATTTTGCACTTGTGATATAAGGTGTCTTTTGTTGTTTTTCATTTTTGCACTTTGTGATATAAGGTGTCTTTTATTGTTCTTTCTTAAGAAATATCATCATACAAAAATAATGAGTATTTTTAATGTTGCTCCTCCTTAGGTCACCACCACCGAACCCAATGTCGCATCCTCACGAATTTCTTACTTCTTTGTGTAAAATCATAGGGCTGGACTGCTGGAGAAGAAGATCAATCAAATCAACATATTCTAACATATATTATAATTTGACAACATAGCTCACCCCATTGTGATTTTATTTTAGGTAAGCAAATTACTACTACATGTGCTTCTAATTCTAACATAGCTTCCTTCACCGACTGCCTTTTTAATTCGAGCAATTGATGAGATAACCACCCCATGTATGTTACAATTAATCATTATGTAAACAGAGATATATTGTTATTGGTGTGTATTCCAAGTAGTTACTAAATGTTTCAGAAACTATTTAAAATTGATTTCTTAATTATAGTACGCTGCACTCATGACTCTCCTTGAGCTTTTCTATTTTACTAGTTGGGCAGTTCTATGCTAGATTGTCGGGCAATGAGTTAGATGTCCACGTACGCCACAGTCCAATTTGCACCAAGATATGCATACCATTGGACTAGATGACCAAGTTCGGAGGTAGAATGGCATGAGACAATAGTATCGAATTTTAAGTAGATTTTTAATAAGGCGGGTACAAGAGAAAGGAAGATGGCGGCCACCGCTACCATTGTCGCCGTCGCTTTCGTCGTGTATAGTTACTTTGGGCTGGGCTTGGGCTGGCACGGCACGAACGCCGGTACGGTGGGCTTTGGGCCGTGCTTGGGCTTGGCCGAAGATGAGGTGGGCCGGCACGGCACGGCACGGCACGACGGGATGACTGGGCCGAGCCGGCACGGCACGAAGCGGCCCGAAGCACGGTGGGCCCGGGCCGTGCCGGCACGGCCCAATTCCCACCTCTAGGTAGGAATAGGATCACCGTGTTTATTTCCAAGAGAAAAAAATCATAAGACATCGTATTTCAAAGAAACTAGGCGTGTCTTTGAAATTTAACCACAAACAGTAGGAGCTGAGCTATTGGAGCTCCTAACATCAGGCCTTTTTTTTTGCTGCGGCTTATTAGCCGAGAGATTTTGATACATGTCTTCGAATCAATATGTGTCAAATCTGTATGATTATTTCATAATCAAATGTGCCGCATGTAATCAAACGGAACGATTTAATTTTAATAAGAAGTGATCTCGTGCGATGGTTGCTTAAGGGGGTGATCGGTTCGGCTAAAAAGCTCATGGCTTATGGCTGAAAACACTGTAGCTGGCTGAAAAAGCACTGTAGCTGACAGGGGCTTATTTAGCATAATTAAATTTTAAAAAATTTAAAAATATAAAAAATATGTTAGCCCATTACGTATAATACAAACAAATACGGGAAAAAAAGAACCGGCAAAAAAGCTCAACAAAAAGCTAAAAATTCAAAAAAAGACGAAACTTATGAATACTGACAAATAAGCCATGAGCACTGTTGGGCAGCCATGTTGATCGCGGCCTAAGGAATTAGAATCATATGTTTAGATTCCCTCTCCCTCCCTTCAAAATATAACCGAGATTGTGTGTGTGTATAAAATATTACACGCCGTATTTGTTAACTGCTAATGAAGTTATTAGTAGTATTAATGGCCTAATTCCCCAGTAAGTGATTAACGTTGCATGGTTGCTTGAGGAGAGCAAGAGATGACCACGTGGTATTGAATGACATGCGAAAAGAAACGTTGGCTATGGCATTGGTCTGATCGTTTTGGCTTTAGCTTTTAGTTTCTAGCTTATTTTTTACTATTCATAAATTTTGTCTTTTTTTAAACTTTTGGCTTTTTGTTGAGTTTTTTTGCCGGTTCTTTTTTTCCGTATTTGTTTGTATTATACGTAATGGGCTAACATATTTTTTTATATTTTTTTAATTTTTTAAATTTAATTATGCTAAATAAACCTCTCTCAGCTACAGTGTTTTTTCAGCCTGCTACAGTGTTTTTCAGCCTTAAGCCACCAAAAAAAGCCCAAATGATCCATCAGCTTTCACTTGAGCATGGTCAGTTTTCAGTCATCAAGTGTGAACATGCATGCAAATTAAATTAAAGGTTAGCTTGCAGCTCTCTCATATTGTGTTCTGCTCGTGGTTGTTTTTACACTGATGCTTTGCCTTTAGTTTCCGTTACTACTGGTACTAGTTTTTAAATACTGTGTTTTTAAGATAAAATCTATAAATATATTATAGTAGACACTATACCAAATTCAGTTATACCGACTAAAATCGTATGCGACTATTTTTCTCTGCGTATTACTTTTCACGAATAGATAGAATTTAAAAACCATAAGTCAAAGTCCATAAGTCACAGTCTAAAAGAACCCATCCACACGTAAGCTTGTGTTCTCTTTCCATGAGAGAAATGTGATCAGAGAAATGACAAGCATTGTTGAGGAAGTGCATATATAAAGCTAGTAAGGATTCTACACATGAAAGATTGTCGCTCTGTGATCGTCGAGGGAACACTTAAGGAGAAGGAAGAGAGGAGAGGAGAGAAAATGTCGAGGGAACACTTTAGGAAGAAGGAAGATAGGAGAGAGCGCCTTATAGAATGTGGTCTACATGTGACAAGTGGATATATGGATCGAGCGTTGTCGAGGAGATACGTACGCAAATTATTGGTTGAATCAAATTGTGCTAGAAGATTCTGGGACATGATGGTCTCCGCTTACAAAATCATTCCAGATTTCTTCAATCAAAAATTTTCTCCAAGCTTAAGCTTAGATCCTGGATGTCAAACACCGAAATACTGGCTATATCAGTCGAAATCTACTGAATGGACATAAAGAAATTTGTAGGATCCTGACCAGAAAAAAATGAAACAACCTCAAAATTTCAAAAATTAAATTCTTTTGGATTTTGCTTAAATGCTCAATCCTTACCCAATTTAGCAAGTACCCTTGAAATCCACCTTCTCCTCTTGGTCATCCGCCTTCCCTCCATGCTGGCGTACTGGCGAAGCCGCCTCCCCACCGCCTCACCGTGTCGCCGCTCCACGTGTCCTTACATCGCTGCCTTTGATTGTAGCCGCGCCACTTCCTCCCATTCACACCCGCCCTGCCAACTCCTACGTCGTGGTCCCACTAGCCAGTTGCCTACCCTCTGCTCCCTCTCCTTGCTTGGCGCGCCCAGTTGATCGGTGCCCTCTACCACCGCAACAAGCTGTTGCTTCTCGGCCAACACATGCGCTCGAGCTGCATTATGCTTGCCAACTCCTGCAACACTGTACACCACCTCACCTACACTTTCATTCCGTCAGCAGAGCTCCGCTCTCCCTCCCCTTTACACGCGTCAGAGCCGCCCGAGCCCTACCACTGCTCCCACCGCCTCACATTGTCTTTGAAGCTCAACCGCCTTTGTAGAGAGCTCTGCACCACTCCTAGACATAGCCGCACGTGTTGTGGGCTGAAACGGCTGGGCCAAGTGGCTATTTTGATTTTAAAAACCCCCGCGCGTCGCACTATTCATCCAAAACCCTAAATTCTAAAAATACCCCATTTCGATCGTTTCGACACCGTGATTTCATTTCCAACCGCCGTTCTACCAAACCAACTCCATTAAAATCCAACAAACTCCATTTGATGTTTATTGCATTTTGCTCCTTTTTATATTTTATATTTTTCTAGCTTGATTAGTTACAAGCGCAGAAATTTATGTTAATTTATATGTTTGCATTAGCTCTCGAGTTTTCCGAGCTGACCATGCAAGGACCGGATGCTGGCATTGAAGTGTATGAGACATTAGAGTTTATAGAACAGCAAGGCAAGTTACAAGGTTTTGATCATATTGAAACCTATGAAATTTATATTATTTAATTACAGTATTTGCATCAGTGTTATTTGCACAATGTTATTTAATTAAAATAAATGTTTAGAATGACTTGTAAGTTAGTTATGTCCTACCACTGAAAAGTGTCCTGTTTAATTTGAGGCCATGTCCACCTTGACAACCTTAGTAATATTTAATTATTGTATAAATAATATTAGAATGATTCATCCAAAACTTTTATACTACTAGTGACTTGGCAGTTGGCCAGTAGATTTATTTAAATAGTTCTAGGGTGGGGATGTATCGTGGAAAGCCACTAGATGGTTAGAGCCCATGACCTTACCCTAGGTTGAAGGCTTGAGCAGATGGGCGGCAGTGCCGTAGAGCACTGGAGATCTGGGTGCGGTTGGCAATCTCATGGTGGAAAGTAAGGACTGGAATCTTATGCTGAGTAAACGACACAGAAACGGCTCAACCACAAGTGTTGACTTGTCAAACTTAGTCTAGTAGCTGCTCAAGTTGATTCGGGAGCGGTAAAACCATACTGAACAACGGTAGATTCCACTCAGGACTAGCGAGAGTGTTCTGGCCTGGCTAGTGGATACCCGGCTTTGAGTGGAGATCTGCTGTGTAAAGGCTATATAAAGAATTGAGTAGTGAAAAACCTTGTTTTCTCAACTCAGTCGCACGCGAGCTAAAGCGTGTCTATTGCATGACATAGAAGTTTGAGAAATCTAATGGGTAAAACTGAGCAACTCTGCAGAGTGACACAATGTTATTCGAATACACCGTATTCCCGGTTAATGGAGCTATGTTTAATGGTTGATTCCAACACAAGCCACATGTATATTTCTTTATGTTTTAAATTGGTGTAATTTGAAAAAGCAACTGTTGAAACCCCCCCCTTACTCTTAAGAAGTTGTAGTTTTGTTATTTCATGTAAAAAAATGTTTCCAAATAAAATTGCATCCACTTTCATTAATAAACCAGTATTTTCCAATCCAATGACAATCCTAGCAAATAGATAAACTTGGATTTACCCTTGTGACTTGCTAGGTACGATTGTACTCATTACTTGCTAAACAACAAACTGTTCATGAAGATCTGAAAGAGCCCTACTATGTCGATGATCAGTTGTTTCAGGTCTTAGTCTCGCTTAAGTACGCCTGTGGGGAATTTTTTTGTGTTATAAGATAACTTTGAGCTTGTATGTCCACTTTGTCCAAACTCGGCTAACAAGCTATATTTCTGTAATAAAGTTTAGTTCTTTTGTTGTAAATATGTGACTGGTGTACACTCACGTGTAGTACTCTGCAACTGAATGGTCCTAGGCAATTGCAGGGATTAGTAGTGCCTCCATAAATGGGGGTGTTACATCAACTCTCAAATTATTTACCCAAAAGCAGTGAAACTTGACAAAAATCCTTCCTAGGATGTCAAGAACATATTCCAATCTTGGATTATGATGATTGATGCCAAAGTTTTAACCTTTGCCCAAAACAAGGAATGTTGCATCAAAACCTAACAAAAGTGGAAAACCTTGATCAATTTTTACTCATGAGTTCTAGATGATCTAGATAACATTGGATAAGTTCTCACATGTCATAACAAGTTAGATTGTAGCACAAATTCAAGCCAAGTCGCTTACAAAAGCAAAACTCCAAATCATCTCTCTCTTGAGGAAAACTAGACAAACTCAAGAACCCTCCCAGAAAGTGACTAGATAGATGAGATTTGATATTCAAAAGATGTCTTCACCTTTTACATGTCCATGGCACCAAGAAAGATCAAGAAAAGAGAAATCCAAACAATAAAGCCAAGTAAATCAAAAGCACAAGAAGAGATTATGGCATAATTTACTTGGACAAACTTGGATATTCATTTCACATGGAGAAGAATATTTTATGGCCACTCCCTTAGGATGACAGAGTTCTAACCCTACAAGACACACACAAGACTCCAACACAAGGAAACCCTAGCCCTAAACTTGATTCCCCTAAATCTCTCTCAACATAAGGACTTATATAGTGGACACTCCCCACCTCTCACTTAACGCTAACAACCAACAACAATTAATGGATACAACCATTTACAATTGGAGAAACCTGACAACCCATACAAAAACAGGTTTTACATTTGCACGCTTTTCAAAGTGTGACTTCCACAAGGCTCTAATAGCCTGATAAGTCCTTTCATCCACAAAGGTGTAATCTAAACCACTTAGACCAATGCCACCATTTTGCAAACCATTATTCCACTCAGTATTGGGTAATTATTACAATTGCCACCCATCGTCTTTATGAAAATGCGATGCCCAATATCTTGTCGTCAAGATCGTACACCTGCTCTGAGGCCATCACTATGTGAGATGTTCGAGTCTTGTGGTACACTACATCACACTATAATCCGTGATGCACAATTACTTGCCGCAAAGATCGCATGTCTGCTCTGAGAATCGTCACCACTTAAAACACACAAGTCCAATTGGCACACACATGCATACACTCGTACCCTCACGATTTTTGTTTTTCTTCCGTACTTCTCTGCTTGAGATGATGTTCCACCCGGATTTACGCGACATACCACAGTCACTATGTTTCGGTCTTGCCACTGACTGCAACAATTATCAAGCACTCGCATATCAAAAAATAAGCAATCGATCCGAGCACAAATGATATGCACTTGACTCTCAATTAGCAAAATATATGCATAGACCTACACCATAACTCACACTTGTATAGACTCTGCCATGACCAACACTGAAAAACAAGCTCAACACAACTCAACATGGCATAGGGCCGGTCTGGCTGTGGTACTTATGCTGGTCAGACCGCCCAAACAGCCACTGGTCAAACCGTCATGCACTGGTTAGTTAGACCATCGACCGATCTGACTGCTAGCCAAAAGCCGGTCATACTACAAGCCAGTTACATTGGCAGCCGGTCAGACCGCCGCCATTCTAACAGCAAAAACCAGATAATCAAAGGCACAAAATTAAACTCAACCAATGACAACACGCAAGAGTAAAATCAAATACTCATCACCAACATAGAATTGCCACCACATAGCCTTCCACCATTTTATATCAATTAAAATCTACTGGCTAGGATATGGGGAGTTCTCGAGGATCCTGGCCCTAAAAATCCCCTTTGTAGTGGAAGCGGCCACGTTATTTCCACGAGCTTATCGAACCACCCGTTCTATTCCTGCCCCCATGTACCTGCGACCTATCGAAAACAACTCGTTTTCTTTTATCTGAATAATGTAATCTCTAACTACAGATCTCACGTGCAGCGAAAAAAATGTATGCATTATCATTTGAGTGGAAGGCAGAGGATCGGGCTGTGTGTGTAAAAGTCAATAATGTGATCCTAAACAAGGCCACGGGTTGGTAGGATACAACATGTTCATTTACCGGAGAAAAAAAATCATTAGGCGTCAAAATTCACAGAAGGTTTGCGTTTCAAACTATTGGAGTTCCAAAAGTCTACTTGGTGGATTTTGGCACATGTCAATTTCGAATCCAATCTATGAAAACCATCCGAGCGTCTTCAATAAAAGGAATTTCTCCAAGCGTAAGCACAGACCTTGAATGTCAAACGTTGAGAAACAATTTAGATTCGTTGAAATATACTTTGGAGAAATTAGAAGGGTCCTTACCCCCCCAAAAAAAAGAAGTTTTTTTTCATATGGGAACGGCCACCTCTTCTAGTTTTTCATAAAATGCCGTCACCTCTGCTGAAGCATCGTAAGTACCAGGCCGTCGGACCTACGCAAAACGGATGATGATTTGATTTAGATCCCACTCTATACTGTTTCAGTTTCTATCTTATAAATTATAATTTTTTATCTTTTCCTAACTTTTTAGCTTTTCTAGACTTTTTTATTTTTTTTCCTTATTTCTTTATTTTGTCCGTGCCGATATAACTTTTTTATTCTTTATTCTTTATATTTAATTATACAAAATAAGTCAACAACAGTTGCAATATAAAATAAACTATAAGCTCTAAGTTATAAACCACTTAAAGCCCATTTAGCTAGAGCAAGCGTGTAAACTTACTATTGGTGTACAAGAACCTGATACTAGGGAGGAAGAACGAGCGCCTCTGGTTTTCTCATATTGTGGTTTTTAGCTGTAGTTTATAATTTTTAGTTATAATTTATTAATTTAATAAATAGTAATTATTAAAAAAAGTTAAAATGAAAAATAGCTGAAAAGTCAAAAATAGCAGGCCTTTTTCCGGTAGAAAACGAGGATTTGCGCGGCGCCGGAGTCGGGTAGGTAGCTGGTCAGCTACGGGACCTGTCCTTGCGGATTGACCGTAGCAAGTCTGCCGCTGCTGCGATGCTGCATGTCGAGTGTCCAACTCTCGCTTTGGCCAGGCGTTTCTTACTTGTACGGTTCCTTGCACACCATGATTTACGAGTGCAGTTGGTAGGTGTGGCTGTATGTGCTGTATGTTAGTACTAGTTAGAGATATGTGTGTTGCAACAGAGTTATAAAAATAATAAGATAGAACTTACTATTTGGCTAACTTTACACATCAAATATTGGAGAGCAAGCGACAGAGAAAGAAGAATGGCTAGAATGCGCAAGGAGATGGGAAAAGTGGAGGGGATGAGAGGTTGTATCCTGAGAGAGAAAGGAGGAGAGAGAGACGAATGATCCAGATCAAATCGGATGGCTCAGAAGAGAAGAGAGAGAATGGACCAACCACCAACTCATACTTTTATAATAGTAAAGATGTGCGATGCATGGCGGTTGACGTGTAATTACTATGACCGCATCTCTCTCGAAAATCAAACATGAAAGGCTGTGAATATTGGATTTTGATGATGTTTTTTAATTTTAGCTTAGAACAGTAATAACTTATAGAGAGTTATATGGAGAGAGAAGCTTACGTGTGATTTTCTCTAATATAAATAAAGTCACTATAATTTGTACTGCAATCGACTAGTAGATGTGAGCTTAAAAAATACTTCATTTAAAAGTTAGGGACTTTAAAAAACTATTTACCCTAAAAAACAGCTTTTAGAATAGGGCAAAAAGGAGAACTCGGGACAGTCAACTTCCTTTGTCCTAGATCAATTGGTTCCTCCATCCCTCCTTGTGAGACAAAATAAGCTATTAGATCATTCGTCTACTTGCTTTATTATATATGTGGCTGCAAATCCTTTTGTAAAATTTTAAATATAAGTTTTGATAACGAAAAGTCCTTGCTCTCATTTCCCTTCAGCTCAAGGAAAAAAGTCGTTGAGTGGGTTCTTTTAGGTAGAGACTGATAGCTATACTTTTTAAATTCTGATCTGTTTGTAAAAGGTAGTACGCAGAGGAGAATAGTCGTATGTAATTTTGACCGGTACAGTTGAACTTGATATAATTTGTACTATAATTTACCTGTAGACCCTACTTTAAAAAACACACCTTTTAACGACGAGTTTCTATAGAAATAGAAGCTAAAACTTAAGCATAAGTATGAAAGAAGGCACCGAACAAAAGTCCACTCACGAGATGCTCAGGCTTGTTACCTGAGGCCATTTTTTTTTGTAAAGATAAGGTTTTGTTAGAGCTGAATTTGCATATTTTTTATTTGGCCCCCAATTGCACCATAATTTCGAAATTAGCCCCATGTGACATGAAAGTGTAAATCTAGCCCTCTTACCTAGTGCGGAAGAACCAGTGGTTGACGTGTGGCTCGTATCGTGGCCCTGTACCGTGGTAGTCCCCAGCGAGGCACAAGCTGGCATGACATGGCAGGTGCCAGGACCCAAGGTGCCGCGCCACCCGACCATGAAATAGGGCAAGGAAGGTGTCGCGCTCCGATTCCACGGCACCATGCCCCTCTTGATACATTTGCGTCACCGACCTAGAAAGGAAAGGCAGTGGTGCTAGACCAACCCCATTGTTCGCAAACAATGGACAAAGGGAAGGCTGTGGTGGCAGAGCATGCTATGTCATCGTCCCAAGGAGAACCATGTCATGCACAAATTAGACTCTAAGCTGATGCACCGGAGTTCATCCCTTTGTTGGCCAACAAACCTTGCAGGTCAACGCCTGAACAGGATCGCAAGCACATGCTCTTGTGGAAAGGAGTGTACCTCACTCTTGTTGACAGCAAGAGTGGCCACATGAATCTAACAGCTACACTTTCAGATCCTATATCATCATCTACCCCAATTCCACGACCTTTCTTTGAAGGTTCATTTTTTCTGTCGCGGCATCATCATCGTCAACACAATGCTCGGCATGTGTGGATTGATTTCCCTGTGGCAATTGACTCTATCATGGTAATTTGTCAACGTGAGCAAGTGCGCAACACCATTTGGAGCAGGATAAGAAAGAATCGCCTGAGGATTTGTAACATCCCAAATAGGGAACTACTATAATTACAAAAATTACAAACTATTGTAATGGTTTTTCCTGTGTTCTCAAAAGTTTTTGGCGTATTTCAAATGTCTCGATTTGATTTCTTGCTAAAAGCCCGATTAATAAAAATCCAAACCTTGGAATCTAGAACCAAAGTTTAAAGTTTAAAAATTGAGAAGATCCAAAACTCCTTGGAAGTCTTAATTTCAAATTTAAATTAAAATCTGGAAAATCAAAGCCCAGAACGGAAATTAAAATTTTATATAAAACCTCTCCCATCCAAATTTGTATATCTGAAAAATTCCAAATTCGAAAAATTAAGAATTATTTCCCCATGACTCGACAATCTTAAAAGTAAGTTGTTGAACCCAAAAATTTGATCCCAGTTTTAAAACTTAAAAATCTGGCTGCAAAAACCCGAAATTGAAATTACTAAAAATATCAAATTTCTTCTTGGGCCTAGACCCATTCCTTCTTTTTCCCGGCTCGTTGCCTTTCCCCCGGCTCATCTCTTTCTTTCTCAGCCGGCCTGCGTGCTGCCTCAGCCCACCCGGCGCCTTCTCCTTTCCCCATTACTTTCTTCCTCCCCTGTTCTCCCAGCGCGCCGCTCGCGCCGGCACCCTGGCCGTGCCACTCTTCAAACCAAGCCGCCAGCCCGCGCCGCTCTCCGCCCCTAGTTCCGCCCGTGCCACCCCCGGTTTCGCCAGCCCCCGCCCCTGGTTTACCCGACGCCCATACCGACAGTACGCCGACACCCATGCCGAGTATGCCTCACCATGCCGCCGGACGCGCCGCCCATGCTGGCACTGCTCCCCTCCCTTGCCTATAAGTAGCCCTAGCTCGCCTCCTCTTCCTTATCCCCCATTTGAGCTTGTTCGAGCTACCTAAGCCCACGCCGGCCGCTGCCCTTTCACGCCAATTTTGCCGCTTCGGCCCTCCCCTCCACAAGACGACCCCGTTGCGGTGTACCCCCTGTCGCCCGCCGCCTCCCCATGCAGTTAATTGCAGAACTGTTGCCTGAGCACGCCGCGCCAGTTTCTTCGCCCTTTCTAGCCGGCCACCGCCATTCCCGCCGCCGTTATCTCCGCGGTCATTCCCGGACCGATTCCTCGCTGCGGAAGAGTCTCCTCAGTGCCCCAAAGCTCCCCCGACTGCCGGCCGAAGCTCTCCCCCGCCAAAGCAATCCCGCCACGGTGACCTCTCGCGCCGCCACTTGTGCTCGTCACCGGCCCACGGCGACCTTCCCCAATCACCTTGACCGCTCAGGTGAGCTCTCGACACCTTGCTCGTGCTCACGCGCGCCCTTTCTCCTTCCCTCTCCCTTCCGGCCGTCGGCGCCCGAATCAGCTCCCCTCACCTGACCGCCTTCCATCGCCGCCGGCCCGCCACCATGTCTTCCGGCCGGAGCTGCCGCCTCTCCGAGCTACCTCGCCACCGGGGCATCCCATTTTTCTGGTCGCCGCCACCTCCCTGGCCGCTCCTTCCGGCGTCGCCGCCGCCCAGCCCCGGCAGCTTCCTTCCCTGCTTCCACTGCTCCTCTGTCTTCAGTTTCAGCCGAGGACCATTCTGTCTCTCCCTCTCTCTTTGTGTCTGACATGTGGGCCCCACTAAAAGTAGCACCTAGTAAATGTGTATCCTCTCAATTCATTTCTAGAAGCAGTCATAGAATATGAGATGTAACTAAAAATGGGAATAATAATTTAATTATGAAATTAAACTAAAAGGGTTATGAAGTGAAATTAAAAATTTAAGTTTGATTAAATTGCATAAAAAAGACACATTGTGAATGAGAAGGAGGCATAAGAAATTACTATTAAAGTTCATAATGAAAAAGAATAATGCAATTAAACTAAAACTAAGCATGGGTCAATTGCATGCCAAATTAATAAGTTAAAGTTAATTAAAGTAAGCTCATGACGTGAACTATTTTCCTATTACTAAGAAACTAACATGAAGTTAATAAAGTAATAATAATAATAATAATGACAACAACATCATGGCCAAATGATTTAGTTTTGAAGCTTGATAAAAGATTCATACCCATATAATCTTGCCCAAGTCTATGACAACTAAGTAAATCAATTCAACAAAATTGTGTCACATGAAATATTAACCACGAATTGCTCATCTCTCTTAGTAGTGCTTAAAATAATCATTGGCAAGCCACATAAAATATCAAGTGTGGTTTACTCATCTCTAAAATCATGGAAGCTATCCTCTCAAAAGAGCTTAAAAATATTTGTAGTAAAGACTTTAACATTATCTTAAATACTGAGATTTAAGATGACAAATAAAATATGATTAAGAAAGCCTTGAATAAGAAAGAGCAATCCTTAATCTTTGTCTCGCATCCAAATTCCCCATCATTATCTCAGGATTTAAATTTAATGATCAAGAATAATTAATAATAAAAGAAATAGCTTTATTAAGAATATCCCTAAAAAGTCATAGCATCCCTTTTTAGTAAAACATAACCGTTGGCCATTTCTAACAATTTGGTTGATCAAGCAGAAAGATTAACTTTACTCATAATAGCGACTGGATTAAAATGGCCAACCCCATCATTTACATAAGCCGCTAACATAATGATTTATTAAGTCGGCTACTGCAATCTCAGATAAGTATCGCATTATAAAATATCAAAGTTACATCGAGTATCTAAAGTTTTTACTCATCTCCTGTAAAACTTCCGCATCCTAAAATCACAACGTTCTGTCCCTTTTTACTATCCTCGCTAATTAACCCCTTTTATCTATCCATAAGTCCTGCCTGATTCACGGGACTTCCTTGATAAATATAAATTAATAAAGAGAAAGTCACAAAATAAAAGATCGAGTCTCGCCCTTCCCCAATCGGCTGTGTTTGGCCACTTGCTTTTCCAAAGCTGGTAATTCCTATAAAATACTCCTTCACCTTCGATCTTTTCTTATCCTAATTTTCCCTCACGATAAAGCTACTCAGCCACCTCATTCTCTCGCCCAATTCATCTACCGCTATGCTTTCAGCACACTAATCCGAATCATCTTCCTATTCCCAAATCGTAACAAATGCATAATTTAAATTAAATTGGGCATTTAAAGTATTTGGATTTATTTGGTCTTTCTTTTCTGTGCCGCGTATTAGAATCTGAAGACTCGACGAGGCGACGGATTCGAACAGGATCAAGACTTGGGCAAAAGCGACGACTAGGAAGTTAAGATCGCTGACTGAGTAGGCTTTGACTTAGATCAATCAAGACCATGGTACACCAAGCAAGGAAAGTCATCACTTTGATCATATTGATCCTACATTTTTATGCAAAATTATGTTCCTTTAAACTATCAACTTGCATGCCTAATTTATTATGCAAATATATGTCAAAGCTTTAGGTAGCTACATGCCCACTTGATGTTGTATTAAATTTATTATGCCATTCCTTGACACTTGAATTACCTGATCCTTGTCACCATAGATTTTAATGATAATGTTACTAGCTATGAGTCATATTAAATTCCATGCTAGTCTTGTCAAAGTCCAGGGCGCTAGTTGCCCTGATCATCAATCTTCAAAAACATGAGAACTTGTTTGGGACAGTCATGGGATGTATGTGGCTGAATACTTTGTTACTACTTATTTTATGCTTCTCAAAACCCTCAAAACCTGCTATACCTATCTGGGCGGGTGGTAAGAGTGGTTGGTGCGGAAGTAGCACGAGAATATGTGGTTTGTGGACTGAACCGCCCGGACGCATTTAGGACTTAATCCTGTGATGACTTCTTCGTGTAAAACAGTACAACCATAAGTCTGCAAATTGCAACTTGGCTAAGTAAATCTATCGAACCCCCGAAACTCATCTCACCGGTAGGGGAAAGAAGTGGATGTTACAAGAGCAAAAGAAGGCCTAAAGGGACACCAAGTGCAAGGTGAAGTTTGCAGCCATGCTAGCGTTGTGGAGAGTTGCAGTCTGAATGCGCTAGTTTCCGTGGTTGCATCCCGTGCAAAGTATGGGACCCACCGCAAGTGGGAGCAGCCCATAAAGTAAGATGACAAAAGGGGCTCGATATTTTGAACAGTTATTGTGATGATCTACTCAACCGCATGGCTAAGGAATCGTGTGGAGCAACGAGTGGATCGTCTCTTGTGGTGAAAGTGTACAAATTATGCAGAGAATAAACTATTCGAATAGCCGTGCCCACGATCAAGGGCAGACATGGGATTCTCCTCGAGTTAGTTCTATTTCAAAAACCTTTGTGGGTGGGTCAAAAACCTATCAAAGGGATGTACTCTGACTTTGAATTTTTCCTGGAGGGACGTACTCCAGCGTGGTCAATAAGATGGAAGTGGCATAATAATCAAAAGCTAGCATAGATGGATGGAAGCTACACCGCTATAAATATTGCACAATTCCAAACTCTTTAAAGCATGTTTATAAAATGCCAAGTCATAGGACTTTTAATTATGAATATTGCAAATGTCGCATTAAGCAAATAAAAGAACCTCAAGCCTCCTTTGACAGCCTTACATCTATTATTATTGCATCCTGTGTGGTGGCTTGCTGAGTACTGTCGTGCTCACTCTTGCTTAATTACCATCATTCAGTCAGAAAGGAAATAAAGTCAAGCCTTGCGATGCCTAAAAAGGGTCGACAGAGCTGGAAGGCGAAGAGGCCATGGACTAGGTCGCGAACCCCAGTTGGCTGCCTGTAGGCAAGTCCTGAGGGTCCCACCTGTGTGGAGTTCCCACTGCTACATTTTATCGTTTTCAGCCTAATCGGCCCATGAGTAAGTATTACTGTATTATTTACGCTTCCGCATGATATGATTTTGATATACAGTAATGTATATTTTGATATACAATAATGGAATAGCACAGAGGATCTGAGTTTGCTAACCCGAGGTCCGACAGGATTCGAGGAAGAATGAATCTTGCCCTGGATGCATATATCACATGACGTATCTGCCAAACCCCGCGAGGTACTTCCAAGCGCGTCGACATCTGCAAATAATGTTGAAGGTGCTATTATGAGGCGATCGGACGCCCTCACCAAGTGGCCGAAGTACCGAGAGTTCATTGAGGAAAACCCTCGATGGCAAAACTACATTACCCAGGCTGCCTATGCACGTGCAAAATGAGCAGCCTATAAACAAAGCGAGTTAGCAATACGAGCTGATTTCATGTCCAACAAAATTCAAGGGGCAAACTCTCCATCATCAAGTCATGGTGGCAAGACCCAAATGGAGAAGAAGCCAGCAAGCATACTCAAGAGGTGGCAACAACGATGGCTCCTTAGCCAACTCAGAAGAGGGTGCCAAAAATGCAGTTGAGGTACTTGTTTTGATGCCGGTTGGAGTCACAGAGGTGGCGAACGATACCAGCGAAGTGTCCTCAACATTGACACACTTCAAAAGAAAGAAAGCCCGAAATAATGTTGCAATGTGTTATCATTTTGTAACTCATAGTCAAGCAAATTCGGGTAATGAAGAGCATGATTCAAATTACTCATGGTCTCATAATACCCTACATAGTGATTCCTCTTCCTCTCCTGAAAATGATCTCCAACATGCTACAAACGCTTATGAACTACGTCCTCATAGTACTGAACCAAGCTACGCAGAACAAGTTCTTGCGGCAAATGAAACATATTCGATTGATGAGCAGTTAGCCCAACTTACAGGCTGCACTTCAATAAAAACAAAATGAGTTGGCTGCTATACGCAACCAAGTAGCTAATAATACAAGCCGGGATAATGACATACATGCTGCTGCAAATCAGCATAGTCACCAATCATTGCCTGTAATTAGCTTAGAGACAATTCAAAAGATGATCGCTGAGGGGCTTAAAGCCCAGTATATGCAAACTCACCACTTGATGCGTTCGGGGTATGTTAAGCCATACACCCACTGAATTTCGACATGGTGCCTTTCCCAAGCAATTACCGCCAGCCATAATTCAGCAAGTTCAATGGAACCAGGTCTCGTCACAAGCATATAGCTCATTTTCTTGCAGCCTATCAAGATACAACCCACAACGTAGCGCTTCTCTTATGACAGTTTGTGTAGACACTTTCCATTCCAGCCTTCATATGGTACAACAAGTTGGCATCAAGGTCAATCAAGACATGGGAGCAAATGCAAGATAATTTTCTCGAGCACTTCTATAGCACTCAGAGAACAGTGGGCATCAATGAGTTGACCCAAATAGAGTAAAGAACAAATGAAAAGGCTGTCTATTTTATTAACACTTGGAGAAATTTAAGCCTCCACTGCCCACAGCCAATTACTGAGCCTGAAGCCAAGCAGATGTGCATGAATAATATGTGCCCTGACATGGCTATCTATTTTCAAGGCGTGTGGTCTGTCACTTTTGAAGAGCTGGCCTTGAAGGCTACAAATATTGAGAATTACATGCAACATGTTGCACATTGAACAAAGACATTCACCAAGCCTACAGAGAAAGGTGGCAAATGTGATAAGTTGCCTACCAAACCAAAACAGGTGCAAACAATGGAGGCGACAGCGGAGATTCCATAATTGCAGTCTATGGGAGCCACCATAAGAAATCAAGAGCAATAGGGAATTCAAGCTCGTAGGAGGCCAAACCTTAGTGAGAGACAAAAAAAAGAGTATTCCTTCCCAAATGAGGAAATCAAAGACTTATTTATGGGCTTATAGGAGTTGAATCTCATAGAACTCCCCAAACCAAAAAAAGGTAGAAGAAGCTTCCAAGTTTAATGAGCCAAATTATTGCCATTATCATCGCATCTTGGGGCATACGCTTAAAGACTACTTTGTGGTAAAGAATATTATCTAGAAAATTATTGATGCAGGAACAGTTTGATGTGACCATGCCACCAACACGTACGACCATAGCGGCCAATATCAAGAATGAACTAAAGGTGAATTCGTTTCTTCAACTTCAACATATTTTAAATGAGAATATGATGCTACCTAATGATGAAAATATATATATTTTTAGCACCACATCACTTTGGAACCAATTGAAGCAAGGGTTCAAGTCGGACAGGTTTTGGAATCCAATTCGGCCTCCAGATCAATTCGGATTCAGCCTGACAGGCCAACTTCAAACGGCCATAACTTTTGATCCAAAAGGCTTCTCGGGGCCCGTGAGTACTCGTTGGAAAGATCTTGGAGTCTACTTTCAGATGGATCTGGTCTCACCTCCAAACTCCGCTCGAGCAGATCAGAAACTGCGAAACAAGCCATGTCACTTTTCCAGTCCGAGTCAAAGTGGGCCGAGGGCCTTGTAACTTGGGCTATTTGGGCCGGTACTGTTCACATGAACAGTACCACGTGTGTGAACAGTAACTAGGAATAGTACCACATCCCTTTACATTAGATAAGTGTGGCTCCCCCTCCCCTATTTAAGGAGGCCGCACCCCTTTAGTTTTCCTGGGGGGTTTTTCTTAAGAGTTTATTCTGCTTAGCAGTTTCGCCGCATGTTCGGTTTGAGAAACCCCAACTTGTGAACTTAATCTTTATCCGCAATATAGATTGCATCTTGTACTCTCTTGCTTGTGTTCTCGATTCGCTTGCAGGAGATAGCCTTCTTGGCGAGGTCAACCGTGTTCGGCACGGTTGATAACCAACGGAGCAGTGGTGTAGTGATTGCGAGGGGTTCAATCTGTTTTGATCGGAGCCTTTGGATCATCAACGTCGAGATCTCCACAATCGACTTATCAGTACCTCTCGGAAGATTGGGCCATCGTTACATCAGTTGGTATCAGAGCAACGGTTGCCCGTGAGGTAATTCTTGTATCCCTAGTTAGTAGATTAGTTTTTATTTCCTATAGTCCAGAAAAAAATATTGCCCCACAAAAAGAATTAATTCCGCTGTCCAAACCCCGTTGTGCCTTTCAATCTGTTAGTTTTGGTTTGCTAAATTGAATTTGTGTCCATATTAGCATTGTCTAGTTGCTGGTCATATCTTTGTTCCATTAAAAATCCAAACAAAAGAAAAATTCCCCACCCCAAACCCTAATTTCCAAATTCGGCTGATTTTTCCTTTCTCTGCAGCCGCCACCAAAAACGTCATATCTTTTGATTCCGAGATTATTTTTGAGTGAGACCACCGCTATTAGATTCAAAAACTCCTTATCCATCTATCTATAAAATTTCACGTCATTCCAGCAAGGCAGTTAAGAGATATATGCGGTGAAAGTTGACCCAGTTATCTGTTTTGAATCTACAACAGTCAGCAGTTGTGATTTTTGTGCGAATTTCTGCGTCGGGTTTTGGAAGTTGGCCCCAAAAGAAAATCTGTATGAAAAGCCATCAGAAAACAGAGAAAAAAAGAATCAGTGGAAAAAAGGCATCTGACAAAAATTTACGGCCAAAATACCGACGTACTGTCCAGTGGACAAAAATCTTCAGTTTTCAGTTTTGGGTCAATCCTTGTGTTCTTCAATTCCAGATTGCATTGGATTGAATTATCTTGTATTTACCACTCATACACATTGCCATACACTTATTTTTAGCCTTCTTCCATTCTTGGTTGATCAGCAACATAGGCTAAGTGTTAGATACGGACTATAATTCAATTCTATGCAATTCTAAAATTAACTGATTGTTCTCTATTGCTACCATATTGTGCCTTCCAAGCTACACCTACTCTTGATCAGAACAGGTTCCCTCTTGCAATCGTACCCACGCTCGACACGGTATCACGAACCAGCCACCAGTTGTACCACCTGCTGCATCGGTAAGAACACTTGTAAGAGTGTAGTAAGACGCTTGAGAATATGTGATTCCACCTTCCACCACCTAGTAGTGCATAGGGATAATACCTTTGTGTTGTCTTTTGTTTTCTACTAACCATGACAGGTGGGTTGTCTGATGATAATGAGAGACAAAACCGCGACGCAAATGCTTCATTTGCTGCCCAAGATGCACGCCCACGACACCGCCTACATCAAAACCGTCACGGTATGGGAGGTAATAATTTTCAGCACCATAATGATCGTTCTAATCATGACCCTTTTGCTAAAGTCAAATTTATCATTCCATCTTTTTCTGGTCTTTATGATGCTAAAATATATCTTGATTGGGAGATGACGGTAGAGCAGAAGTTTAATTCTCACTTGGTTCCTGAGCAACATAGAGTTAGACAAGCTACTAGTGAGTTTAAGGACTTTGGTATTATCTGGTGGAATGATATGGGTACCATGCGCTTACAACCTTATACATGGAAGCGGTTAAAAGAAGCTATGCGTGCTAGATTTGTTCCTACTGCTTTTAAACATGAAATGCAAAAGAAATTGCAGTGCTTAGACCAAGGTAATAAATCTGTCGAGGAATATTATCAAGAACTACAAATAGGCATGTTGCGTTGTAATGTTGTAGAAGATGAGCAGGATAAGATTTGTCGTTTTTACGGGGGGTTACGGCGTGAACTTCAGGACATTGTTTATTATAAAGATTTTACTACTATCAACCAGTTGTTCCAGCTTGCTGTGCTTGCAGAAAAAGAATTGCAGGGTAGGCAACAAAGGACAAGGAGCAACTTTGGAGGTATGTCTACATCGAGATCAACGCCTGGGCGAGCCAAGATAGCCCCACCACCTATTTGTCGAGCTGCTGCCCCCTCTGTGAGTAGGGCGCGTTCAGCAGCACCGCCGCCACCATCACACACACCCGAGACAAGCAAATCTACTAGTGTGCAAGCACCAGCAAAGAGCTCTTCATCGATTGCTTCCACGGGCCGTACAACGGACATTGTGTGCCACCGTTGTAAAGGGATGGGCCACGTCATGAGAGATTGCACAAGTCAGCGGGCGTACATTACGACAGAAGATGGTGGTTATGTAAGTGCTAGTGATGTTGAGGATGAATATGCTCTTGCAGCTAACCTTGCAGGTAGTGGTGATGAACATGAGAACAAACATGTGTTTGTGCCATTTTCTGTGACTAACAACTTGCAGGTAGTTGAGAACCATGCCAAAGAAGAGCATGAGCTGATTGAATCACTGACCCCATTGGTTGAGAATGAAGATAAGGAGATGGATGCATTTACATCATCTGAGGAGAGCCAAAAAGGTAAAGAACATGGTACTATCATCGCTCACGGTAATGATTTGGTGCTACAACAAGACATAGAGCAACCTTGTGAGTATATACCTGTTGTAGTGCAATCTTTTGATATTCCTTGTGTTGACTTAAATAAACCATGTGCTGATCTAAATTCTCATAATTTTGCACATGTTAAATTAATAACACATAAAGAAGTTTTGACTAGAATTTCTCCTGCTAATTCATTGTGTTACATCATGTTGGATCTACCTATGAAATTGTCACATGCTATGGAGAAAGTTTCTGAACTTGCATGTTCGAAATTCTTATTTAGTACCTACACCCCTGGATATAAGTTTAATTTGATTGGAGATTATGGTGTGGAAAATCAATTTCTTGTATATCGAATATGCATAACTTGTGATCACATAGATGAATTGAAACTTGTTGTTTGGGACAACAATTCTTGTATGCTGAATCATGTTGAATGTGAGAGGGAAGTAAAATTTAGTACTCATTCAATGTCTATGTGTTCATCTCTTTTTGCACCATCTAGTATAGACAATCTGAATAAAGATGATGAATTATGGCCGAACATACAAAGCTCTTCACTCTTACTAGATGAATTTGCTATTGTTCGATTGAGATATGATTATATAGATGAACTTTGCTTGATTCCAAAAGTTCTAGTTTTGCCCATATGTGCCACCACTACAAGTTTACAAATTCAAAGATTTGAATTGCATAAATGCGTCACTTACATTTGCAAAACAAGTTGCAATAATTACTGTGTGAGAAATTTTGAATTGCTCATTAACATATATGATTACTTTTGGGTTAATAATACAACGAGCTTTTATGATAATTGCTGTTTTATAACATTAATTGTGCAACAACGAAGAACGGTTAAAACGGATGACATATACATATACCATGCATACACCTTGGCTTCTTTATTACCATTTTTTCAGCTTATCAAAAGCCGAGGACGGCTTTGTTTGCAAGAAGGGGAGGATGATAAGAACATGAACCCTATGGATACAACCATATTTGCTCTACTTGTTGTTACAATTACAAGAGCTCCTACGCATCACTTAAATTATGAGGTGAGCTCGTTTCAAAGAGATTTTACTTTATTTGATAAAGAACTTATGATATTACGTAATGAGAGTTTGTTGCGTTTGTTATCATACACCAAGATTTATGATCAAGATCATGCAATACGTGACACTACACATATGTTAAAACCGAGGACGGTTTTCCATCAAGAAGGCGAGGATGATGTGA
The DNA here is from genome assembly GCA_017311315.1 of Dendrocalamus latiflorus. NCBI lineage: Eukaryota > Viridiplantae > Streptophyta > Magnoliopsida > Poales > Poaceae > Dendrocalamus > Dendrocalamus latiflorus. Next base: position 15,418,646 of record CM029650.1, on the reverse strand, counting down.
CCACGCCACCAACACGTACGACCATAGCGGCCAATATCAAGAATGAACTAAAGGTGAATTCGTTTCTTCAACTTCAACATATTTTAAATGAGAATATGATGCTACCTAATGATGAAAATATATATATTTTTAGCACCACATCACTTTGGAACCAATTGAAGCAAGGGTTCAAGTCGGACAGGTTTTGGAATCCAATTCGGCCTCCAGATCAATTCGGATTCAGCTTGACAGACCAACTTCAAACGGCCATAACTTTTGATCCAAAAGGCTTCTCGGGGCCCGTGAGTACTCGTTGGAAAGATCTTGGAGTCTACTTTCAGATGGATCTGGTCTCACCTCCAAACTCCGCTCGAGTAGATCAGAAACTGCGAAACAAGCCATGTCACTTTTCCAGTCCGAGTCAAAGTGGGCCGAGGGCCTTGTAACTTGGGCTATTTGGGCCGGTACTGTTCACATGAACAGTACCACGCGTGTGAACAGTAACTAGGAATAGTACCACATCCCTTTACAATAGATAAGTGTGGCTCCCCCTCCCCTATTTAAGGAGGCCGCACCCCTTTAGTTTTCCTGGGGGGTTTTTCTTAAGAGTTTATTCTGCTTAGCAGTTTCGCCGCATGTTCGGTTTGAGAAACCCCAACTTGTGAACTTAATCTTTATCCGCAATATAGATTGCATCTTGTACTCTCTTGCTTGTGTTCTCGATTCGCTTGCAGGAGATAGCCTTCTTGGCGAGGTCAACCGTGTTCGGCACGGTTGATAACCAACGGAACAGTGGTGTAGTGATTACGAGGGGTTCGATCTGTTTTGATCGGAGCCTTTGGATCATCAACGTCGAGATCTCCACAATCGACTTATCAGTACCTCTCGGAAGATCGGGCCATCGTTACATCACAGTTGGTGCAAACTTCTTTAAAAGCTTCAAGAAAGGCAAGAAAATGGCTGTAGCAAACGTTGTCACCTTTCAAGATGACTTGGCCATGCATCATGCCATGGTCGGTAGCAAAGATGCAGTTGCCAATTTAAAAGAGAGGCTTTGTATCAAGGGATCCATGCCACAAAGCTCGATCCATCAACTTTTTGAAGAGTCCAAGATAGGGGGTAGTGGCGGCCAGGAGGCCGTGTGTTGCGACAAGTGATGGCACAAGGTGAGGTTCCATGCTCCACGTCAAGAATAGCGTGAAGATTGACAAAGCGTGCGGGCAGTCCTCATGAAGAATTCAATATCCTCACCATTGGCGTATTCGATAATGATGATGATTTTCTTCATTTCCATGAAGAAGAATCTCTAGAAGTTGACCAAGTTTAATTTAGATTGGGTCGCCAATTAGCTGATCCTCGTCCTCTAGCTGGAAGGGAGCCCAAAAACAAAGATGTAAAGCCGAAAGAAATGATTGACACTTTTGCTAATATGTTTGTCAAGTACGATGTAATCTCTCACTTAAAGAAGATACCTTCCATGCTTTCTGTGTATGATGCTTTGTGTTTTTCATCTGATTTGCGCAAGACTTTTGTTACAACACTTTCTTTCCCCGAAGATCATAGAGTAAAAGTGTCACAAACAAAGACGGAAGTAGCTGAGATTTTAAATATGACGTTCACTGAGGAGGACATGCTATTAGATTCTAAAAAGCACAATAGACCACTTCTCATGTTCGGTGAAATTGATGAGATGCCCATAAATCATATAAAGATGTATGGTGGATCTGCTATAAATTTATTACCTTTACGTACCCTAAAATAGATCAGATATTCCAAAAAGGACTTGAGCTGATCTAACGTGGTTATTCATGGCTTTAGTCAGTCTAGTCAGGAAGCTATGGGTACCATATCATTAGTTTTGAAATTGGAAACATTATGCACATATGTAAACTTTCACGTGATTAATGCAGGTACCTCATATAATGCCCTACGTGGTCGCCTATGGTTGCATGAAAATCAAGTCATACCATCTACACTTCATCAATGCATCAAATACAGGGTTGGTCGGGAGAGACAATATAGATATTTGCTAATAAAAAGCCATTCATGGTAGCTGAATCCTTCTATAGTGATGCAAAATTCTATTTTGAGCCCGTCGATAAAGTGCGTAAGCCAAAATCAGTGTTTGTACCAAAGTTAAATTTCATAAAGAAAGATATTAAGGAATCCCTATCATGAGTGAAGATACCAATATATACCAAGTAACCAAAGGAAGAAATTAAAGGAGATCCAATATTTCGTGTTATAAATAAATCATCCTTTAATAAAGGTATTAAATTTCCGACACCCGTACCTCCTTTGGTACAACATAAAGTAAAACAAGCTCAAAATTTATTGCACAAGTCTAGTACAAGCAAAAACAAGAATAGAGGAGTTGCTCAAATCACCTTGTTAGGTAAGGATTATGAATCATTGTCTATTTCTTTATATGACAATAAGGTTCTTTATATGATGTAGAAAATGGGTTATGATATCTTCAAAGGACTTTCTCTATGCAACGGTTGGGGGTAGCTTGCACCATTTGAAAAGGTGTTGTCCCAGGCATAATTTGAAGCCCTGCACAAAGATCAAACATTAAAGGAAAAGAGATATAGGTTGGGTTCTAATGTTTGTATGATTTCAACTGAGAGCAAAAGAGCTTATACCTAGGTTCACTAACTTAAGTATTCAACATATTGTTAGAAGCCAAAATGAAAAGGCCGATGCGTTGGCCAGTTTGGCAGCTAGCATGTCATTAAATTATTATGAAACAATGGACGTGTGCATAGAGGAATGGAGAGTCCTGCGGGTACTCAATGAGGAAGAGGAAACAACATCCTCTATAGCGTTGACAGCGGATGTTTGTGAAATTGAAATAGGAGATTAGAGGACTCCATTTCTCGATTATTTACTCCACGGTTATCTACCTCTCGATTCTTGTGAAAGGACTAGAATCCAAAGAATGTCAGTCCATTACACAAGTATAAACAATAAGCTTTATCGTCATTCGTATGATGACATCCTATTGTGTTGCCTCGTTGGAAATGAGGTGACGAAAGCATTGAGGGAAGTGCTTGCTGGAGTTTATGGTGCACACCAATCTGGTCCCACACTGCATTATCAATTAAAGGATTTAGGCTACTATTGGTCTACAATGTTCGAAGATGCTATGAAATTTGTAAAAAGGTGTCATGAATGTCACGTACATGCTGACTTCAACCATCAACCACATGAGCCACTGCATCCTACCAGCATGTCTTGGCTCTTCGAAATGTGGGGAATGGATATAGTCAGACTAAATCAACCACCATCATCTAAATGGCACAAATCCATTCTCGCAACGACCGACTATTTCTCTAAATGGGCGGAAGTCATACCATTAATGGAAGTTAAGGTAGAAAATGTTGAGAATTTTATAAGAACTCATCTTATATATCGCTTTGGTGTCCCTTTGCGAATTATATCCAATAATGGATCACCATTCAAAAATAGACAGATGGAAAAGTTGTATGAAAAATTTAAAATAAAGCACCATTTTTTTATAGCGTACAATGCAGCAGCCAACGGACAAGCTGAGACATTTAATAAAACCTTATACAAATTACTGAAGAAGGTGGTCTCAAGGAATAAGCAAGATTAGCATGAAAAGCTACTCGAAACCTTGTGGGCGTATAGGACCACGACACGCACACCAACTGGAATGACTCCTTACTCCCTGGTGTATGGAGGAGAGATGGTCTTACTGTTGGAAGAACAGATTAATTCTTTGAGAGTCTCTATGCATGAGAAAGTCTTAAAAGAGGAAGCCGCTAAATTATGATTAGAGAAATTAGAATATCTTGAAGGGAAAAGACTTCAAGCATTACAAAATCTAGAAGCGTACCAGACTAGAATGTCACAAGCTTTTGATAAGGTCTCAAAAGAAGGTCATTCAAAGAGGGAGATTTAGTTCTCGCTGTTATTCGCCCCATGAATATTACACATCGGATTTAAGGAAAATTTGAGCCTAAATAGGAAGGCCCTTACATCATAAACAGAGTTTATTCTCTGAACGGTTAATATTCTCCACTGCCGATAAATGGAGATTTTATAAAGTGTTATTACACCTGAAATAAAAAAGGAGCTCCAAAACCTTACGAGCCTAAACTGTGGTATATATAAAAAATAGCTCCAAAGCCTTATGATCCTAAACTTTGGTAAATATAAAAATAGCTCCAAAGCTTTGCGAGTCTAAACTATGGTATATATAAAAAAACTGCTCCAAATCCTTACAAGCCTAAACTGTGGTATATATAAAAAAATAGCTCCAAAGTCTTATGAGCCTAAACTGTGGTATATATATAAAAAATAGCTCCAAGGTCTTACGATCCTAAATAGTGGTATATATTAAAAAAAATAGCTCTAAAAACTTACAAGCCTAAACTATGGTGTATATAAAACATAGTTCCAAAGACTTACGAGCTGAAACTGAGGTATATATATAAAAATAGCTCCAAAGCCTTAAAAGCCTAAACTTTGGTATATATAAAAATAGCTCCAAACCCTTACAAGCCTAAACTATGATATGTATAAAAAATAGCCCCAAAAACCATATGGGCTTAAACTGTTAAAAAATGCTCTAAAGCCTTAAGAGCTTAAACTATGGTACAAAAGAAAGCACTCCAACACCTTACGATGATAAACTGTGGTGCAAAAAACATGAACACTCCATAGCCTTACGAGCTTAAAATGTGGTACAAAAAAAAGCTCCAAAGCCTTATGAGCTTAAACTATGGTGCAAGAAAAAATGCTCCAAAACCTTATGAGCCTAAACTGTGGTGCAAAAATAGCTCCAAAGCCTTACTAGCCTAAACTGCAGTGCAAACAAAATGCTCTAAAACCTTATGAGCCTAAATTGTGGTGCAAAAAATAGCTCCAAAAAACCTTATGAGCTCTAAATGGTGGCCCAAATAAATTGCTCTTCTGGTGAAAAATATATAATAATCACTCCAAAACCGTATGAGCCTAAACCGTGGTACAAAAAATAACTGCTCCAAAATCTTATGAGCCTAAACTGTGGTACACAAAAATAATCGCTCCAAAGATTTACAAGTCTAAACTGTGACAAATATAAAGGAGGCTCCAAAAGCGTACAAGCCTAAGCTGGGGTACAAAGGGTTATACTCCAATGCTTCATGAGTTTCGACCATATTGTTTTAACCATGTTGTGCCGACCATGTTGGTTCAATCACGTTATTTCCACCACGTTAGTCAACCACGTTGCTTCGATCACTTGGTTCAATCACGCTATTTGGACCATGTTGATTTGACCATATTATTTCGACCACGTTGTTTCGACCACGTTGGTCAATCACGTTGTTCCCTTCGACATGCATTGAATGACACGCTCACTCACGCATGAACGCCTTGCGAGGCATTCTCCTTGATCTAATGGTGCTCGAAAGCATGCGTCATGTAAAGCCAATGCGCGCATGTGCGAAAACAAGCATTTTTGTTTAAAAAAGAGAAAAAGAAGGATTTTTGCATAGATGCATTGCCTAGTGTGCCATTAATTCCAAGTATATAAGCAAATAATAAGAAATGAAACTCCAATCCAGTAGGAGATAAATTGGTGGCAATAGCAAAAAAGTAAATAAATAATAAAGCTCTAAAACTTTCAGATCATAAATTGTAAGTAAGTAAATAAAGCATCAGCGCTTCACTGTTGGCATCTCACTTACAAAACAAAAAGATAATACTACAAGTTCAATGATAAATAACCAGTCTCTTACAAGCATGAATTTCCATAATATAGATAGATGAACTCCAATACATGGCTATATTCATCTAGAGAAAATAAATAGAGTGTTAACACAGTGGGCTCGATATAAAAGAGTTGAATATGAAATGATTTGAATCTTAAAGGTCCAACTGAAATGTCTAAAAGCAAATTGCGGTATACGTAAATTGAGCAAAGGACTCCTAGTCTGGTCCAGAACACTAATTCTTTAAATCCTTAAAGAGTTGCTCGGCATCTTGCCCCAAGGTTGCTGTTTTCTCTTAGAAAACTTTGGTCCCTTGATCAAGTCCTTGGGTAGCGTCAATAAGAATGTCGCCCCATTTTTTCACTTCTGAGTCCTGGCTAGAATGTGTTTGTTGAAACCGTTCCTTAATTTGCCAGAGCTCCTTGAATACACTGGTGACTTTACTAAGTTGTGCACTAAGATCAGCTACCAACTTCTCATTCTCATATTACTTTTCATCTACAAATATTATCTCTTGAGAGATACTCTTGATAATGTCTTCATGGGATGCAAGCTCATGTTTTGCTTTAGCAGTAATTCTCCCTTTCTACCCAGAATTGTGTTCAAAATCTAAATGTGCTTGTGCAGTTGATTTGAAATAATAACAAGCTGGGTTAATATTTCCTAAAATCTAGAAACTCCTGGTATATGAGTAGGGAGTTGCGAAGAAATAGTTTCCAGGAAGGCCTAGCAAGTTCGGTTTCTTAGTGAAGTAGCGTCTAATCCTTCAAGAGTCTTTGTTAACACCATATCGGTGGCATCCATGAATGGAAGGAGTTAAGGTATCAAACAACTCAAGAGTCTGGGGGGAGGTTGTGAGCTAATGCTATAATTGAAATTGGTTGGTCCATGCCTAGTCCAGTTACATCAAAATCATCAACTGATATATTGAAGAATCTACCGAGATCGTGAGCACTTTCACCTGTAAGCATGCAATCGAGCTCCTCGTTACTTACCAAATCATCAATACTAGGGATGTCTAATGAGGATATAGGATCAGAAAATTTCTTCTCGTTTTCAAAGTTGAGTTTGCGTTTAGCTTTTGGTCCTTTTTCATCCTCAATGGAAATGATTGGAGGTCATCCACGCTTTCCTTTTCTCTCAGGTAGCACATCAGTGTTACTTATTTTTGAATTTTCTTGCATAGCATGCACTAGCAAACGCTTCATTGGCAAAAAATTAAATGGAGGGCCCTCTGCTTTGTCTTTGGTCGAGTTGCCCTTTTGCCTCTGCAAAAAAAAGTGAAATCAAAATCCATACATGTCAAGAGATATACTAAAATATATAGATATTATCTTATCGAGGTAGGTTGTCTTGGAGACTCAACAACCTGGCCATTAGAGAGGTAAGTATGGCGGACTTGTCGCCAGTGATCTTTAGTCATTGTTTCCTTCCTTCTGATAGCCACTACATGTTGAGCTTGGCGAGCAATGTGTACCTCTTTTACCACGATGAAATCTTTAGATGAGAGTTTGTGTGTAAGAATATGGCCGTACTGTGCAGGATTGTTCATCCTCATCTCACATGGGACCCAGCCAAGTGCGCTGCCTTTACGAATTTTACTCAATACCAAAAAAAAGGGATGTATAAATTCATGCCACCACCTAGTCCAAGCCACTGAAGAGCTGCCATCACGAGAGTCAACTAGGACGTGATATAATTCTGCTTGTTCTGGGCACAATAAATGTGCACATTGAGCATATGCAATCCCAGCGTCATCCCTGATATACAAATTCAGCAAGGGCGAGAAATGCACAACTTGTTCGAATCTGAAATGTTGAGCCACACGGTCAGGATGGTATGGCTCAATGATACACAAATCAGTGGACATAGTGGTACGCCTCCATGGAAGCATACCACGACGAGTAGAAATCAAGAAGACCTTTCTTCGGTGACTCGCACCTCAGGGTTTTGCCAAATCATTAGTATGCCATGAAATTTGGTAAATTTTAAAAGAAAATCATGTGCATCTTCAGGACAAAAGTGATTAGGGGTCCTAAACATAGTGTTCATCATGGCTGGCTTCCGCACCATATGCTTATAAGTAGGGAAATAGGGTGTTCTCACCATTGCCAAAGATCCTCTTTAAACACACACCCATCCAGCTAATAACAAAATGGACCAGCCAAGGTTGCTTTGTATAGAAGGGGCCGATTGGATGAGTGTTGATCAACCACAAAGAATAGTACAAGGAACATAAGGTAGGTGGAGCTAGGGAAATTTAGTGCCCTAATGATATCCAAGACGCCACTACCAATACACCTTGGCGGATGTAGAGTCCACCTCCAACAACCATGAAACGACAAAGCCAAAGAGTGAGAAAAGCCACCATATAGATGCCCCTATCTCGAAGAGAAGAAAATGATAAGGAACCATCCCTGCTATTATGAACATAGTTGCACCATTCTTAGAAGGAAACTTTACCATCCACTGCGAGATTGTTCCATACATCTAAGAGATGGGACAAGAAGTTGGGAAATAGCAGTAAAGATGAGTCAAGCTCATGGGTTGGTGGCATATACTCCTCATACATGTGTTCATCCAAAAGCAATCTAGCTATTTGATGCATGTCGAGAAGGGTAACGGTGCGCTTACTGCAGCGGAATAGAAAGGTGTTGGTGTATGGGTTCCATTTTTCTAGTAGGGACCTTAGCAAAGAAGGGGAAGTAGAATATTCACCTGAAGAGCAATAGATGGCACCGTAAATGTAATTAACATCAGCCTCATCTCCTTTTAGAATTAGAGAATGGTTTCATAGGACTTCTGTTCCTCATTCAACATACCCAGTTGTAGATGAGATATGTTCAATGTTGTGATTTTCCCAACCAAGGCCTTCTTCAACCATCCTGGTTCCTAGGGTCACAGCTTTGTTAAGTCTGGGCAAGGGCGTTGGAGGATAATAACAAAGAATTAGAAATGAAGAATCTGATTTCCACCCACGACGGCTGAAACCGATAATCCCCAGAGGCATCTCCTGCTCTTTTATTATGGGATTGACAGCCTCACCAAGATCAGGCTAAAAAATTGCCTTCTTGACACCTGTGAAAGTGACATTGAGTGGAACAAAAAGAACCATTGATCCCATGCCATCTAAAAAAATATACATGTAGTGTGGTTGTAACAGCCCAGCTGTTTATTTCAAAATTTTCAGTAAAAAAATTTAATTTAAAATAAAATCAAGTGCTCTTTGATTGCTTGAATTTTTGAGATTTTATTTTGCCTGTTTTTAGCTTTAAAAAAACTTTTTTTAAAAAAGTAATTTAATTGAAAACTTAAAAATATTATTAAATAAAAAGTATTTTGAATTTCTATAAAATCCTAGTTCAAATTAATTATTTCATAGCAATTAGCTTTTATTTGGTTTTTCTGTGCTTTGCTGAAATTTAAAAAAAAAATCAATTTCAAAGCTAAAAAGTATTTTTATAAAAATTAAAAGACCAACTTTAAGTTCAAAATATTTTTCCTAAGTCTAAAACATTCCCAGGAATTTCTGCGAATTTTTCTGGAATTTTTAGACTTTATTTCCTATTTTCTAAGTATTTTTAAAGCCTCATTGTATTTCTAAAAATTAAAAAATGAATTTTAAATCTAAATCTCTCTCGGTCCGACACGTGTCGCTTCTTGATTCAATCCGTCCTCAGCCGATCTAATCCCAGCCGCTTGATCTCACTTACCCCTTTGTTTTAATCCGATGGCCCTAATCTTCTCCATGTGCCACGCGTCGCATATCCGACCGTCCACTCGTTCTCCTCTCTTTTCTTTCTTGCCGATAGCCCAACCCTGCCTGTCAGCTTCTTCTTTCTCCTTGCCTTCTTCAACCTTCCACTGCCGCTATTGATGCCCCCGCGCGAACTCTTAAATTTCACCGTTTCTTCTCGTTAGCCCGAGCATTTGCTACAATTGAAAGCCTAATAACTCCCGCATTCAACCTCCACCATTTCCCCACTTTAAACCCCGCTTACCTCCCACTTTACTCGCCTTTGCGCCGACCTTAACTTCGGTGTAACCGACAGCCGTTCGACGCCTCCACCTTCGCCAGACCTGTGTGCGCATTCCCTGCCCCTCCATCGAGCGAATCCACCGCCGAAGAGCCCCGCCGCCAACGCCCTCACTCCACCGCCTCTGTATCCTTGTTGTCGGCCACCACCGAGCATTCTCAAGTATCACGCCAAGGTACACTGAACTCCTTGTGTCCTCCCCTCCCTCACACACCCCTCGCCGACCCCGGTAGCGCCGTCGTCCGCTGGTGCCCTCAGTCCCCGTGAGCCACCCGTCGCCGGCCATGCCACATCAGCGGCCGAGCCGACGTGGCAGGTGATCTGGTAGCTACACATGCGCCACCTCAGCAGCCGAGAGTCACGCAAGCGCTACGCCGGCCATGTGCCACCTCAGCCTTCTCCCTAGTCCATGGACCTAGTCCACAAAAGCCGGTTCCACCTGTTAGTGAATAAAACCTTTTTCTGTTGAAAAATAATTCAGCCAGAAAATCAAAATCTTTGCTGACGTCACCCTGACGTATAAATCCCTTTTCCCACAGAAAAATAATTCCTTTAAAAATCATTTCCCTTGATGACATCATAATCTGATTTTTCAGTTCAAAAATAATTCCTGAAAATCAAGTTATTTGTTTCTCTCCTTTCAAACTTCCAAAAGATCGTATTTCTTCATTTTAATTCCGATTGAGCCTATTTAAATTTCTAAATTTATCTAAAATTCCAATATATCCATTTTATCCTCTTTTCAAATTTTTGAGTTTGTTTGAATTTATTTGAATTAAATTAAAGCTTAGAAAATAAAAATATTTTACATGGTTAAAATAAACTTCAAACAAAATAGAAATTATTTTATTTAATCTTTTCGGGTTCCAAGGATTTTTGTAGAATTTTCTTCAATTTTTTCGAATTTATTTTATTTTATTATTTTTTTTGTGAAAAAATATATTGTTTTATTTTTGTTTTCTCTCTCCTCGCTTCATCTTCTTCCCAAAGCTTTCCGTCCAGAGCAATGCCACCGTGGCCGTTTCTTTGAGCTCTTCATTCCTCATGAATTTCTTCACGATTTTTCGTGCAATCAAGTGCATTCACTTCCTCTCCTCAAGACTCCTCCATTCCTAATCGTTCCTCTCCTCCTTCATGTGCATTTACATGAAAATGAAACTGTTGCTCTAAATGACATCATCGGTTGATCTCTCTCTCCTGTCCACCTCCACCCCTATAGAAGGGAGCATCGGGTGCCCCTCCTCACCCTCAGTCCTCTCTCCCTTCCTTCTCTCCGTAATCGCCATTTTTCTTTCGTCAACCGAGCGCCGTTCCTCGGCTGTTTGCGCCTTCTATAGTAGAGTTCCGCCACTTTTGGCCACATCACCAGCTTCACATTCATGTGTTCTATGTGGTGCTTCTCTCACCTTTGCCGGAGCTTCACCGGAGCATCGCCGGACCACCGTGGCCAAACCGCGTCGTCGCTTCTCTTCTCACTGCAAGCCGACCGTGCATGTTCCACCATAACCGAGGTAAGCATTGTGTTCCCCGTATTCTCCTCTTCGTTTCACTGCAAACCTCACCCGCTAACTCCTCTCCGTTTGCCCAGAACGCCGATGTCAACCCGTCAGTCGCCGAATGTCTACTCCGCCGTATTCCGCCACCATTCGATATCCTTTGGCTGAGCCGTTTGCACCGTTGAGTTCGCCTCGATGCGTTCTACATCGTGCTTCTATCGTCATCACCAGAAGATTCCCCGAGTCCTCGTCGACCTTGTCGAGCCAGACACTAAAACCGTGCATTCGCATGTACACCCCTTTTTCGATGAGCGCTTTGATTTTTGTTCACGTCATATCGTGCCCTAGCCTCTAAGAAATTTTATGAGCGCTTTGATTTTTGTTCACGTCATATCATGCCCTAGCCTCTAAGAAATTTTTCTAACATTTTATTTAATTTTTCGTGGAGCGAATTGTCAAGAATTGAGCTTTCCGTGAAAATGGCCATTTTTGATTACCGACATCGATTTGTCGCCTCTGGTAAGCTTTAGCCCATGCCATAATTTTTCTTAGACTTGTCTCGCCGCGTTCTACGCCGTGCTCTCTTCCTTTTCCCCAAAAAGCCTCCACAAATTTTCGCCTCCGACACCTCGCCATGGCTGCAATGGCATCTCGTGTCCCCATCTATCTGTTGGTGTTTTCCCCAATCCGTTCACGTCATGTCGTGCCAAACCATCCCATTTAGCTATCTTCCAATTGGTTTTAGATTCGCTTCACTGAGCACCAAGATATCATGTTTTTCCTTTTTCTCTACCATCGTTGTTCAAACGTCGATTGTATCGTGTTCACCATACTGTGTTCTACCCTGTGCTCTCCTTACATCTCCACATTTCATACCCGGTACTATCTCTCTCCAACCTGTCGTTGTCGCTACCGTGCCGTCGGTGCTATTTTTCTCTCACCACCGGTGATTGCTGCCGTTCCTCGCTGCCGTACCCGTGTCACCACCTTCGCCTCATCGCTAGGATTCCATTTTACATGTTCGCCAGCCACCTCGCAGCCTACCGACATAATACTTTTCAAAAAGTAATTCTCGGATGTTGTTATCATTTCATGTGATGTCCAAAACTTCCAGATATTCGTTCTCCCTCATACAAACTCCAAATCCGTTGATTCTTTCTCCTAAATTCATCTAAAATCATAATCTATCTCATTCATCTAAAATCATAATCTATCTCCAAGTATATATTTTATAATTTTTGGATTTTATTTGGATTTTATTTGAATTTATTTTGTTTGGTTCTTCGCGTGTAGACTACGACTATTCCGGAGAGTACGATTGTGACGATTCGCAGCACCAAGTCTTCGAGCAAGGCAAGTTACACCTTTGATCATGTTGCACCCATTAATTTAAATTACTTATATTGTTTTTAAAATTATTATGCATGCGTACTTTTATTCAAACCTAGTTTAAATTCGATTTAAATTCTAGTTATACCCAATTCCTTTGATATGGCCAAATTTGACATTGAACTTCCTATGCCTTGTCACCATAGACAAAAACCTAGTTGATACATTAGTATTAACTGGACATTTTATAGCAAAGCTTAACCATGCTTAGAATAATCATAGATTGGGATATCTTTTTCATATAAAATGATAAGCTTTTGAAATGTATTCTTACTTTGGTGAGTCAAGAAGGACTATGAAATATTTCCAAACAAAATATAAAAACTTGGTTTAGACTTAGGCAAATGGTTAGAGTGGTGGGTGCTTGCCGGCATGCATTGTTGTTTGGTGACACAATGTTGATTATCAGGCACAAGGGGTATGTGGTTGGTGCCTAAGTCAGTTAAGGACCAGTCTGTGAGCTACTATTGCAAAGCCCTATCGTACTACCATAAGTCTGGCATGGGACAGACTTGGCCGAATAATTTGTGAAGTTCCAACTTAATCTCGCTATAAGCTGAATGTGAGTACGTTGTAGGCCGTGAGAAGTCTCACATGGCACAAGAGGGGCTCCAACATGTGGATTCATGTTGTGGTGAAACCTTAGTGGCGGCATGATTATGTTGACAACGGATCATTGTAAAGGGCTTGTCATGATCTTTTGGCCGCACACCTAAGGAAGTGTGTTAATCCGGTGGCAAAAAGGGATGATCATGTCTTGTGGGTAAAGCTGTACAACCTCTGCAGAGTGTATAATCTATCTTGGATAGCCATGCCCACGGTCATGGGCAAGTTGAGTAAAGTTTTTCACGGATTAGACTTTCCTTTTCAAAATGGTTTTACAAACTGCTTATGGATGGATGGAATCCACATGAGATATTTTTGGAAAAGATGGTCCGGGTGGAATGCCCGTGGTTAGGTTAGTGTTTGATTGGAGCCTATACTAATGATATTATTTAAGTTAAAATGATTGTTTTTACATACTGTATCAAATTTAGCTTTTGCACTTACTTTATGGTATTTACTCCAATGTTGCTTTTTGTGCAAATAATCATACTATGCCTTCCTTTGTTAATCCATATGCATGCATTAATTCTATTAAACCTCTTGGTGTAACTTGTGGAGTACTTTATGTGCTCACGTTGCTCAATTCATCATTTTTTAGTGGACAGCTTCGACTTCGGTGAGGATCAGAACGTATAGGTCGCGTCCTGCTGCCGTTTGCCTGTGGGCAGGCTCAGTGGGCTTCTTCCGCTTCGGTTTTTCCTTCCGCTGCTTGTATTTAATTTTGGTTTATGAACCATTGATGTAAACTTTGGCCATCAGGCCCATATTCAGTTAATATAGTTTGTCATTGTGCTTGATATGTATCCATGTTATCACTATGTGCACTAGCTGACCTGCACTAGTGCGATTTACACAGAGGGTTCTGGAGTTGTTGCTCCGGGATCCAACAGTGGTGAAAAGAATTTCTTTCACAAAATAAAATAAAATATATAGAAAAGGGTTGGTCATATCCAAATATGCGGTCCGAGATGATGTATCATTATTATGCAATCTGCGGAAGTACAGAGCAATTTGCTAAAAATGGACAGGATTGGAAAATCTCACCTTCCAGAGAGAAGCTGACACACTAAACCCAGTTAGAAGATAGTCGTTGATTCCACACAGCATCCAATCCATGATGAAAATCAGAAAGAGTTATTACGCATAGTGGTCATTGAAAAGATGCCTTGGCAAAGAAGATAGAAGTCAATTAAGTAAATAGCCATACATATCGAGTGATGAAAATTGACTCCAGATATTAGAGTCACGAGAAAATCAAAAGGAAAGAATATATGACCACGAAAGACGAGGGTTGACAATGTGAGCGTTCGATTAGTCCAAAAATCACATGCAAATCGGTCAAACGACATCTGTAGGATCAAGGATAATCGACTAGAGAGGGTGAATAAGAGGTTCAAAAAAATTATCTTGCCTTTTAAAAACAATTAGCATAATTTAGTCTAGCAAGATGTAGATCGTATGACACAATTGAGGGGGTAAATGATTGTCTCCACTTTTCGAATCTGAAACCAAAAACTCAAACTAGAAGAAAAATCATCTAATCTTATATACATAAAATCCAACCACAGAATACTTGATCGTGTGCACAAGCTTGAAGAAGAATCTGTCCGCTCAGCATTCCGTCCACTCGGCTGCTCGCTAATATCACATATCAATCAACAACTCGCTATGATCACGTATTGAGATCTCCTATCGCACGAAAGACTTTGACTGCTTGAACCGATCGACCACTCAATCGAAAACAAGCCAAAGACAACACCTTCTCTGTAGCGCGTCGGCGAGAACACACAAAAGCAACGCTCAAGAAAATCATGTCGCCGATGAACATTTCTTGGAATACATCTGATCTATTATTTCTGTAACAAGTTTTTGGCTACAAAGCACCCTCACGGCTCCCCTAAAAACTTCCATGATGAAAGCTCTAAAAAATAGTTCACGTTAGCTCTTAGCCTCTCCCTGCTTTTATAGGCTAATGTCCTAATCGTGTCCGATTCAAACACGAACACAACATCTTATTTCTTCCTCAAATCAAGGGACCCGAAACTCTTTCCTAACACGGATTTTATTCAAACTCTACCCTTCCTGCACACGAACTCTATCCATAACAATCCAAAACCAACACGCAACGAAGCCTCCAGGACTACACCTCCTACACCTTCATCACACACCATCACCTTGTATCAAAGCCTTTGGGAACGCACCACCCATAGCTTCTCCATGAATCTCCACCTTTTATCTCCATGTGCTCCAGCATGAGCCCGACCACCTCGTGTGACATCCTTGGTCATCTAGACCTCAGACTTCCCCCATCTTAGTCCCAATTCTCCTCGTCACCTACCATGATCGTCTCCACACCCTCCTGCACATGCAAAGATCAAAGAAACATTTTTCCTGGCACAACTCTTCCCAACTTGACCAACATCAACACACACACACTCAAAACACACCCTTATCCATCTAGAACAAGACCAATACCATCCACGACCATAGTCTAGTCGTACACAACCACACCGCCCATCGCTATCGAGAAAACAAAACCAACAAGTACTCGGTACTTTCGACTACCGAGTACCTTGCTTGTTATGAAAGAAGAAGGAGATGGAGCTTCAACTTGCTTTGATGAAGGAGATATACTTGGATCATTCTTGGCTTAATGTCGCCAATTTGCATATTCTCCATTGCTCGCCTTAATCCTTCATCACCACATCATCCAAATTCTCTTACTCTTCTTGAGAGCTATTAGTTTCATCAAATTGAACATCACATGACTCTTCAACTAAACCAGAGTTTTTATTGATGACCCTATAAGCTTTGCCATTAGAAGAATAACCAGGCAAAAATCCTTCATCACATCCGACTTTGAAATTTAGAAAGTTGAACACCTTTTCTTGAGATATAGCATTTGCATCGACATACTCTAAAGTAAGAAATGTTCAATCTTCTTCCAATGAGAACCTCGTAAGAAGTCTTTTTCAAAAGATGATGCAAATAAAGGCAATTTATGGCATGACAAGCGGTGCTAATGGGCCTGTTCTTTAACGGCTTCTAAAAGCGACTTTTGGCTTTTGCTATAGTACCTAACTTTCAAATGGAGTATTTTCTCAAGACAGGGTCTAAAAGTTAATTGTAGTGCATGTTAAAAGCCCCAATATCTGTATCAACCAAAATCACAAGCGAGTATCTCTCTCTTCGTAATCTCTGTCACAAATAGCTAAAATTCAAAAATTTTAGCCAAAATCCATAAGCTGCAGCCATATCAAACAAGCCTAATAGCTTCCACCCAAAAATTATCAGAAGTATTATATTCATCAAGTATTGTCCTAGCCATTTCAATTAATATTTGATTTTTCCTCTCTTAAACTCTATTTTGCTCCGGAGTGTAGGTAGAGGAAAGCTCATACTTTATTCTAAGTTCATCACAAAAATCTTCAATTTTGGTGTTTTTGAACTCGGAACCATTGTCACTTCTTATTTTCTTTATTTTGAAATCAAATTCATTTTGCGCCCTTTTTGAATGACTTTTGAAAATGTCGGAGGCTTCACTCTTTCATTTAATAAGAACACCCATGTGTATCTAGAGTAATCATCTACAATAACCAAACAATAGCTATTGCCCACGATGCTCTTATAGGTTGTTCGCCCAAACAAATCTATATGCAAGAGCTCCAATGGCCTAGAAATTGACATGATACTTTTAGAAGGATGAGAATTTGCAACTTGCTTCCTGGCTTGGCAAGCGCTACATAATCTATTTTTCTCAAACTTCACATCTTTCAAGCCAACTATTAATTCATGTTTGAAAAGCTTTTTAAGTTTAATCATACCCACATGACCTAGCCTTCCGAATATGCAGCAACCTAGCTCTTTTTTTTTTTGAAAAATATTCACATTTAGACCCCCTGGACGTCTTAATTCCGTTTTTGGACCCTAGGCTCGGCGCCGTACGTCACGGCGCCGAGCTGCGTGGGCCCGTATGCGTGGCAGTGACATGGCAGGCACCTCGGCGCCACTGGTCACGGCGCCGAGCTTGGCGCCAGGATCCACGGCGCCAAGCATGGCGCCACTGGTCACAGCGCCGAGCTTGGCGCTAGGATCAACGGCGCCGAGGTGCCTGCCATGTCACCGCAGGCATGGCCAAGCGGTAAGGCAGGGGACTGCAAATCCTTTATCCCCAGTTCAAATCTGGGTGCCGCCTGATCAATAAAAACTACGATTCTTAATTGATTCGATTCGAGAATTTATAACTACGAGGCTAAGATGTCAGAAATCTTGATATTCAAAGGGCTCCTAAGGGGCATTCTTTTTTTTCAATCTAAGATGGAAGAAGGGACTCCACGAAGGAATATCAAGACTTCCTAATTATTATACATTTTATTTATCGTACATCTTATGCTACCTACATACACTAAAGTAAGGGCTACTGGTTCCGTCGAGAATCAGATTGAATAGGCTGATCAAAAATCAATTTCGGAGTTGTGGATAAAGTCTCCTCATTCTTTCATAGAATGATAGAAAGCCGGGCTGTAGGGTTTAGGTTAAAAATAAACATAGGCAAGGTAGGTATCCAATAAATATTTATCTATCCTAATTTTATGGTATATTCTGACGTCCTTTGCTTATAAAAAAAAGGTAACAAAAGGAAGAAAAAATCTTTCTATTCCCGCGTCTTCCATTCAGGACATCATCCCCATACTCTTTTTTAAGGAAAAGGGCTATGTATCGTATTTATACTTAATGCTCTCCAATTCTACCAGAAATCCTATAAGAATTTGTTAGGAGTAAATTCCTTGAACTGATTCATCCATAGCCTTAGGGCAGAATCCCTTTTTGACTCTGTACCCTTGATTCCACTATGATTATTGATCAATAGTAGAATAATTTCTTCATAGAAATAGGAGACATAATTTACATGTATATAGTAAGTCTCGATTGGGCTGCTTTAATGGTAGTCTTTACATTCTCTTTCACTAGTAGTATGGGGGAGGAGTGGACTCTAGGGATACTACTAATTGATTGAGTAGTCGAATTGTTGTATCAACTCTTTTCTTTAATTGATCCTTTTGCATTAATCATTTTGCCAAACTTTATTCTTTCTTTCTTTAGTTTTGTTTCACTCCTGTAAGAAACTCTTGTAAGAAGGAGTCGTTCTATTCTACTCTATAGAAATAGAAAGAGCGATTACAGCAATTCATAATTTCTACTAGAAGTGACGAATGGTTAAAAAAGTTTTATACATAAGAAAATTAGACTTTCTTCCACGGAGCTATTCACAACATATCGCACACTTTCCATTTGTTTTATACTCTTTTCTTATTCTTAGAAAAAATTTTATGCTCTTTTGAAGCATCTCGCCACATGTTTAAGCATGAAAGATTTGCTGATTTTGACTTTTACTTTTTTTCTTTTACTATAGTCTATTCTCATATTATTTTTCTCTCCCTCCATGGATTCTTTCGTGAAGAATTGTCTTCGATTTTTTTATTTTGACTTGATTGAAATTAAGTGGATGCAGTGAAAAAAGAAATTGAATTGCATGTGTGGAACTCTGTACTTCTAATGTTCAGAACTCCACCACTAGTCCTAACATGCCTTAGGGAATATAACTTGCTGGGTCTATTAAATTTTGTCTACTGGGTGTAGCGTGGTTGTTTCCCCTTTTTCTCGCGCCCTGAAGATGGCTCCGCTGTATCCTTCTTCCTGTCACTCTTGGTCTTGAGAGCTGCCTCACGAGCTTGAAGCTCTTCCTCCTGACGCTTGATGGCTGGTTCACGTAGACTTAACTGCTCCCGCCTCCTTTGCAGCTCATCCTCCTTGCCCTTCAGACGGATTTGGTCCACCCTCACGCGGCGCTCTTGCTCAAGCCGCATCTGTCGTTCCACCTCGCGAGCCTAAGTCATCTTGACAAAGTATTGTCCTTTGTTTTCCACCTCCATTGGCCGGTTCCATGGCCATGCCGGCGGCACCCGATCCACCCATTCGATGAACTTGCAAGGCTATGTGTGGCGTGGTAGATGTCATGGATCAAGTTGAAAAATGATAACGAGAAACAAAGGATTTAGTTGTCGTCGTTACCATGAAGTCGTCATCCAGGTTTGGACACTTGAAGAACCTACCGCCGTAGTTGGCTCGTTGTACTCGATCCGTCCATACGCACAACAGCGTCCTAAAGCCGCAATGGCACTTCGGGCGCTCATGCCACTCCGGCACTCCAAATGGGTCGGACCTCCAGAAGACATTGTTGTGTAGTAGTATTGTGATGGCTTGAGGAGGAGATGTGGTATGGAAGACATAGGAGGCCTTTATGTAGGCAGGTTATCTGGTGCAGTGGGCATAGTCCATGGAGAGGACGATATGGGAATCTTTTCGCTTTTTCAGGATTTCAGTGTAGCAATAAATGTCCCTATGAAGGCTTTTCAGAGCCTGTAGTCTCGTAATAAATTTAGAGCTTGGACCATTCAATGTATTTGGTACAATGTACCCTTTTCAGTCGTTTGCAGGAAACAGTACGTTCCACGAAATAAGTGCTACAACATTGACTTCTCAGAGGCCAGTAATCATAATTTCTTGTAATATCCCGGAAGAGATTCGACAAATAATCGATTAATCGGAGAAAAAGGATCTTAAAGGGGAGAATAAAATAGTGTTTTCAGGGGGGTTTTCTGAATTTTTCAGACAACCTGGGCCTGGGCCAAGGCCCAGGAGGGAAACCAGCCAAGAGGGGGGAGGCGCCCACCCCCTCTAACCCTAGCCGCCTCTTTTCCCCCCCTCTCCCCCCTTGTGCGCCCTCCCCTCTGCCTTGCGCCGTCCAGCAGCGCCTCCTCCTCCCCTCTCCTCCATTGCCGGTGATCAAGACCTCCAATGGATGCCGAATGATCGGGGGAAAGGAATAATTCGCAGCTAGGCGATTGGACTCGGAGGAAGGGAAGAAGGGGCAAAGAGGAAAAGAAGGAGAGGAGAGATTCGTGAGGTGTTCATGGTATTCTTCAGCGTTCGTCAAGGGTAATCCATGTTCTTCCCCTAGTAGATGTAAATTCTAATTGCGTTATCAATGTCGGTATTCTGGACTGCTAGATCAGATCGGGTTAGTCGGCTGTTTTGGGGAAGATTCGTGGGGATTTAGGTCTGGACTTTGCCTAGAGAGTTGTAGATGATGTCATTATCTTTCCATGAAGTGCTAGAACGCGTTATTCGGACCTCCGTAGCAGAAGTTATGATTTTATTAGTGGGACTGTTCTGCGGATCGGTGGGTTTTCCGTCAGGTTTGGGAGATCGAGTTTTGAGATTAGATATTGGGAGAATCAGAGAACTCCCGTATAATGAAAGTTGTAGGTAATTGTCTTAGCTTTCCAGAAAGTCCAAGAACTCGTGATTCGAACACTCGTACAGGAAGTTATGGTGTTTTTAGTGCTCTGTCCAGAGAGCCTGACGAGAATTGGATGTTTTAAGAAAACAGGATGGTGCGGGTAGATTATGACCGAATCAGGAAGGCTCAACAACTAGGTTTAGTTAGATAATTTAATTATCTTTCCAGAAAGTCTGAGAACGTCCTATTCGAACTTCTGTACCAATAGATATGAATTTTTGAAGTTGACTGTCCGTAGTGGGGGGCAGGATGGCCGAAAGGATTTGGGGTTTTGAATCAAACTAGCATGTTGGGTTAGTTTGAGGGAGTTTTTACTTAATCTAAAGACTTTCCACTGTTGTCTTAGCAATCATTATAATTATTATTCAGGAGGAGGACGGATTCCAGGGGCCGCGCCTTCTGATCATTCTCCGTTTTCTCGGGGTTAAGGCAAGTATAATGATGGTTTAAATTTTGTAGCATGGATTGTTGCTGTTTGTTGGTGTGTAGATGTTTGATCCATGTTATGAGAATTTGTGGACTTGATGATGTTAATGATTTGTTGATATTGTTTATGCTCGATTGCAAGTGAAAGAGTTCATGAGAATTTCTGATGCATAGATGTTGTGAATGCACGTTTATTTGTTAAGACATTCACATTTGTGCATCATGCTGATTTATTGAAGTCTTGGTCACGAGATGACCAAGCGTCGAGGTCCCCATCATGTTGATGACGTGACGGGCTAAAGGTCCCCATACTTGAGGAGTATGGGCAATTGGTCCCTGTACCAGAGGGTACAGGCATGGGTGTGCATTGACGTATGCACACTCCGCATTACCGGTAAAATGCGAAATAGAAGTGATAAAGGAATTTTTGATCATATTGCATAGCATGTTTATTCATATGATTGATGGATGAATTTGTGAAGTGACGTTCCCTTTTATTCTTGCTGCCACATATTATATTTGCTGAGTCTTTGAACTCACTCTTGTTGTTGTTTGTTGTTGTGGTTGTTGTTTGTTTTAGGTACCTACATGAGATCGGCATGCATGGGAATAAAGAAGGATTAGTTTTGTTGCACATGCACGGTCTATTCACCATGGAAGGAAGAAAGAACATTAAACATTATTTGCTGAATAATTTAAATGGTAGTGATAAATGTCAATCGGGTTCAAAGTGTAATAAAAGAACATGAATCTTTTGCATTGGTTCCGTTCCTTATCCTAGTAGTATTGTTATGAGAGCGATGGTGAACATAATCCAGTTTTGCTTTTAAATGGTTATATTGCTTACTGTTATTCATATCATTTGATTATGCTTGTTGGAACCTCTGATTTAGACAATAAACAAAGGAGGCTCTGCCGAAATTTTGTAAGACGTGTTTAGTTTATCTTTGCTATGTTATTAGTTTGGTAGCATTCCATGTCATTGATTGGCTGGGGTGTTACATTTCTGAAACAACAAGCTACGGTCATTGCAAACGTGTCGGCATATCAACTACTTTTATCATGGACGTCAGAAAATTTCGGCAGAGTTTTCCCTGCTTTTGGAGCCACTCTAAACACAAATATCACATGAATATAACATATGCACATATATACAACAAGTAGCTCATTACAACCCATCTCAGTCCATATACACATATATATCACATGAAGCACGACTTGTAAGCCCAACCATAGTCCATAAGCATAGTAATAGTCCATAAATCCATACGAACAAAGTTCAAATAGTCCATAACGTTCAAACAGTCCATACATGTTAAACTACCACAAGTCTACCATGGTCCACAATGTCCAAACAGTCCATACAGGTGAAACTACCACAAGTCTACCATGGTCCAAAAGAACAAGTCTCCGTCACTGCCTCCTAGTCTTACCCTTACCCTTACCAAGTGCGTCGGTGCCTAGAGTGTAACCTGCATAGTAACAATTTACTTGTAAGGTACTATAGTAAAAAAAATGAAAATCACGATATCAAATGGAATTAACTTACATTGGAGGATGTGAGCGCATCTAGCTCGTTCGTGTACTCTAGGTAGGCCCGCTTCATCCTGGCGTAGGGAATTGAGACCTGGTCCCAAAGACAGGCAACTGTCAGACGTCAACGAAGAGGAACCCCTGCGAACCAGGGACGAGGAGCCAAAACTGTGGGACGACCAACTAGTAGATGACACCACATCCATAGCTAGAGGAGGTAGAGGCAACCACCTAGTGACGGGTTCGCTGAAGTCCGACGACACGCCTCTCAGAGGTGGCGGTAAAGGAACGCCAACACCCCGGAAGCCCAGCTGTACTGACCCGCCGTGTCCCAATCAGTGAGGCAGTGGATGTACATCCACGACGCGCTGTCCCCCGTTCCGTCGGGGAAGAGAACGCAGCCAAACAAGTGAAGGATCCATGCCCTGCAGTAGTAGGCAACTGTCTGCTCGTCCGCACCTTCAAGACACTCTGCGAAAGACTGCCGGAGCCAGGTGATTGGAACTCCAGAAGTGTGAAGGCCTGCCTCAGGAGGAAGCTCTCTCCCGAGGAAGGCCTCTACTCGGGCTCTCCAACCTGTAGGCACGCACGGTCCGATTACTGGACGGCCGTGAATGGCGACACCAAGCATCTTCTGAGTGTCCTCGAGCGTAATTGTCATCTCCCCGAAAGGGAGGTGGAAGCTGTGAGTCTCCGGCCTCCACCTACATGATACAAAAAAGAGGACTGCATGTCAGAGAATTTGAGGCGCACATAGCCGATACACAATCAACATGCAAGTGGAGCAATGGTTTCGGAGAATACCTGTCAACGAGTGCAGTGATGGCCGGGGGGTTGAGGGTGGGCAACCCACGACGAACCTGGTAAGAGATGGCGTCTAGGCCAGCCCTCTCCAGGAAGGGAGTGTACCTCTTGTCGTACCGCATGTCCAGGAACCCGTCATGGGTTCGAGGACGAAGGATGGGCAGCTCCTGTATAGAATAGACCAATTTTTTTAGTTAATGCATCAACATAGACGCAAATTGCACAGGAAGTGATGAAGGCAGTACCCTCCCCTCCGCGGTGAGCCGTCCTCGATGGTTCTCCTCATAGTATGGGTCTAGCAGGTGGAATTGCGCCATCCTACAAAAAAAATTGAATTTCTCAGTCCAACATAGAAGTAAACAAAAAATTGAACATGCATAAAATATAGAAAGAATAAGAAATTAAATAAGAAACAAAGCAAATTGCATATGGGAAAACAACTAGACGAACTATGAAACATAACGAACAACAAGCACTCGCACCTGACTAAGTGGCCAATGGCATGTGCGTTAATTGTGGCCAAGTCTACCACATCTGCTACATTGGTTCTGCTCGGGGTCAGTAAGAAAGCGGGTTGCTCTCCCTCGCCTCATTCTTCCTGGAAGCTGATCCATAACCATCTTGTGTCTCGTCCTCTTCCTGGTTCCACGTTTGTTCCAACGGCTACCCGGATCTGCAATGTATTTGCGCCTGGTGTATGGTGGCCACTCTCCCTCATCCTGGTAAGGCTCAAAACGGGGAGACCACGTAAGCACAAGGTTGTCAACACTGAACTCCCGAGGTATCTTGCTCTTGTAGTCAAAGTTGCGATGCCTTGCTGCTGCCACATAATGAGAACATGGAAAGTGGTACTGCCTCGGTTTACCACATGTGCATGAGAAAGCAATAAAGACAACCTTATGCCTCCTCGTCGGCCAGAGCTCTCCATCGGTCGTTGTACCACCCCTTTCTACAACCTCGTAAGTGCCCGTGGCGTTGTCAAAATAATGTACCTCATGTGCCTCAGCCCTCGCCTTTGCCTTTTCAAGGTGGCGCTTCGGTTTTGGCACCCATCTCTCTTGTTTACTCTGTAGCGCCATTGCATGTGTGTGTCTTTCGTTGAACCAGGCAACAAGCTTGTAAAAGGTGAAGGATACGATAGCATTGACGGGCATACCACGTATACCCCTAAGCAAATTATTGAAGGATTCGGCCATGTTGCTTGTTTGAAACTCGTACCTCCAGCCACCATCGTCATGAGCCCTTGTCCATTTGTTGACATCTCTCATCAATCCCGTCAACCACTGTCTACCTTCTGCGTTTGTTGCAGTATTAAGCTGCTCCAACTTCTCCTGGAAGAACTTGACCTCAAGCATTCGAGTGACCTCCTCGAAAAGAGGAAAGTTATCCTTCGTACCATCCTTACGGAGTAGATTCTCGGCAAGATGCCGAGTGCACCAACGGTGGTGCAAAGCTGGATACTCCGGTATCTGCTCCTGTACGGCAGCAAGTATGCCCTGGTGTCTATCAGATATGACACCAACCGCCCTACCAGGGCCGACCACGTGCCTCCGAACGAGCCGCAAGAACCATCCCGGCTGAATTCAGCCTGGACGTCTTAAACCTTATGAGAATTAAGACGTCCAGAAACAGAATTAAGACGTCCAGTGGTCTAAACGGAATTAAGCCTTATGAGAATGCCTAAGATCGCTGAATTCATGAACTGATGGATCCCGGCCAGGGCAATAACGCCTGATCAGCTCAATATCACTTTCGGTCAGCTCTCCAAAAGGGCGATCATCATCAGAATCAACGGCCCTTGCGATCTCGTAAGGCTCCAGATCATCCACAATTTGAACATCCACACTATTGGAGTCCCTGCAGACTTCTTCAACGTTGCCAGATGTAGCAACAGGAGGAACACCCACATTATCAGGAATGTCTCCTGCATCATAAGCACGAAAACGATAGGATTGAGACAAAAGAATGGAATGACGGGAAAAAGCTAAAGTGTTGCTCGACACTTACTGGGATGATTCTGGGTCAAAGGGATCTCCTGAGGGGCCGCCACGACATCATCAGTCCGACATTCAACTCGAACTGGTTGAGAAATCTGAACCTCGTTCGGGGCAGATAGAGCATCGGGCACCTCAGGCACTTCTTCCACATCCACCGCAAGGTCCGGTAATGGAGGGTCAAAGGGTGCCTGATGACCTAGTTCTGGTGAATAACCATGAACGGTGGGATCAATGGACACCTTCAGCACAACAAGGTCCAAACATTGGAACTCATTCCTCATAACCAATTTGACATATTTGTCCCACTGATCCTCACAACCAATTAAGATCAACCACCTTAGAATTGTGTCTTTCGAACCGAAGTGAAGTAACCCCTCAACTGTGATGCTCTCCTCGTTTGCATGACAATGTAGCTCCTCCCGGGCCCTAGCAACCAACTCACTAAACGACGGCCGATCACTGAATATCAGAGGCACCCTTTGCATTTCAACAAATCGAACATTTCCATAATCATCACTTGTCACACTGCCTCCATGATATAGGGTGACTAGGTTGTCCATCTAGTTCATACAGAAAACCAAACTTAATACTTTTAATCGAAATTGGATACTAGATAGTAACTAATAACTTCTGTGCTACCCATTGCAACAGCAGTACTTCAGGTCTTATCTGCAAAATGAGAGGAAAAGGAAGAAACATATCATTTTGTGGATAACCAGTATATTACATTTGTTCAGAGAGTCTTATCTCTAGAGTCTAACATAAGATCAAAAGCTGTGGCAAGAAACATCTCATATCTTCTGAAACAATAAATCTGGCTTCTATATATCTATTCTCTGAGCCTCTGACACAACCAGCTCAAGATAATATTAAGGAGCCATGACATGCTGTGCTCAACTAAGGTCTAAGAATGATTATATGTACATTGCAATACAAAAAACCAGCAATTACGTTGTTCTTTGAGGACAATGCTGTCGACAAGAGGATATGGGGATATTGCAATGTGATGTGTTGTTCTTTTAGCTTACTGTGAAAAGAAAACCAGAGCATTTCAATTTTCAAGCCTATTGTGGGCTTGCGGCCAAAATTCAATTTTGCACCGATACAAATTGTGCAAGTCGGAGCAGGAAGAATGAGACAATTAATCTCATGTATCAGGTGCAACCACCAGCTTCAATGACAAAATTGGACAACTAGGCTAAATCTAAGATATGGTATTTGGCTATCTGAGATATTTATGGCACAAAGGAGGCATGGAGTGGGACAGGTTATTATTTGCTTTTGAGTAAAATTTCAGAGCTACTGTCCTGTTCAACATGACATATATGTTAAAGAGACAAAGTAATGCATCACTAAGGAGTAGAGATCCTTGTCTGTAGTCTGTACATCTACTGTTTCTCAAAGATTGGTATGCCCTTATTTTGCAACTTAGCCTCTTCAGCAAAAAAAGAGATGCACCTGAACTACAATCCATCTCGAGTAGTACTATATTTAAGGGTGGGTTAGAGTCAGTTGTTCCCAAAATTCACTCATTCGCTAATACTAACATCTGGTGTGGTACCAACAAGCAATTCTTGAAGCCCTTCAAAGCTACTAATACTATAGATTTACCAACTGCCTGAAGCCCTCCTTGCATGTAAAAGCAGTTTACCTTGGAGATCACCAAAACAATCACCCAAATTGTTTAATCATGGGAGCACGCAAGAACCGCGCTGGACACTAACACGCCATCTCAGGAACGGGTATATAACGCGCTCGCACAGGAATCAAATCCCCATAGAGAACCACAGTGATTAAGTGGGAGCGGGGAATGAGGGCGGTCGAGAGGGATCCGAGGAGAAGGAAGAAGGAAGAGGCTATTTTCCTGGACGGAGTCGAGGAATCCGGCTGGCACGTGGAGTGTTGCTTGCGGTGCGACGAACCGGGACGCGGGCGGGTGGCCACGGCGGGGAGGCGGGCTTGGAGGCGGCTGGCGGCGTGGATGGGGCGGGCGGGGAGGTGGGTGGGCGGCCGCGGCGGGGAGGCTGGCGGCCGGGGAGGCGGTGGGGCCTCGGCCGCCGGCGGGGACGCGGGCTGGCGGGGAGGGGAGGCGGCGGCACCACGGGGCGGCGGCGGGGAGGCGGGCGGGCGGGGAGGCGGTGGGGGCTCGGCCGCCGGCGGGGACGCGGACTGGCGGGGAGGGGAGGCGACGGCACCACGGGGCGGCGGCGGGGAGGCGAGCGGCCAGCTGAGCGCAAAATAGAGAAAATAGAAGGAGAGAGAATGAAAGAAACAGAGGGAGAAAGGAGAAAGCCCCGTGGGGCCCGCTGGCCAGACCTCGGCGCCAAGATCCACGACGCCGAGCTAGCCGCCACGTCGGCGCCACGCAGGCCGCCACGCTAAGGCGGGCCTGGGACCTCGGCGCCATGTACCACGGCGCCGAGACGTGTTACCTCGGCGCCATGGGTCACGGCGCCGAACCCCGGGGTCCAAAAATGGAATTAAAACTACCAGGGGTCTAAATGTGAATATTGTTTAAAAAAAGGGCTAAAATAGAAAAAATGCAGCCTAGCCTTCTATGCCATAACCAACTAAAAAATGTTTTTACCATTAAACAAGTTTTCAAGCATGAATCATTTAACGATAAATCAACCAAATAAAGATTTTCAAACCTAAAACCATTGAAAACAAGTTCATTTTTCTTTTCTTTCGAAATAGTTACTTCTTCTTTATAGAAAGAGGAAATTAAGCCAAGATCACACAATTGAGCAACCGATAGCAAATTAAAATTTAATGTTTCTACTAGAGATACATTAGAAATAGAAAGGTTATTAGAGATAGCAATTTTACCCAATCCGAATACCTTTCCTTTGCTAGTGTCTCTAAATGTGATTCTCTCATTGCTCTCATTCTCAAATGTGGTGAACATCTTCTGATTTCTGATCATATGTTGAGTGCACCCACTATCAAGCACCCAATGACGTCCATCGGTATTGTAGTTCACCTACAAAAGAAAATCATGTTTTTTTAGGTACCCAAATTTATTTGGGTCCTTAGATGTTAGTAACCAAGACTTTGGGCACCCAAATAGCATTCTTTTTAGCACCTAAAATTGAAGAGCCAACAAATCTAGCAATAACACTACCATTATCGGATTTCTTAAGCATACAAAAAGAGTCAAATAGTCCAATAGAGAGAGTCATACTCATAGGACAATTTTGTTGCACATGTCCTAATCCCCAATACTTTTGACAATACTTACTATTTTGCCTCACAAATCTTGTGGGGTTGTTTGCCGGTTTCTTACCTTTCTTGGGCACATACCCACGACCGTCCTTATTGAAGGAGCAACTTTGCTCACTCAACAACTTGTCAAGGGTAGACTTACCCTTGAAGCACCTTTCCAAGATTTTATTTAACTTGGTCACTTATTCCTTTAACTCATTATTCTCACTAATAAGCTTATCATCACCTAACTTAGCAATTGCATTATTAGAATCAATATTAAATGAACATGGCATGGCAAGCAAGTCATCACATGAAGTAGATACACTAGCTCTAGCACTTTTACACTAGGCATTTCATTCAAAATATCACAAGTAATACCGATGCTAGTGCAAGATTTGCTTCAGTTTTCCTGCACAAGCAATTCATAAGCTTCCTTTAGCTCCTCATAAGATTCTTTAAGGGAGATATTCTCTCTCTTTTAAGACCTTGAATTTTAACTTTTCTTTTCCAAGAAATTCATTCAATTCAATTAGTATATCTATAAGTTCATCATAAGAAGGCTCATCGTCATCGAGAGATTTTACATTCTCCCCTTTTGCCATAAGGCATGTTGGAGATAAGAAGGCTCATCGTCATCGAAAACTTGCTGGTTTCCTCTAATCCACGCTGAGGAAAGTCCAAGCGACTTGGACCAACTCCACGAATTAAGCCTCAGCTCCTCAATCCACTACGGTTGTCCTTCTTCCACTTTGGAGATGGTGGACACCAAATCACTCACAAGTCGGCGCCGAGATTCTTAACAACCTTCTTGAAGAAGTCACCGTGGAAGCTCCTACCAAGCTATCTAGGTGGCGTTAAGCACCAAGAGTAATAAATCACAGCTTTGCTTGA
Source organism: Dendrocalamus latiflorus (assembly GCA_017311315.1). Lineage (NCBI taxonomy): Eukaryota > Viridiplantae > Streptophyta > Magnoliopsida > Poales > Poaceae > Dendrocalamus > Dendrocalamus latiflorus. The sequence goes on along the minus strand of CM029650.1, from coordinate 15,389,195 downwards.
TGATGATTAAGTGCCAAAAGGATCAATCTAAGATGTATGCACTTGATTTTGGGTCAACCACCTCAAATGAAAGCACAATGTGAAATTGAGGTGTGGAGTGAATGCTCAATACTCAAGGATGAGCAATGGACTCTTACATCTGTCATTAAGCAGGTGGGGGAGTATTTATACCCCTACCAACTAAAAATAGCTGTTACAAGGCAATCCCTCAAAAAATCAAGGCGAGCGGAAGTACCGCCGTTCATTGGCCGGTACTACCGCACCTATTTTGACACAAAAATAATGGCTATTTCAGAGTTTTTAAACTAGCCGTTGAAAATCGATGCGTTACTACCGCCATTGTAATCACGGTAGTTCCAAATTTTTTGCGCGATCCTTTCGTTTGCTTCGAGGCCAAAAGTTGGCGCTCTTTGGAAAAAACGTACTGCCCGGATTTTTCGAGCTTCCATGATTCAGAAGTACTATTCAAGGGTTGCTGTACTACCGCTCTCTGATAGTTCTACCGTTGAAACTCTAGTACTTCCATTTTTCGCAGAGACAAAGTGATTCTATGGGTGCTCTCTACAAAAAATGCACCGTTCGTTTTGACGGAACTTCCGAAAAGCGAAAGTACCGTCATTTACACTCTGGTACTTCCGATTATTGTTAGACCTGGATTTTTCAATCCAGAATCCTTTGTGATTCCACCGCACTATTCCCTGAATCAGTAGATAGTGCTCATAGATATAGTATTGAACATCAAAATACATATCATGCGGAAGTGTAAATATAATAGTAGACTTACTCATGGGCCAATCAGGCCTAAATCAATAAAATGCAGCAGGGAAAACAGAACACACAGGTGGGACCCTCAGGATGTGCCCATAGGGAGCCATCGCAACCTAGTTCTTGACCTCTTCATCTTCTTCACTATCATGACCAGGTGTATTGCTGAAGCGTAGTGATCTGACTCCTGATTATGGATTAATTGAGTGAGAGGGGGTGAGCATAAACCACCGTGCTCTGCAGGCCAATACACAGGATGCAAATAGATAACATGCATAGTTTATCAAGGGAAGGCTCGTGTTGTTTTATTTGCCATAAATTACTTTTAAAATACGATACATAGAAATTTCCTAAGACCTAGCATTTTGAACTAAAACAAGATATTGGGTAAAAAGAATGTTGTAATAATAGTAGCACAGATTCCATCCACTGTTACATAGCTCCTACACCATACTAACCTTTCAGCATTATAACTGCTTACCTTATCACTAGTGCAATACCCAGGGCAACACAAATCGGGGCTTTTCACTACCCGCTACTTTTCCAATTCCACCCACAAAGCTTTTCTTGAAATAGAACTATAACTGGTTAAGTTCCTATGTCCACCTTTGACCATGGGCACGGCTTTTATAATAGTTTTCACTCTACAGAGTTTGTACACCTTACCCACAAGAGACAATCCACTCGTTGCTCCACACGATTTCTTAGTCATGTAGTTGAGTAGACCATCACAATAACTTTTTAAAATACCTCACCCCTTCCATCATCTCACCCATATAGGCTTCTCCCACTTGCAGCGGGTCCCATAAGTTGTGCGGGATGTTCTACCCCTAGCGACTAGCCCAACTAGACTACCCACACCTACTAGCTCACCGTGGCAAACTTCACCGTCAACGAGTGTCCCGTTCAAGCCGTCACACAGACAGCCACTTGCACTACTCCTCTCCCCCACCGATGAGATGACTTTCAGGGTCCAGTAAATCTACTAAGCCAAGTTGTACTTTACAGACTTATGGTTGTACTTTTCTTATATAGAAGGTCATGATAAGATTCAGTTCTTATGGTTATCTGGGCGGTTCTAACACTAACCACACTCTCGTGCACCGCTGCACCAACCTCCCCATACCATCCGCCCATATATTTAAGCAAGTTGAGGGTTTTTGGGAGCATAAAATAATCATGTCAAAATATACCAGTTGTTTCCACCCATGACTTCCCAAATCAGTTTCTCATGATTAAAAGTGATGCTTGAAGCATTTTGGTGCCCCCACGTATCTAACTAGTGCAAAGCATGGCGCATAATTGTAGACTTACTTTTGAAATGTTACCATTATAATTTTCCTAGGGTGACAAGGCTCAAATGTTCCAAAAGAGTTGTAATACAAACAAGTTAAATAATAGGCATATAACTAGAATCTTAAAACAAACATATATTTGCAAATGAAATAACAGCATGCAATTTGATAATTTAAAACAAAAATAATTTGCAGAAAATATAGGTTCAACATGATGAAAGTATTGACTTGCCTGGTGCAGTTTACTGCAGTCTTGATCTTACTCAAAGCTTTCTCATTTGATGGTCTTAAGCTCCTAGTCTTCATCCTCATATGGATCTTGGTCTTGCTTGATCCATTGATTCTTCAGGACTCCAATTTCTAATTACGCACTAAACAACTGAATTCAAATAAATTCAAATAACTTAAATGATCCAAATAAATCCGAATAAACTCAATTTAGCTTTATTTTGAGTTAATGGGTGATTTGAGATAAAGTTGATTGGGCACGGAGTATTGATAGAGTCATAAATGGTTGGAGCGAAGCGATGATTGGTAGAAGGAAATTCGCTGAGACGGATGCCAAGGTGGGTTCATGATAAAGAAATATTCATGAGAATATTCCGTTTTTGATTTGAGGATGGTTAATTTTAGTCGACTGTTGAATACCATAGATTGACCCATTTTAATAACTTCTTTTATAATTTTATATTTATTAAGGAAGTTCCATGAGTCGAGCTAGATATATGGACAGGTGTATGAATTTAGTTGGTTATTAAGTATTCTATTGGTCGAGTGTTGACATTTATGGATTAGGGCAGGGGTTCCATAAGTGATATATACGACTTTTAGTTTATCGAATTAATTAATATTGTTAGTAATTCGATATGTAGCATTTTATGCGGTCCTAATTATCAATTAATTGTATAATTGGTTAAATATTTATTTCTAAATATATATTTGTGAAATCATTTCAATGTCTAGTGACCTAGGGCTACTATATTTTAGTACCTATATATTAATATGACCTTTTAATTGGAGGCACTCTGAGAATCAACTGACATTGATATTTTATCCCTTTACTTAGCATCTGGCATAATTTAATCTTAATTAAACTTTATTTACATAGGGACGAGCTTGCTATACACAACTATATTTCACTATCATTATTAACTAAATCTACCATTGAGATTTATTTATCGGTGACGTGCTAATGGTGGGGATTATATTTTAAATTATGGCTTTCTAATTAAAATGTGTATTTCATTTTAAATGGTTACAACATATCAGGTAATTAATTTTATGAAGCGGCTTGATTTTTCATTCACCTTGTTACCTTCGGGTTGGGATTTTATTAAATTTGGATATTTCACCAAAGCCATCTTTTATTGATGCCCTTTATTAATAATTAGATTTTAAATAAGTAATCAAGCCACATTAGTTACTCACATATGATGATTAATCTAATATTAAATCTTAAATAATCTTATTTACATCCTAATCAAATTTATTAGCTTCCATGGATTATTTTATAGTTTTGCTTAATTGAAATGGACCAAAGAAAAATAAAAAAAGGAGAAATGTGGGGACGGGGGTTCAAACCTGGGACCTAACGTTCACTATTGCCTCGGCTGACCATCCAGGCATTTGCCCTGAGGTGACTTAGTGGAGGCAAATAAATAGAAGAGATGAGGGGGTGGCTGGGGACCAAAATAGAGCAACTGGGCCACACTCGGTGCTAGGCTCGCCGGTGGCAGGTGGTGGCTGGGGAGGGAATGGCAACCACCAAAATGAGTTGCAAGGAAAGGTAGAGGCTAGGGGATGTAGCTTCATGGCTCGAGCGACACCAAGTCAGGCGGGAGGTGACGCACGGTGGCCGGAGGCAGGGATGGTGTCGGAATCCGGAGTAACGACTCCTGGATCCTCTGTGTAAATCACACTAGTCAAGGATCAGCTAGTGCACACAGTCACAACAAAGATAATAACCAAGCACAAATGACTCAATATATTAAATAAAGGGGTACGGCCTTATGGCCAAGTCTTACATCAACGCCCATTGGCAAAATAAATAAAGGAAATAACTGCGGAAGCAAACTGATAAATAGCGAAGCCCAAGCCTGCCCACATGCAAACGATAGTAAGACGCGGCCTATTCGTCCAGATCTTCACCGTGGTTGACGTCTTCCTTCTCTGTGTGGAAAAAGCAACGTGAGTACAAACTTGTACTCCGCAAATCACCCGGGAAAATGCAACATAATGATAAAGGCTTCAATGGAAGGCTTATAGGGTTAGTTTGCATAAAACAACATTTAAGAAATACAATAAGTAGATTGAAATTGCTGAATTTAATACAGTAAGTAAAAACAATACTTGTAATTAAAAATAATACCGTCAGTGTCGGCTCCGACCAAACACCAACCTATTCACAGGCATCCCACCCGGACCATCTTTTCCAAAAGACCACGTATGAATTCCATCCATCCACACGCTTTCACTGCGCAACTCTGATGAATTCCATCCATTCACCAGATTTCAATCTCTCACGGATTCCATCCATCCGCAAGGTTTTCATCTCTCGTGGATTCCATCCATCCACAAGGTTTTCAAAAACGTTTTGAAAAACAAAATCTAATCCATGAAAAACTTTTACTCAGCATGCCCATGACCGTGGGCACGGCTATCCAGGATAGATTATACACTCTGCAGAGGTTGTACAGCTTCACCCACAAGACATGATCATCCCGTTGTACCACTAGATTACACACTTCCTTAGGTGTGCGGTGGGGAGTCGTGACAAGGCCTTTACAATGCAAAGCCTTCAACCTGGTCGAGCCAACTCTAAGGTTTCACCCCAGTAAGGAATCCACCAGACCGGGACCCCCTCTTGAGCCTAGACGAGACTTCTCATGGCTTCACCACGCTCGCCCAAGTGAGACTTCACATGGCACCAACCACGCTCACTTTCAACCTACGACTCAACTCAGATTGGGACTTCACAAATTATTCAGCCAGGACTGTCCCATACCAGCCATGTGGTAGTACGATTAGGGCTTTGCAACAGTAGCTCACAGACCGGTCCTTAATTTGACTCAGGCCTAACCACATACCCCCGTTCACGACAATCAACCACTGCGGCTCCAACCAACAGGGTATGCCTGCACCCACCACTCTAACCAATTGCCTAAGTCTAAACCAGTTTTATATTTCGTTTTCAAAATAGTTCATAAACCTCCTTGACTCACCAAAGACAAGAGTACATATCATTTTATGTAAAAAGGATCATCATTTTATGTGAAAGATATCCCAAAACAAATATTATAACTTCGCAGGGCTAAGCATTTGAATAAACTCTCTAGCCAACACTAATGTATTAACTAAATATTTTTCAACGAAAAATCCGGTTTACTGCGTCAGCATTGCGTCAGCAAGGGGGGTGGTCTGACTGACCGGTGGGCCCTGAGTCTATGGACCGGTCCCATGGACCCAATCGAGCGCTGAGGTGGAAGGGAGGGTGGAGTGGCGCTGACGGGGACAGAGGGAGCCGAGGTGGCCAACGCGGGGCGCCGCGTCAGCAGCCACGCAAGCACGGGGACGCCAACGTGGCAGGGTGGCCGGGGTGGCGCACGGGGGTGGCGGCGACGGCGGCGCTCCGGCGGGCGGCGGCCGGCGGCGAGTGGCGCAACGGGGAGAGCGGGCCGAGGGGAACTCGGGGAAGGGGCGCGGGCTCACCGAGGGTGGCCGGTGGCGGCCGGCGGCGTGAAGAGGCGGCGGCACAGCTCGGGCGTCGGCGGCGAGGGCCTTCCGGTGGTGCGTGAGCCGGGCGGAGGGGCGGCCGAGGTCGAGGGCAGCGCGGCAAAGGCGGCGGTGGGGACGGTGAGGCGCTAGGTAGCCTGAGGCTCCGGTAATTCCTCGCCGGAGTCGGGGCGGAGCTCGGGAGCTAGGGCGCACGGCACGGTGGCGCTGGGGCGGCGGAGAGGGGGAGCTGAGGGCGGCGGGAGATGGGGTGAGAAACGAGGGTGCTCGGGAGGGGTTTATATAGGGTCGGGGGAGGGGAGGTGCACGGGAATCGGTCGCCGGAGAGGAGGAGTGGGCGGCGGCGGTTACGGGGGAGAAGGTGGGTGCGTGGGGTGGCGACGGGCGCGAGAAAGGCGGGGAGGTGGGGCGCGGCGCGTGCGGCGCACGAAGGTGGGCGGCGTGGCCGAGGAGAAGGCGGGGGGGTGGTGACCGGGTCGGGCGGGGCCGGCGGTTGCGGAGGCGGGCGCGCGCGCGTGCGAGGAAGACGACCGGGGAGGAAGAAGGCCCTGACAGGGCGGGCCCACGCGGAAGAGAGAGGGGAAGGGGAGAGGAGGGGCGCCGACAGGTGGGCCCGATCGGCAGGGAGAGGAGAGAGAGCAGGGCGGGAACGGCCGGATGGGCCGGCACGGGGCGCTGGGCGAATCGGGCGGCCGAGGGAGGAGCATGGAGCGAACAGCCAGGATGGGCCGAGGCGCACACGTGGCGGGCAGATAAGTGGGGGAGGCGGGATGGAGCGGTGGGCGACGTGGCCGGCAATCTGGCCGTCCACGTGGCGGCTGGAGGGGGAGGGGAGGGATTTTTATTTTTAATTTTTGATTTTCTTTTTCAGAAATTGCTAGAAAATCCAAATAAGCTCAGAAAAATACTAAATTAACTCCAAAAATTCCAGAAAAATTCCTAGAACCTCCTGGATACATTTGGAACTCAATAAAAATATTTCCAACTAATGTTGGTATTTAATTTTCATACTTTAAAATACTTTTTAATTTCAAAAATACATTTTTAACTCCAGAAAATCCAGGAAACCAAATAAAAGCCAAATAACTCCAAATGATTAATTTGACATAGAATTTTTATATAAAATCAAAATATCATTTTATTTAATAATAATTTTAAGTTTTTTCTGAAAATGCTTTTCAAATCCAGCTTTTTCAAAAACAGAAATTCAGGGCAAATCCAAATTTAAACTTAGGCACAAAAATACTTATTTTAATTTTAATTTTATTTTATTCCATTTTTATTATTTATTTATTATTTTTTTATTTTAGCAAAAATTTGGGATGTTACAAATCTACCCCCCTTAAAAAGAATCTCGTCCCCGAGATTCGGGTTGGCTAGCAAGAAATGGGTTTGGATCTTACTCTGCTTGGCTTGAGCGGATATCTGATTCAGGCGTCCCTTCAAGAACTTCTTCGGCCCTCTATTTGCTGCCTGGAGGTTGTTGGCAATTGATGTTCCTGGGGCACCATTCTTCACCATCTGTTGCTTCTTGGGGAAATTGCTAGCGTAATGTCCCATCTCATGGCAGTTGAAGCAAGTGATTCCTACTGCAGGGTTTGAATCCTTCAAGACTTGGTTGTCTTCAGTGTTGGGGGAAGGGTCCACGGGAACTAGCTCTCCGGTTGATGACGAAGGCTGGAATCTGTTGTTCTGTGGTGGAGCTCTTCTGACCTTGGAGAAGCTGCCGGTGTTCATATGCTGACCATGCATCCGTCTCTTCCGGTTCTCAATCTCCAGATGCTTGGACTCCTGGCGAATCGCTTTGCTGACCAGCTGGTGGAAGTCAGCGTAATCACTGGATAGGAGTTGAACCGATATGTTATCGTTGAGTCCTTCGAGGAACCTTTCCTGTTTGGCTTCATCGGTGGCAACGTCTTCAGGTGCATAGCGGGCCAACTGGTTGAACTTCTGCAAGTACTCATTGACGGAGCGGCTTCCTTGACGCAGCGCTCGAAATTCCCTCTTCTTGAGAGTGACGGTGCCAGTGGGAACATGAGCTTTGCGGAAGTTTCGCGCGAACTCATTCCAAGTGATAGCTTGAGCATTGGCATGAGCGGCGGTGTAGGTGTCCCACCATTCTGATGCTGGTCCGTGCAGTTGATGTGAAGCAAACAACACTCTTTCCCGATCATTGCATTGAATAATATCCAGCTTCTTGCCTATGGCTCTGAGCCAATCGTCCGCGTCCATGGGTTCAGTGCTGCTGGAGAAGGTCGGAGGACGCAAGCGCATAAACTCCGATAGCCTTGATTGTGGAGCTTGAGCTGGCACAAGTGGAGCTGGTTGTGCAGGGTTGTTGATGGTCTGCGTCAGTAGTTGAATGAGTTGAGTCTGGTTTGCCATCATTTGAGCCCAATCAGGTTCATTTGCCGGTGGAGGGACGGACTGACTTCCTGGTTCTCCATTCATGCTGCTGTTGCTGTTGTTCCTTGTGTTCACCATCTGCTAGTTGCTCTTAAGAATTAGGAGAGAGGAGACTCAAGGCAAAGGAGGGAATAGGGGATATTTTGTGCAACCCAAAACGAAATTTCAGCTTAAATAAAATCTTTATTAATCTCATAATAAGTAATAGTTATGGCTGCCGACAAAAAGAGAAAACTTGACAGCTCATAACAACGTTTTATTAGCTAACAGCTCATCCTAAAGGGGTAAGGTCGTCTTGGGGTCATCCTTCGTGGCTCTCGAGATACGAAGCATGATCCTTCCATGAGAAGATTGAAGTGGAGACAGAGTCGAAGAATTCCAACTATTTCCTTCAAGAGTTGTTTTGGAATAAGGTGAGAGGCAGAAATAGGTTTTTTTCAAAAATGACATAAAGACAAGAAAGGATTGAGATAAGGATAGGAAAAGATTAGGAGGTAAGGATAAGCAAAACTTTGAAAGTACTGGTTATAAAAATAAATCCTTAAGGTCTGACCATTCTATTCTATCTACGGTCGCGTCTTAGTATCGTCATGGCTCTGATACCACCTTTGTCGGAATCCGAAGTAACGACTCCTGGATCCTCTGTGTAAATCGCACTAGTCCAGGATCAGCTAGTGCACACAGTCACAACAAAGATAATAACCAAGCACAAATGACTCAATATATTAAATAAAGGGGTACGGCCTTATGGCCAAGTCTTACATCAACGCCCATTGGCAAAATAAATAAAGGAAATAACTGCGGAAGCAAACTGATAAATAGCGAAGCCCAGCCTGCCCACAGGCAAACGATAGTAAGACGCGGCCTATTCGTCCAGATCTTCACCGTGGTTGATGTCTTCCTTCTCTGTGTGGAAAAAGCAACGTGAGTACAAACTTGTACTCCGCAAATCACCCGGGAAAATGCAACATAATGATAAAGGCTTCAATGGAAGGCTTATAGGGTTAGTTTGCATAAAACAACATTTAAGAAATACAATAAGTAGATTGAAATTGCTGAATTTAATATAGTAAGTAAAAACAATACTTGTAATTAAAAATAATACCGTCAGTGTCGGCTCCGACCAAACACCAACCTATTCACGGGCATCCCACCCGGACCATCTTTTCCAAAAGACCACGTATGAATTCCATCCATCCACACGCTTTCACTGCGCAACTCTGATCAATTCCATCCATTCACCAGATTTCAATCTCTCACGGATTCCATCCATCCGCAAGGTTTTCATCTCTCGTGGATTCCATCCATCCACAAGGTTTTCAAAAATGTTTTGAAAAACAAAATCTAATCCATGAAAAAATTTTACTCAGCATGCCCATGACCGTGGGCACGGCTATCCAGGATAGATTATACACTCTGCAGAGGTTGTACAGCTTTACCCACAAGACACGATCATCCCGTTGTACCACTAGATTACACACTTCCTTAGGTGTGCGGTGGGGAGTCGTGACAAGGCCTTTACAATGCAAAGCCTTCAACCTGGTCGAGCCAACTCTAAGGTTTCACCCCAGTAAGGAATCCACCAGACCGGGACCCCCTCTTGAGCCTAGACGAGACTTCTCATGGCTTCACCACGCTCGCCCAAGTGAGACTTCACATGGCACCAACCACGCTCACTTTCAACCTACGACTCAACTCAGATTGGGACTTCACAAATTATTCAGCCAGGGCTGTCCCATACCAGCCATGTGGTAGTACGATTAGGGCTTTGCAACAGTAGCTCACAGACCGGTCCTTAATTTGACTCAGGCCTAACCACATACCCCCGTGCCGGGGAGAGCGGGCCGAGGGGAACTCGGGGAAGGGGCGCGGGCTCACCGAGGGTGGCCGGTGGCGGCCGGCGGCGTGAAGAGGCGGCGGCACAGCTCGGGCGTCGGCGGCGAGGGCCTTCCGATGGTGCGTGAGCCGGGCGGAGGGGCGGCCGAGGTCGAGGGCAGCGCGGCAAAGGCGGCGGTGGGGACGGCGAGGCGCTAGGCAGCCTGAGGCTCCGGTAATTCCTCGCCAGAGTCGGGGCGGAACTCGGGAGCTAGGGCGCACGGCACGGTGGCGCTGGGGCGGCGGAGAGGGGGAGCTGAGGGCGGCGGGAGATGGGGTGAGAAACGAGGGTGCTCGGGAGGGGTTTATATAGGCTCGGGGGAGGGGAGGTGCACGGCAATCGGTCGCCGGAGAGGAGGAGTGGGCGGCGGCGGTTACGGGGGAGAAGGTGGGCGCGTGGGGTGGCGACGGGCGCGAGAAAGGCGGGGAGGTGGGGCGCGGCGCGTGCGGCGCACGAAGGTGGGCGGCGTGGCCGAGGAGAAGGCGGGGGGGGTGGTGACCGGGTCGGGCGGGGCCGGCGGTTGCGGAGGCGGGCGCGCGCGCGTGCGAGGAAGACGACCGGGGAGGAAGAAGGCCCTGACAGGGCGGGCCCACGCGGAAGAGAGAGGGGAAGGGGAGAGGAGGGGCGCCGACAGGTGGGCCCAATCGGCAGGGAGAGGAGAGAGAGCGGGGCGGGAACGGCCGGATGGGCCGGCACGGGGCGCTGGGCGCAACGGGGAGAGCGGGCCGAGATGGGCCGAGGCGCACACGTGGAGGGCAGATAAGTGGGGGAGGCGGGATGGAGCAGTGGGCGACGTGGCCGGCAATCTGGCCGTCCATGTGGCGGCTGGAGGGGGAGGGGAGGGATTTTTATTTTTAATTTTTGATTTTCTTTTTCAGAAATTGCTAGAAAATCCAAATAAGCTCAGAAAAATACTAAATTAACTCCAAAAATTCCAGAAAAATTCCTAGAACCTCCTGGATACATTTGGAACTCAATAAAAATATTTCCAACTAATGTTGGTATTTAATTTTCATACTTTAAAATACTTTTTAATTTCAAAAATACATTTTTAACTCCAGAAAATCCAGGAAACCAAATAAAAGCCAAATAACTCCAAATGATTAATTTGACATAGAATTTTATATAAAATCAAAATATCATTTTATTTAATAATAATTTTAAGTTTTTTCTGAAAATGCTTTTCAAATCCAGCTTTTTCAAAAACAGAAATTCAGGGCAAATTCAAATTTAAACTTAGGCACAAAAATACTTATTTTAATTTTAATTTTATTTTATTCCATTTTTATTATTTTTTATTATTTTTTTATTTTAGCAAAAATTTGGGATGTTACAGATGGAACGAGGCGGCGGTAGCCGGGAGGAAGAGGAAGAACAATAGTAGGAGCATGAGCACGAGTGGGGCAGGGTGAACTCACGTGCAGTGGTGGTGTGGCCGGAGAGAGGTTAAGGCAGGCTAGCGATGGGAGCCATGGGCGGCGCAAGGTGCTTTGTGGTTTTGGCATCTTGGGGTGAGGAAGGAGCTCCAGCGATGATTGGGGAAGCTCCAGGGAGGCACGTAGATGGTGCCAGAGGGAGGAATTGGCAGGGGAAGCGATGGAGGACAATCAGCGGCGGTAGAGGCTATTTTGGTTGGAGCTCGGGAACAAAGGCGGTGTGGCGATCCTCGATGCATGGAACTCCAATTAAACCAAAGGGGAGGAAGAAGAGATGTAGGGACACGAAGTGATGTGCTCAAAATTAGAAGGAACCTCCAGGGCGACTGAAATTGCATGGGAGGCAGGTCGGCCGACGCACAGGCTAGCTTGGGCAGGGCTCGGGAGAATGAAGGAGAGAGGAAGGGCAACAAGCTGCACTCAAGTGGTATTTATAGGGGTGGAGGGATGTTGTAGGGGTGCTGTAGCTGGTGACTAGAGAACAGGGCACGGTATGGCACTGGCGTGGCTATGACGTGGCATGGGTGTTGTTCACGCAACAAGGTGGCTGGTAGGACATAGGCGTTTGTAGGGCATGGTGACGGCGTGTAGGTGTTAGGGCCAAGGCAGGGCATGGTGGAGACATGCGTGGCATAGGGCGGCTGACATCGGAGCAGGGGAGGAGATGGATGGTCCGGTGCGGGAGCCTAGGTGGGACGTGATGGAGGTAGGTGCGGACTAGGCGGTGACATGGGCGCGAGCATCGAGACATCGGTGGCTAGGCATGGCACCAGAGAGGACAAGGGGAGAAGGAAGGAAGAGAGGACGCGAGCGCATGAGTCGTGGCGGAGATGCGACGGGAGCAGGCGCACACGCACTATGGCTGACGGAGGCGACACGCTTAGAGTGAAATGGCGACACGACGGGGTGGCTAGGCGGGGTGATGCACGCACAGGGGAGGCAGGGCTGGCCGGTTGGGAGCGAAGAACAGAGAGGAGGGAGGAGACGAAGGAAGAACAGGGAGGTGCCCGGGCTGCACTAGGAGAAGAAACCAAAGGGAGGAGGAGAGAGAGGGAAAAAAGGTGGATGGGCCCACATGTAAGAGAGAGGGAAAAAGGGGAAGTGAAGGAAGAGAGAAAATGAAAGGCTCAAGCAAAAATTTGACATTTGGATTTTGATTTGAACTTCAATTTTCAAGATTGGATATTGGCATTTATATTTTAGATTTTTGTAATTCAATTGGGATTTCCAATTTTATTATTAGCATTTCGCTTGGGAGTTATTTCCTAGTATTAATTGGTACAGCACAAAATTTGAAAACTCAAATAAAATTGTAGAAGCAATTCGAAAGACAATAAGATTCAATGAAAAGTTTTAAAAATTCCATAATTTTGAACATATGAAACTTAGGATGTTAGGAGTACAGATTGGCTATCAATTTTAGTTTTAAGAAAATGCATGATCTTAAATTGATCCAAATGGCACAAGAATATGCTATGAAGTTACTAGCCATGATTCATCTTAATAGTACGGTATTTATTCTATAATCCGGTTTTCCACTATTTCTCCTAAGACCGATAAAAGAAAAAGGGATACTAGTCTATTTATACCATTTTTGTGAGCCACATTGATCTTCATGTTGACCCTTAGTATACATTTCATAATCATTTTAGGGACTAAACCTTTTAAACACTCAGTAAACATGTTAGTCTCGTATTCACATAATTTTATTAATTACCAAAATCATTTTTAGGGGTCTAGATGCTTTCAGCATTGTCTGTAGATCAAATTATTTGTTATTAAAAGATAAGAGTGGATAAGAACTAATGACATGAGAACCCGTACCACAGATTTTGTATACAGCCAAAACCAATACATGCGTGGCTACGTGTATATGCCTATCCCTAAAATGTCTTCGTTTAGAGCTTGCTAGCTTGACCACATCTGAATCCAAATACATACATCAGATTTATCCAAAATATACCAAAAAATACAAATGTTGCACATATAGCATGTCAAGCTCTGGACCTGAAAGCAAATATTTTTCGCACCTAAACCTCGATGGGGCATCTGTTGGCACCGAATTTGTCCTGAACTTAAAACATAAATAAATAAATATATCTAAAATAAAAAAAATCATCAAATTAATAAATTATGGTGCGCTAACAATCCGTTACAATATAAACAACTAAAGTTTAAATGAAAATTGCACGACACATCTATTATCCCGTCATCAGTCGCTTTACAAAACTGCCTCATTAGGTCACAGCGCTGCACAAAACTCCCTTGTTGGGTAATAACAACAGAATGATCTATACAAATTAATGTGATCCAAAGATATCAAAGCAGTAATAACAACTTGTAACTGTCTATTAAGCTACTGGCATGGATATGCATTGTACAGACATACATCATACAGAGGAGTATAGATAAAATGCAATGGTACTAAAGACGACATACATAAACTCATGGTACATCCATCTGCCGCTTGCTTTGACAGTGTAGCTGATCCTCAGGGAAGATGACCCTGTCAAGAGAGTGGCATACATCTCGAAAGTCGCAGTACGAAAGGTCGGTGGTAGGCAGGATTGTGGAGAAGTCATTGTAGGTGTCTTGCTGAGACCCAAGCATATTGTTATCCTAGCGGGTCAAAGAGGGATTTACATCCTACGGGAAGGAGAGTGCTAGGCTACAACAGATGTTTTTATGTTTACAAGGCATACTCATGTTGTAAAGCATTTACCAACAGAGTCCCATGTGCAGACAATGAACCTTGGCCTAGCTATCCAAGTTCCTCTCTATAAATGTTTTAGTTGTAAATGTACCACGAGGGGCATGGTGCCGTCGAATAGAAGCGCGGCACCTTCCTTGCTCCCTGCCACGGTTGGGTGGCGTGGCATCTTCGTGGGTCCTGCCACCTGCCGTGCTGGGCCAACCTATGCTATGTTGGGGGGTTGCCATGATGGTTGAATGCTGCCACAGTACAAGCCCATGGTATGAGTCACGCGTCAGCCACTGGTTCTTCGCGCTCGGCAAGAGGGTTAGATTTGCAATTTTGTGCCATATGAGGCTAATTTTGAAAGTAAGGTAGCACAAAGGGGCCAAATAAAAAAATCAAATTTGCTTTGGTTTTGTTTTTGTAACGTCTAATTTGCCATTTTTTGGTCTGTTGAGACATTTTGGCTTTTTAGCTTTGTGAGACTACATGGAGGTCACTCCATGTGTGTGATGAGTATTTGATTTTGATGTGCAAGTTTTATTAAAGTTTTCAGAGTTGCTGTTAGGAGTTAAGCAGTCTGACCGGTTTGGCATCAGTGGTCTGATAAATGGCTATGGAGTGGTTAAATCGGCCATGTGGTCTTTTGGAGAATGGACACCAAATACTTGTGTGTTGTGTTTGAGGAACTTGTGTGTTGTGTTTGAGGATGTCTTTGCACTTGGTACCACTTAATTTGGAGCTCTGAGCTGAAACTAGATAGAGATTAACTAAATTCTAAATAAAGCATTTTTTGGTACTCTTAGCGGTCTAATTGACATGTGGTCAATGGTCAGACCAGTACGGTCAGAGCGGCGTTGGGCCAGCGATTAGATTGGTCCCCTGCTACCAGGGTTTGACTAGGGTTGACTGGGCAGTTTGACCAACCGTTGGTAATCAAACTGGCCTTTGCTAAATGTGTAAGCTGAGTTTAGTCTCGGTTGTGTTGTTGCTCTAGGAACTTTTTAGGAGTCCTTGCAAAATGTTCATCTTAGCTGGAGTTCATGCAAGTGTTAGTGATGGTGGGAGCTCATGCATTGTGTTAATCATGGTTGGGAGTGCCATGTGGTGTTCACTAACAAGAGTCAAGTACATGTCACTTGTTCTTGGATCGATTGCTTGTTCTTTGATATATAGGGCGCTTAGTGATTGTTGGCGGTCTATGGTAACACCCAGGCTAAGGGAGGAGCCTAAGGCTTTGGAGGGTTGCGTAAGTCCAGGTGAGGCTACATCTCAAGTGGAGAAGCATAGGAGAAAGACCAGGATCGTGATGAGGCAAATGCATACATGTGATGTGCCATTAGACCTAGGCCATTTTAAATGGAGACTATCTAGGAGGAGGCCAAAGGCATATAGGCTTGACGGCAAGTCATTAGGTATCATAGATTTTGTATAGGAGTTTGCTTCGAGGAGAAGCATCGTGAAGGCCGGTGGGTGGCAATTGCATAAGTTATCCAATACCAGGTGGAGAGGCGGTTTGCAAAATCACGGCTGTGGCCTAAGGTGGATTAGGGTATGCCATGGAGGATGGAGCTTCTTATCAAGATGTTAGAGCCAGGAGGAAGTCACTTTGAAAAGCGTGCAAGTATGTAAGTGTAAAATCCGTTTGTGTGTATGTTACTAGGTTTTTCTTTTTTTTAAGTTGCTTTATCCACTAAGTGTGGGCTGGTTATTAGGGTTAGGTTTATGGTGAGGAACCTGAACTATATATGCCCTTGTGTGTTAAGAGAAAATCTCTTTTGTTCTTAGAGAAGTACTTTAGGGTTAGGGTTTCCTTGTGTTGAGAGATCTTGTGTGAGTACTCTAGGGTTAGAGCTATATTTTCTATGATGAAGTTGTAAATATTTATCTGCAAGTATCAATAGATATACCAAATTCGTCCAAGTCTTTATACTTAAGTTGAAGTTCTTGATTTCTTGATTTGGCTTGGTTTTTATGTTTCTTTCTTTCCTCTTGATCTTTCTTAGTCCCAGGGATATATAAGTGATAGAGATATCTCTTGAAGACCAGTCTCATCCATCTAGGCACTTTGTATGGGAAGTTCTTGAGTTTATCCGATTTGGCTCAAAAAAGGGTGATTTTGGAAGTTTTGATATTGAGGGTTTTACCTTGAGTTCTTGCTGTTGTTAGGCTTACTAGGATGTGTGAGGGTAGATCCAAGGTCATCTTGACCATCCTTTACCCATGAGCAAATGTTGATTCAAGTTATTGTGTTTTGTCCATTTTTGCTGCAACCTTTCTTTAAATAGAAACAATCATAACTTTAGCAATGATCTTCTTAATCTTTGATGGGGATATATTTCTGACATTCTAGAAAAGATGCACACCAAATTTAAAGTGATTTGAAGTCTCAGCTTGAAAGTTTTGCAAGTTTCTCTCTCTCGTTGTTGTGTTGATTGTATCGAGAGGTTAGACCATCCACTAGGAGAGATCTGACCACCCAAAGCCGGCTAGACTGCCTAGAGGAGAGGTTAGACCACATCTACCCAGTCAGACTGTCCATTGCACTACGGTCAGACTGTCCAAGCAAGTTCAAGCTCTTTTGGCTCAGTTTTTGTAGAGTTGGCTCGTAGTCTTCGTGTACTTAATCTTTCACCATGGGTTTCGAAGCCGTAGACAAACTAAAGGTTTGATTTAATATTAAAAAAAGTAAGTTTCTATTCACCCAGCATTTGGTTCTCCAAGCTTCTCTTAAGCCTCACACAATCACGAGCTGCCTGTGAGCAGATTGAGCTTTCCATCGGTCAAGCCAAGCTGCCTCTTCAGCTCGTTTCCTTAACAACCTAGCTCGAGCTTGGTCTCTAGCCAACTTCTGGCTCATTGCCAGCGATAAAACCATATGTCACATCATGGCATGCATGAGTACAGTACAGATAAAAGAGTGTGTTTATTTCTCCTTTGACTAGTTTTGGAGCTCCGTAGATAACAAATCTTCCAAACATTACCATTCCGCGTTACAACGAAGTCCAGCAAAATAAGAGATTACAAGTCCATTAACACATAAGCCCGCATCGACAGCAAAATAAGAGATTACAAGTCCGTAACACATGACAAACCCGCATCGACAGTAACATAAGATATTACAAGTTCATAATACATGACAAACCCACACTGACAGATTGGCCTAGAACTCTAGAAGCCTTTTCGGTTTTAGCTTTTAGCTTCCAGCTTCCGGCTTATTTTTCACTATTCATAAATTTCGTCTTTTTCTGAACTTTTGGTTTTTTGTTGAGCTTTTTTGCCAGTTCTTTTTTCCCGTATTTGTTTGTATTATACGTAATCGGCTAACATATATTTTTATATTTTTTAATTTTTTTAAATTTAATTATGCTAAATAAGTCTCTGTCAGCTACGGTGTTTTTTCAGCCAGCTACAGTGCTTTTCAGCTATAAACCACTCAAAATAAGCCAAAATGATCACACCCGTGTGTGGATGCACACATCGCCGAGGTGGAAGTCAAGAAATGCTACCCAAATCGTTGTGTAGGCTTTGGTCACCGTACGTTCTAAACTGCTCCAGCCTCCATGCGCTTAATTAGGACTTTAATTTCGGTCAATACAGCTGACATTTCCTTCGTCCCACAGAATTCTTTAAGGAAAGAAAAGAACGATGGAGTACGTACGCTGCTGCTGGTCCTATGAATGTCTTTCTTTACGGAAAGAAGACGACGACGACGACGACGTCTTGAGTAGGTGTGATCACTGATTATGCGAACATTCGATAGTTGGAAAATTAATCACGGGGAAAACCCTGGCCTGCTGCGCAAGGAAGGTTCGCCAGAACATTTCCCCGACTCGTCCTTCACACACGTGTAGTCGTAAACCAGGCACGTGCGTACGTACGTAAGCGTCTGAGTGCATTCGTGCAATTAATGCGAGAAGATCCACAGTGGTTGTTTGGCCCAAATCTTCTGTAGCTTGGAATTTGCACCATGCGTACCGTAGGCTGGGTTTTTTTGTTTAATGCAGGTATATACTCATCCTATCTACAGTAATTAGATTTTAAATAATGTATTTTTTAATATGAAGTCAATAAAAAGATTACAGTAAAAAGTATATTGAGTTCAGCTGTATCGACCAAAATCACATGCGACTATTTTACTGTGTGTACCATCTCTCGCAAACAGCCAGAATTCAAATATTTAAGTCATGGCCATAAGCCAACAGCCCAAAAAAACTCACCCATAGTCTATGCACATGATGTTTTTTACTTTGGCTTCTGTTTTCAGAAGTAAAAGTCAACATGAACATTCTATTTTCTATAAATCATTTTTATCAGCCATTATTTTTTGTTTCACATATTGTAACGTATTTTATTTTTTATTATATCACAATTTTGTAAGTCGCATAACGGTCCAAATATTACAGTGTCTTTTGTTACACCGTCTTTCATATATAATACACTATATTATTCATCACTTACTACTATTTATCAGCCGTAATTAAAAATTATTAGTAAAAATCAATATGAATATGCCCTATGTATGTGACAGTAAGCCTCTTAATCGAACGTCTAACCCGTTGCATGTTTTACTGAAACAGTGCCAGTAGACATTTGATTTGTCCGAATGCATAACAATGACAAGTCTGACTAAAACGGAGAGTAGCTAGCACGACGACGAATTCCCGACAGCAAAATCGCCCCAAAATTCTCTCCTGCCGGGGGTACGCCTGCTTAGCTCCATCTTTTTCATCGTTACTCACCATCGAAATGTCCGGAGCTTGCACTACAGAAAGGTTTTTTAGCTACGATTTATGATTTTCGGCTGAATTTTTTAAATTTCAGATATTCATGAGGAATAGTACGGAGAAAAATACTCACGTACGATTTTGACCGATATATATGAAATCGGTATAGTGTCTACTACAATCGACTTTATTTAAAAACTACTTATTGTAGATACACCAAAAACCATAAGACAAAAGAAAAAAAGGAGCCTAAGCCATGTTCATGTTAACTTCTAAAAGCTGCTTTTATATAGTAAAAGGTTTTTCTATAGTAAAAAGCTTTTTTCAGTATCTAATTTTGAAATGGAGTGTTTTTAAGATATGATCTACTAGTTAATTGTAGTATATAATGTAGTGACTCCATTTATATCAGCTAAAATCGTACGCAAGTTTCTTTCTCCATATGACTCTCTATAAACTATTACTTTTTATGAGTTAAAATCAAAAGCTATCAGTAAAAAATAAAATCAATAGGCGTCATCTAAACATTTTTGTACAGTGCCATGCCTTTGACCGGTTCCACCTCTAGCTACGGTTTTCACTGTCCTCCTCGATTGCAATCGTGAAATTTTCCATGGAACGAGTCGATCTTTGACGGCGCCTTGGATTAGTATACCTTATTTGTTACCACGTTAGTCTATGACGACAAAGGTTACTTGTTCCAACGTCTAAACGCAAACGTGTACTCTCTAGTATTTTTTCTTCTTCTTATTTTGGATCTTTAGTCTTTACCTACGCCCTTTCCTACGTGCTTGTGTCACTTTCGGATTTTGTACACGATAGTTAACAAACAAGGTGACCGAAGAAGAGAACGTCTCGAAGAAACTATACTAAGAGATGACCAAAGAAGAGCACAGAATTGTTTACGTTTGTTGCACTGTAGTCCTTTTTTTTCAAATTTAGCTTCTAAACAATCGTTTTTTCAAAAATAGCATCGTCCCAAGCTCGACAGGTGCGTCAAGCGACACCTGTCACAGCCACACCCCTGTAGCTCTGCAGGGCGTTCGGCGCACGGTAGGCCACTGGACAGCGGCAGGCGACGGGACACGCATGGCAGCAGCTGTGGCAGGCTCGGTACCTCGCTACCGAGCACTGGTGCTCGGCAGGTGGCCTAGCGAGCGAGGGGCAGCTCGGTTGGGTTGGCTGGCGTGGCAAAGAGAGAATCTCGTGGGGCTGACAGCGACGACGTGACGCATATTTTCGTTTTATTCAACGGGGGATTCAACTGCCCTCCGCGCCTGCATGGGAATGTCGGTAGCGAACACCTTCCTTTGTGTATAAAATAGGAGGCCTTGCAGTCTGTCCTCTCATCCGAAGCTGTACAGCTCGATTTCTTTCCTACCGAGCGAGAGAGCAGCGAGGGAGAAGAAGTATATATATATATATATATATATATATATATATATATATATATATATATATATATATATATATATATATATATATATATATATATATATATATATATATATTAAAAGGTAAGTTTGTAATAATTTTTTAGGTGGTTTAACTGTGATTTAGGAGCTTTCGTAGTTGGACGGATTGTAAAGTAGGTGACGACATTCAAGAAAAGGTATACTTCATTCACATGCGAGCAATATGCTTAATATATCATTAACATTTTATTAGCGTAATGGTGGTTTGGTATTGTGAAATATGCTTGATAGCCATGTTTAGTTGATAGATGTCTTTTTAATTAGCCATGTTTAGGACGTATTAGTGGCGAGAATGATTACTTTTGTAAATAGTTAAAAATATGCGCTATTATTTGTAATATTCCTGGTGCATTTGCAATTTAGGAAATATGCATGTAAGTCTGCACATATATATATTTATTGGTCTTGTGCAATTACAAAATTGTAGAAAAATGATTCTAGAATTGCAGAAGTGTGCACTATTAGTTGTAGTATCTGTGTGTACATATGTATGCATATACGCGTGCACCTGTATGCATGCACATAGGCATAATGACTATTTTTGTAAATAGCTGAAGAAATACATGCCGTTATTTTTAGTGTTCCTAGTGCATTCACAATTTAGGAAATATGTATGCAAGTCTACATGTATATATTTACTACTCTTGTCCAACTAAAAATTGTATAAAATGATGTTAGAATTGCAGAAGTATGCACTGTTAGTTATAGTATATGTGTGCATATGTACGCATATACATATGTACTTGTATGCATGCATATAAGCACATGGCCCTAGGAATAATTGGTAGCTTGGTTATGTATATGTACATGATTATTCTAGGTTATGGTAGGCTCTAGCATCGTTGCACACCAACACATTATTTACTATATTGCAGGGAATAGTTACTGATGACGATCACGAGCATGGTACGTTGCTGGACCCATCTTGGGATGAGCAGCATTGTTGTCAAGCATGGTCGAGCGGTGATGGACCGCTCCCCTTTGTTCTCTGGGGAGGTCAAAATGACTAGCCTCTCGATGATCGGTACATTCCAGTTCTACTGTAGGATGTGTTGCTGCCCATAGCGAGGATGATGCACATTGGACGCTCGTTTGTGTTGGACACATCGCTTCTGTCGGCACTCGTTAACCAATGGAGACTGAAGACCCACACATTTTACTTTTGGTGGGGGGATGACTATCACTCTGCAGGATGTTGCGTACCTTATTGGCTTGCCATTACTAGCTCATCCCGTAGTTGCACCCCCCAGATCAGCCGATTGGAAGGCACGTCTATTGCACCAGTTTGGTCAACCCATTCTAGGCAGGATCCATGGAGTGTCACATTCATGATTGCGGCGGTATAGGTAATGCTTAGCAGACGCACTTGTAGAGATTGTGAGGTCCCACCAAGTTGCTTACTTGCTCTTCATGTTTGGGTAGGTCCTGTTGTTTACGACTTAGTGAGATTGTGTGTACCCTAGCTACATCCACATCACTAAGTCTCTAGTCAACGTCAAGCTTGATGAGGTCTTGCTAGTGGCGGATCTAGAATAAAAATGATGTGGGGGCCACATGCTTTATGCATGTATTTATCAACATATCCATCAATAATGTAGAAGATAGTAATGCATTCTAAATCTTATAACATCAACTAACTTCATAACAAAGTTCAATCATAAATAACTATTTGTCAGGCAACATACTAAAATAAAAAAACCTACTATTAGAGAATGATCTAGGATAAATCTGAGTCTCAAGGATTTTTCTAGAATTTTCTTGGATTTTCAGGGTTTATTTGCTGTTTTCTAGAGCTCTTTTGATTTTATTTGAATTTCTAGAAAAAGAAAAATTCGTAAAAGTCAGATGGGCCAAAGGCCATTTCTTCGGTCCAACCCCCCAACCCAGCCCACGCCACACATCGTGCATGCGCGCCCGTGTCCGCCCGTCGGATGGCTGCCACGTGTAACTTATCCGTGTGTTTGCCTCGCCCGTGTTTAATCCTGGCCATTGGTTCTTGACATGCCGCTGACAGTTAGGGCCTACCTATTAGTAGTCTCCCTCTCAGACTCTCCATCTCCGAGTCTATTCCACCGCCATTGCCGCCATCATCTCTACTTCGAACTCTGCTGCCATGTCCATCTGGGATACCTCAGTGTCTGTGCTATAAAGCCAGCCAACCCCCTTGTTCTTCGCATCCCGAGCCGCCATCTCTCTCGTTGAGTTCGCCGAGTCAACGCCTTTGCTGGAGCTTTCCGCGTCGCCGTTTCTGTCTTTGTCTTCGGCCATCGTCGATCGTCGGTCACCACGACCGTTCGCCATCGATGAGTCACCATTCTGCTACTGTCGACCCCTCGTCGATGGACCTCGTCCCACCGCCAACCAGCCACCGCCCCACCCGTCACCCTTGGTTTGTGTGCCATCGTGCAGCCGAGGTGATGCCTCGCACCGCGTGCCTGCCATGTCGCCAGCACCCATGCCTGTGCAACAGTTTGACTCCTCGTTGAACCCAGTCCACCGCGCACCGAGTCACTAACAAGCTGGGCCTGCGTGTCAGTAGCATTGTTCCATAGACCCGTGAGCCAGCCGAGCCGAGTCAACAGCCACCTCAGCCCTAGATCCAATGTGTCATGCAACGTCAGCAATCAAGCCATCCCAGGTGCCATGTCAGCATGCCACATTAGCTTGCCATGTCACCATGCCACGTCAGCCCTACCCTGCCACCTGTCAGCCACGTGTAGGCCACGTGTCCACCACGTCAGCAAGCTTAGTCATCCAGTACTTTGTTCCATGAGACGAGTCCATCGTAGACCAGTTTTTCCATGAACCCGATTCATAACACAGTAGAATTTTTTATTTTTAGCCTTTTCCTTTATACTAGATTTTCCAAGAGCACGTTCTCCTCCGTCCTAGCTCTTGTTTACCCGATTCTTTTTCCTAAATTTATCTAAAATTGAGCTCTATATTTTGGTTCTCGTTAGATCACGCTTTCAAAGGAGCTGAAGCAAGATTTGAATATCAAGAATCATTAACTGAGCAAGGCAAAGGGAAGTCGTGTCCTTTGATCATGTTGAACCTAGTTTTCAAATCTATCATGTATTATTTTGTTTTAAATTATTATGCATCGTTACTTTATTATATAAACCTTTGTATTGGTAGTTAATGACCTATTTGATTAATTTTTCTTTGATAATTTGAATGCCATGATTCTATTGTCACCATAGGATGGGTACTTATCTAGTGATACAATATTAGTTGTCACATGTGGTGTATGATTATTATGCTTAGCCATGCTTGTAGTCACATTGGGTTCATCATCACATGTGATCAATTAATTAATTTTGAGTTAATGATATATTGGAACGTGGTGGTCAGTCATAGTTATAAAATTTGAGTACCATGACATGAGTAGTGTCATTGGTGTTAGTTATACAAAAAATGCTTTTCACTTGGGTGAATGATTGTGCAGTAAAGGGGGTGCAGTTTGCACATTAGGATGTGGATATTTCGCTTGGGTAAATCTAAGGACGTAACTTTATGTGCCATTGATCTGAGTCTTAACATACAAATCACATATCTAGTATGGGATAGATCTAGCTAATTAACTTGCAAGGGTTTAGTTCAGATATCACCAATGGTAAGTGAGTACCAAGGGTACTAGTTTACTCACAGTGAGGAACAGGGTTAATGTACTCATATGGCGCAAGAGGGGACTTCTGACTGTAGTGGTTAACCCTTCAGTGGTGAAATCTTAACGGGTGATGTCTAACTAGATTGGAGTGAGATAAAGGCTTTGTGATAATTATCTGGGTCTCATGCCTAAGGAAGCATATTGGCTATTAAGATGACTTATCTCTTGTGGGTAAGTTGTATAACCTCTGTAGAGTGTAAAACTATTCGAATAGTCGTGTCCCCGATTATGGATAATGCTTAGTGATTTCACAAAAGGGGTATAGTTTTCATAAAAATCTGGATGCGTTAAGTTGAGAAGTGAATGGTTAGTTCACTGGTGGTTCATTACGTGAATCCTAGTTCACGGGTGATTCATTGGAGTGAATGTTCAGTACACTTGTGGTTTGTCTCAATTCCTTTGATTGTTTGTTAATCATTTTTCGATCTCGCTTTTCAACCTATTTATTGTATTGACTTTAAATTGTTGCTTTCCGTGAAATTAACCTTTCAGCCATCCATTGGTAAGCCTTGCATACTATATTGAAATTTTGTTACAAACGACTTACTGAGTACTCTATGTACTTACGGCTTTATCCATATTTGCTCAGTTAAGAAAGAAGGACCAGATCAGCAAGAGGTATTATAAGGAGGATACTTTGATGACTTTGTGGATTAGGGTTTCGCTCCCCAGTCGATTGCTTGTGGACATGTCAAGTGGCTACTACACTTATTTTTGTTTTCCACTACAAGTTTCTTAAGCCATTCAGGCTATTATTTGTAATCTTGGCCATAAGGTCATACTGACATAATTATTAATAATATTTGAGTCTTCTCTTAGTATATCGTGATATGGTCGATATTTCATCTTTGTTTATACTATGTGCACTAGCATGATCCTGAGAAACAACTGGTCGAACATGTGGCACAGCCTTGCTTGTTCGACCAAGGGAAGCAGCTAGTCAAAAACACTTCCTCATCTGGTCCTTCTTCTCTTTCTTTGCTTTTCTAAAGCAGTATTGAACCAAATAAATGTCTTCACCACAATAAGTGCACTGAAACTTGACTTAATGAGTGGTCATATCAGCCAACTTACAGCACTCAATTTGGTAGAGAACTCTTTTGCAATACCAGCAGATCTAAAGAAACTTGTTTTGGTTCATATTCTACTTCAAATTTTCCTAGTTCGAGTACATTGATAACTTTAGAAAGATTTTTCCTAGAATGCTCAATGAATTAAATCTTAGATCATGATTTTCACACTAGTTTTCAACTTGTCTAAGATCATATTCAAATTTTTTTCTTGCCAAAAAAACCTCTCTAAAGTGTTCTTAAGGTACTCATTTTCTTTAGACAGTGAGGAACTCGATGAGCACTTAACAGATTCATGAGCAAGATCCTTAGAAGCACTAAAATATACCAATCTCTCATTTTTAGCAAAATCATTGAGTTGTCTAGCCAACGCTTCTATTTAAGTATTAAGCTTAGGGCAGTTAGAGCAAGAAAGAGTCTCATGACAAAGCATTTATTGAATTGATTCATGAAATGAATTAAGTCTAGCTTATAGCAAATCACACTTAGAAGAAGCTTTCGAAGAACTTAAGCTTTTTAAGTTTAAGTTTTCCATCACAAGAATCATGTACCATTCTTAGTTTATCAAATCTATCGGTTACATCTCTAAGTTGAACCAGGTTAGTTGCAATTATAGATCTAGTAGTTTCCAACTCAAAATGTAAGACTTGACAAGTTTCCCAAGAATCATCTCTCAGAATTCAAGCTTTAGAATACAAAATTATTTTCTTTTAATTGCTTTTTAGTCTTTTCAATTCAATAGCAAGTTTAATCAAACCATCTTCAAGCTGATCATACAATGGTCTCACCTCATCAGGATCACTGTAGTGGTCTTCACTGTTGTTGCTTGCCATGAAGCACATGCCCGCGAAGTCGTCGGTACTCTTCTTCTTGCCTTTGGTATCATCATTATTGTGGTCATCGTCGTCGCAACTCTCAAATTCTCTGTCACTTAAGTCAAGGCACTCAATGGCTGATAAGACCTTTTCAGCAACCTTGCGATGGAAATTTTCACTCTTGGTATTATTCTTGGATGGTTGACAATGATAATTCATGTCTTCGTTGATCACCTTCCCCTAGAGCAATTAGAGGGGGTGAATGATTGTCGCTACTTTTTGGAGTATCCTAATGGTTGGTGATGGTTTCAACCGCTTGGTGATCAATCGCCTGATCAATTGCTCAGCGTACGACCGCTTGGTCAATCGCTCTGCTGAATCGCTCGATCGATCGACTACTTCACTCGAATGCTTTACTTGTTGTTGTAAGATCCAAACCACCTGTAATCACCAGCGCTTTTCAAGCAAATCAAGAACCTGATTGATTCAAGACTATCTTTATGCAGGATCTCCTTGGATTTACAAAGTGCCCTAACAAACACCCCTAAAAGCCTTCTCGACAAAATATCACTCCTCAAGTCTCTCTGCCAAAAACCTTCCAAAGCCCTTGCTTTAATCCTTAGGCTCGCCCTGCTTTTATAAACTAACGCCCCAAACATGTTCTCATCAAACACAGACATGACATCCTATCTCTTCTAAAAATCAAAGGACCCAAAACATTTCCAAATATGGGTTTTCCATAATCTCTAAACCAATCTCTACCCATTCCAAAAATCAAAGGACCCAAAACCCTTCCAAACATGGGTTTTACTATATCTCTAAATCTTCCCAGTTATAGACTACCTCCACAACTCCTAACTCAACACATGACGAAGCCTCGAAGACCACACCTCCTGTATATTCATTACGCCTCATCAACTTCCGTGTCAACGCCTCCAGAACCGCACTGCCCCTAGCTTCCTCATGAATCACCACCTTTCATCCCCACATGCATGACATCCTTGACTGCCTGGACCTCAGACTTACTCATCCAAGTCCCTTTTCTCCTCGTTACCGATTATGATCGTCTCCACACCAACCTGTACATGCAAAGACCAAAGAACACTTTTCCCAGCACAAGTTCTCCCAACTTGACCATCATCAGACCACACACATACACCACAATCTCAACCATCAGTAACTACCAACTAGATCATCCATGATCACACATTATATCGCTTTCGAAACATCAGCCTTAGACAATTCATTATGACTAGTTATGTGCTCCATGCAATATCTAGTTGATAGCTTATCAAGTACTCAAAAACACAAGTACTCAGGAATTCCTATTGCTCTGCTCAGAACACTTGCAAAACACAAGCATCATAGCACTCCCGGTCTATGACTACTGACCATCAACCAATCGTTATTCCATCAACCACCGAGTACTGAGCTAGCACTATAGCAATGACGACTGCAATATGACTTGTGCGACGTACGATGCTCCCGGACAAGCTAACTTTCCCTGAGAACTAGCTTTGCTGCTAGAGAAGTGGACAGTGGACAACACTTGACCCCATACTATATCCGGTCTTAGCACTTTGCGCCGAGCATGTCGAAAAGTTGTTCCACTGACCCTAAATTTGCACTCCAAGTATCAAACTTAATTATGTACTCGTTAATGCTTTTTCCTCGCTGTACCAGTAGGATATGTAATTTATCGATATGTGTAGTGCAATTCTGCAACGCTAAGGTTCTCTTAGTGATTTTACAGCACACAACAACTTTTTTCAGTGAGTTCACAACATGTACCAGTTTCCCCAGTAATTTGTCAACACATATTAGCTTTTCTTAGCGAGTTGACAACACGAACTAACTTTTCTAAACGAATAGACAACACGCGATAGTTTTCTCATTATCAAATGTCACTAGCTTTCTGTAGTGAAATAATAATACGTATTAGCTTTACTCCCAAACAATGCACAATGATTGCCTATAAAGTCCGCCCAGCCTCTATGACTAAATCAAAGACTCCACTCGAGCTGATCTCCAAAATAGGGGAAAAGGAGAGGGAGAAGAGAGAGCAGGTAGAGGACCTCACTGTGCTGCTATTAGAGATGTCGAATTACGAAGAGATGCTTTCCAAGCAAAAGTGGGTGGTCAAGAAGAAGGGATCCTACCCTGATAATTCTTGCAAGGATGCACTATGATGTCAGAGTTTTCACGGCCGTAGTGCGGCCACAACAATCCAACACATATCATTTAGTCTACACACCCAACCACTGCTGCCCAAGCACACCACAAGTGGCGAACTTCTTGTAAGCTAATGTCATATATTGACAAGTCACATTGCATGTTTTATTCCGCACATTGCTAACCTACTCCGTGCATGACAGCAGACCACAGAGTGTTGTTACTTCTTTTAATGGATCAATGGCCTAGAGGTTACGATAGGGCATTCATTGAACAGAAATACATACTCAACTACTGAGTGGCATCAAAGATATTCACACGCTAAAAACCTTACACCCTGGATGACATGGGAAAGAGCAGGATGGCGGAGGGCAAGGGGAAGACGCCAATGGTACCTAATGCCCCTTTGAACACTAGGTTATTTCTGACCAGGATAAACCTACACAAGTTATGAAAGCCAAGTACTAAGCGTAGGTCACGAGAGCTAAAGCCCACAAAAGAGAGAAGAAAAAGACACCGATGAACCTGAAATGTATACGACAAATGACTGCAACATGATTTCCAAATGGCGTGTATGTATCTTAGCTGCAGCTGGAGTTAATGGTTTGTGCATATTACCATTTGTATCGTATGAGTAGTGAAACAAACATACACACGTAACCAAACCCTACGCGACATGTAATTCATACCTTTATTGCGAAGTATTATGTCAGGCTATACATAATCCATTACGATGATTTTTTGCAATAAGATATCTCTACTACATAACATAGAGAGTTCGGATGGTGGTTCATTTGCCCCTCCGAAGTCCCTCTTCCACCTTCTTACAAAGTTTCTATCCTGATTCACAAAAACAAATGTACCAAAAAAACAAATTTGACCACCCTGTAAATTTTTTTAACAAATAAACAAAGCGCTACTGGGTGCACAACAAAGTCGAGACCACATAGGCACGTAAGGCGACCGCGCATGTGGAGCCAATGGCGTGGATCGAACAGCCAAATCCCAACAATGTCAAGCTGACGTGTCTGAATAATATGGTTTTTTCAGGCGTATGATAGCACAGTATTCACCTAATTAGAAAAATAAAAACTAAACATATTGTGCAGGGGGCTGGGTGCTACCAAGCTAAGGGAGCTTGACAACATCCTGGGCCTAGCTGGCTGTCGCGCCATCCCGTCGCCTACCGCTATTGGGTGGCCTACCATGCGCCGAATGCCCTGCCAGGCTAGGGGGCACTGCAGGTGAGAAGTGTTACTTGTTGCGCCTGCCAAGCTCAGGGATAGAGTTGTTTTTGCAAAAACAAGTGTCTGAGGGCTAAATTTTTTTAAAAAAAAGTGACGACAGTGTCAACTACGTGAACAATTCACAAACAAGGTGACAAGGTGTAGAACTGTAGGATCGATTCACACTAAGATAGGCAATCAGAGGGGGGTGAATGATCGCGGAAGCTAAAAATAAATTTTAAGACTCCCTCCAAACACAAAACCTATTTAAACCTCGATTAAAGAATCAGGACAGAACACTGCGTCCTCACTAAACTTGATCTCGATAAAAAACCGTAACTCCGATTGACCTCAAAATAATGTCAGAATAAACTAGGCAAAGTTATTGAACTAACCCAACTGGAATCACGATAATCGGAGGTCTAGAACTTGAGATATAAAATAAACAAGTTCACTGGTACAGATAATGACGGAAATTGATAATTATGTGATTAAACAAAATCCGTAAGCAAATTAATAAATCAAACTTCCCAGATCACAACTCACGTAACGCAAAAAGAAAACAATTAATCTTAAGAAATTATCTTGAGCTAATCACAAAGTAACTACCAGAGAGAACTAATGTATGCAAGAGAGATGATGCATACAGACCTACAAAAGAACCATGCAACATCTACCAACGCAATTGAATTGCAGAATTAAATGCGAGAGAGGATTCTTGCTAGCCGTTGCTGGTAGGATTAATTGAGACAAGCAATTAATTAAGCCATGCCAACAGGAATCAAAACAAAGAAAAAGAAAACTCACGGATGAAAGCAAACCTCCGTGCACACCGATTATCTAGTCGTCCCCTTGATCTTCCGTGAAGCACAGCCACGCCGGCCGCCTTTTTTTTTCTCTCCAGAGAATCACGACATGCATGCGCTCTTTCAAAAGCCACGGCCGGCAAACCAAAAGCCGCCGCAAGCACTTCTCCAAATTATCAAATCACCCTCGTGTAGTTACAAAAGTCACGGCCATCTAAACAGAAGGCCACCGAGAACTACTTATACTGATATCTCTCACGTCCTGCTTTACATGCAGCCGCACAAACCAACTCCAACACGGAAACACGTGCCACACATGCTCTCCGTATACAACTCTCGAATACCATGCATGCAACACTATATTGGCATACACAGACTTTACGCCGACTCGTATACAATGCGTATATACGCCAAACATGCAAAACCAACTTCAATCCGTATAGACCTCGTATACGTGCCGTCCGCACATCACTCTGCCATGACGCATCTCCGCGCCTCCAACGCCGCGTCATCTCCATGTGCATTGTTTTTTAGCCTGAACGTCCCACATGACATCCTTGACCGATAGGACCTCAGTTCCTCCCTGAACTTAGTCCCGAAACCTCAGTTCCACTTGAACTTAGTTTCAGTCCCGTCATCGACCACGTTCCGCCTTAACCAACACCTGCACATAAATAAACAAACAATCTCGTACGAGCACAAGTCCACGACTTGACTCAAGTTAATCCGCACAATACCTCACACGAGCGTATCATGCAACCTATCATATCACCATGCTATCACAAGCATATAAAGAAGCAACATACCATAAGTAATATCGTAACCAACATTGTCAATTATTCATCATCTAAAATAGCCGAGACCTGGCCACATGGTCTAACAATCTCCCCCTTGATGAATACATTGACAACACATTAAGTTAACATGACTTCCAACAAATCTAAGTGAAGAACTGAAGCCAAACTCTCCGTCTCAACACAAGAGAAACAATTTTAATATCTCCAAAAACTCAAATTTCTCTCCCCCTTTGGCAATGTAATCATCAAGAAATTTTAATGAATAAGATTAATCTAAGAAAGAGCAATGAGAATAAAAATCTAGAAGCTTTATATATTATCCAAGTCACATTGCATTGGTTTAATAAAGCAACCAAGTCATATTTTTGAGTAGAGCTATCTAGATCATATAAAACCATATATCATATAGCAATGTCAAAACAAGTTTTCAATATGATTAAGAAATTTATATCAATGATAGGCATCTCAACAATGACCAAATCAATTATAGAGAGCACAATGAGATATCACAACGAAAATTCAAAACCTAAAAGTGAAGCAAATCTTAACTCTAGACGGGCTAGTAGTCTCATGTAACAACTTATTGCTCCATACTCAATTCTTAGGCATGTGGCATGCTTGTAGCATACTTCTTTTTTATAATGACATATATTTTTTATGGTGGCATGCTTGAAGCATACTTCTTTTCATTTTGCGCACTTTTGTGCCTCTTTTTTTTCACCATGGCATGCTTGAAGCATACATCTTTTCAATTTTTTCTTTATATGCTCTCTTTTTTTAATAACATGCCAAATTGAGTGATCATAAGAATTGGAACATGAAACATGCGAGCCTCATAGCCAAAAGTTAAAATAAGACTCACAATCAAGCTAATCCTTTTCGATGGACATCGCAAAGTAATAAATATAATTAATCTAGTCAAAGTATTTCGCCATGTCATACTTTTAATTCAGATGTAGCAATTTAATTATAAATAGTCATGATCAAAGCTACACAACATATGAATAGATATGATAAAGAGAGCTCTACTACTCAATTGGTTTCAATGACTTGGATTTGATGAGTTATTTGACAAGGATAATAAACAAAGCTTCCGAAATTTTTAAACAACAAGCTCCCCCTCAGAATAATCCCATAAGATGTAATACTCCCAACTCACTTCGCAATTGAGCAAAATGAGAAGTATCAAACGATTTCATGTGCAAATTAGCAACTTGAGAATTTAACAAGATGTAAGACAACATCACCTTTTCCACATGATCTTTCAAAAAGTGAAATCTCTTGCAAACCATCAACGGAGTGAAGAATTATCAAGTGTTCCAATCAAGCGATGATAAAAAAAGGAAACCCAATTTAGCTCATGTTCTCCATCCTTATCAGCTGTTCTTACATGACAAAAAACATCGGTCTCACAGTATTGGGTTTAGTAAAATAAGATTTAGGAATCCAGTACTGTGACACACGACGAACAGGAGCAACAAAGCTAGAACCAAAATCACGTGCATGTGGATGATTAGAATGCCGAAAAGAACGTGAATCATTTGAATTAAATCCCAATCTACCATGTGAAGCAGATTTAAAGCCATCATGAAAGTTCTCAAAAAACATAGCTTTCACATTAGTTCTAGGAACAAAAGACATTGCATGTTTTTGTCTCAAAGCATTCAATTTTTCTTTTCTCTCTTTCTTGACACGTCTAAAGCAAAATTCATTCAAGTGTCCATCTCTTCCACAATAGGTGCAATGAAATTTAACATAACCAAAATTCTTTTGAGATGATGAGCTAGCACCTACATTATTATTCGATAAACTTTGCACAAAGCCAGCTGATTTAAACACAGTTTGATTTAGTTCAAGTTTCACTTCAATTTTTCCGGGTTCAAGAGACTTAATAACCTTAGGAGGATTATTCTTGGCATGCTCAACAGAATTAAATCCTAAACCATGATTTTTCACACTTATGTTTGACTTGTCTAAAATCATATTCAAATTTTTCTTACCAAAAGAAAATCTCTCTAAAGTGTCTTTCAGGTACTCATTCTCTTTAGCTAGAGTGGGACAAGTTGCGCATTTGACATGCTCATTCACAAGATTTTTAGAAGCACTAGAGTGAGCCAATCTTTCTTTTTCAGCAAAAACATTAAGTTGTCTAGTTGAAAGCATCTAGGCCCCTAAAAATATTAGTTTTGGTAATTAATGAATTTATGTGAATATGGGACTAATGTGTGCATTAAGTGGTTGAAAGGAAAAGTTCAAATGGCAAAGAAAGAGGCTCACAAAATATCCCATGAAGATTCAAGATTTCTAGGGCGACAAGGTAAATAGTTTAGGTATCTATTTTATTTTACCGGTCTTGGAGTTAGGTTGGAAGACCGGATTATAGGATAGACGCCGTACTATTAAGAGGGATCATGGTGATTGCTTGATCATGTTCAGATGTGCCCTTTGGATCAATTTAGGATCATGCATGCACTTAGAAATTAAAATTAAATCAAATCTGTGCATTGTCAGAAAATCCGGTAGTTCCGGTGTGTATTGGACGGAACTACCGCAGGTCCGGTAGTACCGGGCGCCCGGGCGGAACGTTTTTTCCAGAGAGCGCCCGGACTCAGACTTAGTCTCTCGGAAAACGGAAGTACCGCGGGTTGACCTGCGGAACTACCGGATGGCCGGTAGTACCGGGCACCCGAGCGGAACTTTATTTCCAGAGAGTGCCCGGAGTTTAACTTAGCCTCTCGGAAAACGGAAGTACCGCAGTTTGACCTGCGGAACTACCGCATGTGCGGAAGTTCCGGATACTTGTGCGGAACGTTATTTCCAGAGAGCGCCGAGAATAAACTTAGACTCGTTGAGATCGGAAGTACCGGGTCTTGGAGCGGAACTTCCGGACGTACGGAAATACCGCGATTTCAACGGCGGTAGTACCGCACTCATTGACCAACGGTTACTTCTGACTCTCTGACATAGCCGTTCTGTCCGGTCAGCAAGAGTCCGGAAGTACCGCGGTTTTGCCTGCGGTAGTTCCGGATTTCCTGAATTTTCAGGATTGTTTATTGTAACAGCTATTTGAGGTTGGTGAGGGTATAAATACACCCCCACCAGAACTTGGACATGTTGTTGAACCTCCATTGAATACATTTGAGCCTAGTGCAACCTCTCACACCTCATTCACTCACTTGTGCATTCATTTGAGGTAGTTGACCCAAAATTCAAGTGCATTGCATTCTAGTTGATCCATTGAGCACTTGAGTGAGATCAAGCCGCAGTGGTCTATTCTCTTGGTGCTTGCCAGCACCTAGACGGCTTGGCGGAGTTTCGGTGATCTTCTCAAGAAGATTGTGAGAAGGCCCGGAAGATTGTGAAGGCTCGGAGCTCGCCTACCCGGAGAGGGAAAGGGCTACCAAAAGTGATCGAGGTGTTTAGGCTCATTCGTGGAGCCGGTCCGATTTGTTCGGGCTTACCTCAACGTGGACTAGGGGAGACCGGCAAGTCTCCGATCACCACGGTAAAAAGTAATCGTGTCAATTGTAGTTTGCTCTTTTGTGATCATTTTCTTTCAAGCAACGCTCTTCATTCATATTATTTGATTGCTTGATTAGTTAGAGTAGCAATTGTTATTCTCTTCTATTCGTTATTGCTCTTAGTCGATTACTTGTGCTAGTGATTGTTCGAACCTCACTAGGTTGATTAGTGGTGTTAGTGTTATCTTGCTCTATTTATCCATCAAGTTTAAAATTGCTAATTAGAATTAGACGAAAATTTTAAATCCTCCTATTCACCCCCCCTCTAGTCGGCCTCCTCGATCTTACAAGTGGTATCAGAGCTTGGTCTCTCTTTTTTAGACTTAACCGTCTAGAGAGAAAATTAGGATGTCTATTTATTTAAAGGCCATGAGTCCTCAAATTTGGAATGTCGTAAATGAGGGTTACATTATGGCTCTTGATCCGGATCACCCAACGGACCAAGACGGGCGTAATGCTCATTTAGACGCCCAAGCTATGAATGCTCTATTTGGAGCCTTGAACGCGGATGAGTTCAATAGGGTGAGCAATCTTGAGACGGCTCATGCTATTTGGACTACCCTTTCGGAAATACACGAAGGGACATCCACGGTCAAGGAGGCCAAATTGCATCGGCTTAGGATCAAATATGAGACATTCACAATGTTGCCCCATGAAGACATCAATGAGATGTACTCAAGGCTCAACAACATTGTGAATGAGCTTAAGGGCCTTGGAACTAACCTTTTCGATCTTAATATTGTTCGAAAGATGCTTAGGGCCTTGCCGGAGAAATATGAAGTGTTGGTGACTCTCTTCCTCAACTCACCGGAGTTGGCAAGAATGACACCAACACAATTGTTGGGCAACCTCATCACCAACGAGCTCTACAAGAAAGACAAGGAAGAGCTCTTGGAGCAATCTTCTTCCAAGAATAAGAAGATCACCGCTTTCAAGGCTAAAGCGGTAATGAGTGAAGAATCCGAAGAAGATGATGAGGAGGACTCCGAAGAAGAATTTGCGCTTCTAGTAAGAAGAATGAAGAAGTTCATGAGAAGGCGCCCATTTCGGAGCACAAGCCACGAGAAGACCAAGAAATGGCATTCTTCCTCCAACAAGAAGTTTAGCAACATTCGTTGCTATGAATGTGATGAGAAGGGGCACATTGCCTCTCAATGTCCAACAAAGAAGGATGACAAGGAGAAGTCATCAAAGAAGAAGAACTACAACGGCAAGAAGGAGCTTTTCAAAAAGCTTCACAAGGATGGCAAGAATGAAGCCCAGATTGGTGAGTGGAACTCCGAAAAGGAGTATTCGGACTCCGACTCAAGCGAGGACGAATCTCCCAAGAAGAAAGGGCTTGTGGGCATTGCAATCAAGGAGGCTCCATCACTATTCTCCACTCCTACATGCCTTATGGCTAAAGGAGAAAAGGTAAATTTGCTTGATGATGATGAGCCTTCATATGATGACTTGATGAATATGCTAGTTGAATTGAATGAATTTCTTGGAAAAGAAAAATCAAAGTTTAAGGTCTTAAAGAGAGAACACATCTCTCTCAAAGACTCTTATGAGGAGCTAAAGGAAGCTCATGATTTGCTTCTCCAAGAAAATCACAAATCTAGTACTAGCATTGGAGTTACTTGCAATATCTTGAATGAAATGTCTAGTATAGAAATTTCAAAGTCTAGCATATCTACTTGTTGTGATGATTTACTTGCCATACCATGTTCATCAAGTGTAGATTCTAGAAATGCTTTAAATCTTGTTCATGATGATGTCATTGCTAATGAAAATAAAAATTTAAAAGAACAAGTGCTAAAATTAAACAAAAGTTTAGAGAGGGCTTACAAGGGAAAGGAAACCCTTGATAAGTTACTAAGCGATCAAAGATGCTCTTTTAACAAAGAGGGACTTGGATATGTCCCCCAAAAGGGTAAGAAGCCGGTATACAAGCCTCCAAGGTTTGTAAAGGAAAATGGTAAGTATTGCACAAAATGCTAGTGTATTGGACATATGCAAAATGATTGTTCTAAGAATAACATGCATTCCATTGGTTTATACGATTCTTGTTATATGCTTAGAAAATCCACAAATGGAAATGTTATTGCTCATTTCATTGGCACCTCGATTTTGGGTGCTAAAAGGAAATCTATTTGGGTACCCAAGACCTTGGTCACTAACCTCCAAGGACCCAAACAAATTTGGGTACCTAAAAGAACTTGATTTTCTTTTGTAGGTGAACTACAAGACCGGTGGAAGGTATTGGGTGTTGGATAGCGGTTGCACCCAACACATGACCGGAGACCGGAAGATGTTCACCACATTTGAGAATGGAAGCAATGACAAAATCACATTTGGAGATAATAGCAAAGGAAAGGTATTGGGATTAGGTAAAATCGCTATCTCAAACGACCTTTCAATTTCTAATGTATCTTTAGTTGAATCATTAAATTTCAACTTGCTATCCGTTGCTCAAATATGTGATCTACGCTTAACATGCTCATTCTCAAAAGAAAATGTTGTAATCTCAAAAGATAATAATAATGAATTAGTCTTCAAAGGCTTTAGATTTGGGAATCTCTATTTGGTAGATTTTTCTTCAAATGAGTCTTGTTTAAAAACTTGTTTAATTGCAAAAACTTCGTTGGGTTGGTTGTGGCATAGAAGGCTAGGTCATGTGGGAATGATTCAACTTAAAAAGCTTTTTAAGCATGACTTAGTGGTTGGCTTGAAGGATGTGAAGTTTGAGAAAAATCGACTTTGTAGTGCTTGTCAAGCCGGAAAACAAGTCGCTAATTCTCATCCTTCCAAAAGTATCATGTCAACTTCTAGGCCATTAGAGCTCTTACATATGGATTTGTTCGGGCCAACAACCTATAAGAGCATTGGAGGTAATAGCTATTGTTTAGTCATTGTGGATGATTACTCTAGATATACATGGGTCTTCTTCCTAAATGACAAAAGTGAAACCTCCGGGATTTTCAAAAGTTTTTCAAAAAGGGCTCAAAATGAATTTGATTTTAAAATAAAGAAAATTAGGAGTGACAATGGTTCCGAGTTCAAGAATACAAAAGTTGAAGACTTTTGTGATGAACTTGGAATAAAACACGAACTTTCCACAACCTACACTCCGGAGCAAAATGGAGTTGTAGAGAGGAAAAATCGAACATTAATTGAAATGGCTAGGACAATGCTTGATGAATATAATACTTCCGACAAGTTTTGGGCGGAAGCTATTAACACCGCATGTCATGCCATAAATCGCCTCTATTTACATCGACTCTTGAAAAAGACTTCCTATGAGCTTCTTGTTGGAAGGAGATCGAACATCTCTTACTTTAGAGTATTTGGTTGCAAATGCTATATTCTAAGAAAAGGTGTTCGGCTCTCAAAATTTCAAAGTCGATGTGATGAAGGCTTCCTTTTAGGGTATTCCTTAAATAGTAAAGCCTATAGGGTCTTTAATAAAAATTCGGGTTTAGTGGAAGAATCTTGTGATGTTCAATTTGATGAAACTAACGGCTCTCAAGAAGAGCATGAGAACTTGGATGATGTAGGAGATGAAAGTCTTCACAAGGCAATGGAGAATATGCAAATCGGAGACATCAAGCCAAAAGAGGATCCAACATCACCAAGCTCATCTAGACAAGTGGAACCACCCTCTTCTTCCACAACAAACGATGTTCAAGTTATAGAAGACGAAGAAAAGGATCAACCACAAAATATTTTCAAGATTCACAATGCAATAGCCAAGGATCATCCAATTGACCAAATATTGGGTGACGTGAGTAAGGGTGTTCAAACTCGCTCTAGAGTAGCTTCATTTTGTGAACACTATTCATTTGTATCTTCACTTGAACCTAA
The DNA here is from genome assembly GCA_017311315.1 of Dendrocalamus latiflorus. Classification (NCBI taxonomy): domain Eukaryota; kingdom Viridiplantae; phylum Streptophyta; class Magnoliopsida; order Poales; family Poaceae; genus Dendrocalamus; species Dendrocalamus latiflorus. Next base: position 15,350,865 of record CM029650.1, on the reverse strand, counting down.
GCATGTAGAAGAAGCATTAGATGACCCGGATTGGGTAAATGCCATGCATGAAGAGTTGAATAACTTTGCTCAAAACGATGTTTGGACTTTGGTGGAGAGACCCAAGGAGCATAATGTCATTGGCACAAAATGGGTCTTCCGGAACAAACAAGATGAGAACGGAATTGTGGTAAGAAATAAAGCAAGGTTAGTAGCTTAAGGTTATACTCAAGTCGAGGGCTTAGATTATGATGAGACTTTTGCGCCCGTTGCTAGACTTGAATCAATTAGAATCTTGCTTGCTTTTGCATCATGCTTTGACATTAAATTGTTTCAAATGGATGTCAAAAGTGCATTTCTTAATGGTACAATTTCCGAATTAGTATATGTGGAACAACCCCCGGGATTTGAAGATGCTAAATACTCTAATCATGTGTATAGATTATCAAAGGCGCTATATGGTTTAAAGCAAGCTCCTAGAGCTTGGTATGAGCGCCTTCGTAACTTTCTTGTATCAAAAGGCTTTAAAATTGGTAAAGTAGATACAACTCTATTCACAAAAATTATTGGTGATGATTTCTTTGTATGTCAAATCTATGTTGATGATATTATATTTGGTTCTACTAATCAAGATTTTTGCAAAGAATTTGGTGAGATGATGTCTAGGGAATTTGAGATGTCAATGATTGGTGAGCTAAGCTACTTCCTTGGACTTCAAATCAAACAACTTAAAGATGGGACGTTTATAAGCCAAACAAAGTATGTGAAGGATCTACTCAAAAGATTCGGAATGCAAGAAGTCAAACCCATCAAAACACCCATGGCAACAAACGGGCATCTAGACCTCAACGAAGAAGGTAAGTCGGTAGATTTAAAGCTTTATAGATCCATGATTGGTAGTTTGCTTTATATTACCGCATCTAGACCCGACATTATGTTTAGTGTATGCATGTGTGCACGTTTTCAAGCTTCTCCAAAAGAGTGCCTTTTAGTGGCCGTAAAGAGGATTCTAAGATATTTAAAGCATTCCTCAAGCATAGGGCTTTGGTATCCCAAAGGTGCAAAATTTGAATTAATTGGATATTCGGATTCTGATTATGCGGGATGCAAAGTGGATAGAAAAAGCACCTCGGGTAGTTGCCAATTTCTAGGAAGATCTCTAGTGTGTTGGTCATCCAAGAAACAAAATTTCGTAGCACTTTCAACCGCCGAAGCCGAATATATTTCAGCGGGAAGTTGTTGTGCTCAATTGCTTTGGATGAGGCAAACATTGTTGGATTATGGGATCAATTTTGATAAAATGCCTCTTTTGTGCGATAATGATAGTGCTATCAAAATATCCAATAATCCCGTTCAACACTCAAGAACCAAGCATATAGATATACGCCACCATTTCTTGAGAGATCATGTGAGCAAGGGAGACATTGAAATTAGCCACATCCGAACCGAAAATCAACTAGCGGACATTTTCACCAAACCATTAGATGAAAGCCGCTTTTGCAAATTGAGGAATGAATTAAATGTCATAGACTACTCAAATGTAGCTTGAAATCTCATTTCATCCATTTCTGCTCATTTGTTGTGCTCATATGGATTTTTGTTGGATTTTCCCCTATTTTGGTCAAAAATTCGTTTAAATTCATAAAAATTAGTTTCAAAATATAGCATTAGCTCAATTGCTGCATAATGACCCTGAATGACTTTAGTTGGATGCAAAACTAGGGATTATTTGCAAAATTTCAAGTTCTAAAAGTCAAATCCTGAAAAGTTCCAGAAAATCCGGAACTACCGCAGTCCATTGTGCGGTACTTCCGCTCCTGACAGAAAAACCGGAACTACCGCAATGTAATCTGCGGAACTTCCGGAATTTCTGTGAACACGGTACTACCGGCGTGTTACGCGCGGTACTACCGCTTTTTGCGGGATTTGTTGCGGTTTCCAAAACCGTCGACTGCCTTTACTTCCCTCTCTTTACTCCTACCGTTTCTATCACTCTCTCTCCTCTCCCACTCCCAAAACCGCAGAGGGTCTCCTCCTCCTCTCCTCTCCTCAAACCTCTCTCTCCAACTCCCAAATACTCCTCCTCCTCTCCCGATCTTCGAATCCGAGGGGAGCTTTTCGTTTTTGGGCGATTCATTACACTCCCAGGGTTCCTCTCCTTCGCCTCCACAAGGTAAAATCGGATTAAACCCCTTTTATCTTGTTCTAAGGACCCTAGGTGGAGTTTAGGTTAAATTTGAAATGTGATGATTTTTGCTGAACTTTTCTTGGGCAAATCTGTATATTTGGGGCATTTAGATGTTTATACACACATGCATTGGATTCAATCCAAGAAATACTCCAAAAAGATTCAATTTTTATCATGCCCTAGAAATGTCCAGAAAAACCGGAACTACCGGTCGAGCGGCCGGAACTACCGGGGTCCCGGAAGTTCCGCAGGTTTAATGCCGGAACTACCGGATTTCCCGGAACTTCCGCAGTTTTGCCGCCGGTACTTCCATTTTTTTGAAACAGCAGAAATTCATTGCTTTCAATTTCAAACCTACTTTCGCTTATTCTACCTCATACCTTGATTATCCTATTGTATCATTGAAGATGCCGAGGATGAAGAATGTCTCGCACAAGTCCTATGGGGGCACGGCTGGTCAATCCTCCTCCTCGACTCCTGCATCTCAGACGGCGGAGCACAAGGGCAAGGGTCCCGCCTCCGACCCTGAGAGTGACTCAGAGGATTCGCATGAGAGCGGATCTGAGGCCTCGCATGAGAGCGAGGAATATGCGGTCTCAGATGAGGAGATGCCTGAGGTAACAGCAGATGAAGAAGTGGACCTAGCCAAGATCACAAATGAGGACTATGCTATTCTTCGTCGCCGCAGTCAGTATGTACGCCCTCGAAACTCAATGAACCCCCAGTTTCATTCCAAGTTTCAAGAGAAGGTGTACCAAGAGATGTATGGTCCGGCTCGCAAGTTTGCTGCACACAAGTATGTGGATTGGGATCACTTGTCGCAGATTGACAAGTTCAGTGGTGCTTATCAGCTCTTTCAGCAAGCCGATATCCATCAACTTGTTGCATTCAAATGCAACTATATGGACAACATGATTAGGCAGTTCTATGCTACCCTGTACATCTCTCCCAACTTTGAGCATCTGAGTTGGATGACAGGGACCCAGTTCATTGAGTGCACCAGGCACGAGTTTGAGTTAGCACTTGGGACGGAAACCAGTGCCTATGAGAAGGTGTACAGCAAGCGAGCTCTTCCTATTGCTGCATATTCAGAGTACTATGACCAAGCAGCTGAACGATCACTGGGGACGACAATTGGCTTACTTCCTATTCCCAGCCTTGTCAACAGGATTATCAACCACACCATCTTCCCCAAGAGTGGGAATTATGATGCTATTCGTGGTCATGCGTGGAATGTAATTGATTACATTATGCGCGGCCAAAAGTTTGATGTGGTGGATCTTATCATCAGGGGGATCGACGCCAATAAGAATGACAAACAGAAAAGGATCAACTTTGCACCATTCATCATGGCTGTGATCATTCGGAAGACTGGATACCGAGGAGCACTCTGCACCCCGCACAAGCCATACAAGCCGCGTGCAGAGCCTCCTGTTCCTGCTCCTGCTCGTTCCCGTGCTCAGCCTCAGCCTCAGCCTCAGCATCAGGCAGCTGCTGATCCTCCTCCCCAGGGCGAGGGCGATGTGTCGCTTTCCCAGATTTACTCCGCCATACTTAGACTTGAGGAGCGCCAGGATGTCTTGATCTCCACTGTGTCTTCTCTTGGTGATCGCGTATCATCCTTGGAGAGTGCAGTTCATCCGCCTTCTCCAGTTCGCTATGGACGTCGCACTCGTCGCCGTGGTCCTCCTTCTCCCAGTGCAGCTCAGGACTAGTCCCTCTTTTTGGTACTTCGATGCCAAAGGGGGAGAAATTGTAGCAAGGAGAAGTTTAAGTCTTTATCTCTCCTTTGGGCTTTGAAATAAAGTATGGTGAAATGAACCATGTAATGCTGTTGTGTGGTTTAAACTCTGTGGATGTTTAGTATTTTAATTTCTGATGCATTGTAATGAACTATGTCTTGTCCTTAATGCAATGCTGGTTTACCTGTCTATTGCGTATCTTTGAATTTTAGTAAATGTGCTGTAATGCTATGATGTAATCATGCTTGATAAATTCCTATAAAATTTGATGCACATGTTTAGGGGGAGCTCTTTCTTATTAGTTTCCAAAATGCAAAAATTCCCATGTTCTAAACTGCTAAAATTTCAAAGACCTTGTGATATACATCTTGCAAACTAGGAGTATATCCAAATCTTAAATTCTTCTCATAAATTGCTCTTGTTGTCATCAATTACCAAAAAGGGGGAGATTGAAAGCATCTAGGCCCCTAAAAATATTAGTTTTGGTAATTAATGAATTTATGTGAATATGGGACTAATGTGTGCATTAAGTGGTTGAAAGGATAAGTTCAAATGGCAAAGAAAGAGGCTCACAAAATAACCCATGAAGATTCAAGATTTCTAGGGCGACAAGGTAAATAGTTTAGGTATCTATTTTATTTTACCAGTCTTGGAGTTAGGTTGGAAGACCGGATTATAGGATAGACGCCGTACTATTAAGAGGGATCATGGTGATTGCTTGATCATGTTCAAATGTGCCCTTTGGATCAATTTAGGATCATGCATGCACTTAGAAATTAAAATTAAATCAAATCTGTGCATTGTCAGAAAATCCGGTAGTTCCGGTGTGTATTGGACGGAACTACCGCAGGTCCGGTAGTACCAGGCGCCCTGGCGGAACGTTTTTTCCAGAGAGCGCCCAAACTCAGACTTAGTCTCTCGGAAAACGGAAGTACCGCGGGTTGACCTGCGGAACTACCGGATGGCCGGTAGTACCGGGCACCCGAGCGGAACTTTATTTCCAGAGAGTGCCCGGAGTTTAACTTAGCCTCTCGGAAAACGGAAGTACCGCAGTTTGACCTGCGGAACTACCGCATGTGCGGAAGTTCCGGATACTTGTGCGGAACGTTATTTCCAGAGAGCGCCGAGAATAAACTTAGACTCGTTGAGATCGGAAGTACCGGGTCTTGGAGCGGAACTTCCGGACGTCCGGAAATACCGCGATTTCAACGGCGGTAGTACCGCACTCATTGACCAACGGTTACTTCTGACTCTCTGACATAGCCGTTCTGTCCGGTCAGCAAGAGTCCGGAAGTACCGCGGTTTTGCCTGCGGTAGTTCCGGATTTCCTGAATTTTCAGGATTGTTTATTGTAACAGCTATTTGAGGTTGGTGAGGGTATAAATACACCCCCACCAGAACTTGGACATGTTGTTGAACCTCCATTGAATACATTTGAGCCTAGTGCAACCTCTCACACCTCATTCACTCACTTGTGCATTCATTTGAGGTAGTTGACCCAAAATTCAAGTGCATTGCATTCTAGTTGATCCATTGAGCACTTGAGTGAGATCAAGCCGCAGTGGTCTATTCTCTTGGTGCTTGCCGGCACCTAGACGGCTTGGCGGAGTTTCGGTGATCTTCTCAAGAAGATTGTGAGAAGGGCCGGAAGATTGTGAATACTCGGAGCTCGCCTACCCGGAGAGGGAAAGGGCTACCAAAAGTGATCGAGGTGTTTAGGCTCATTCATGGAGCCGGTCCGATTTGTTCGGGCTTACCTCAACGTGGACTAGGGGAGACCGGCAAGTCTCCGATCACCACGGTAAAAAGTAATCGTGTCAATTGTGGTTTGCTCTTTTGTGATCATTTTCTTTCAAGCAACGCTCTTCATTCATATTATTTGATTGCTTGATTAGTTAGACTAGCAATTGTTATTCTCTTCTATTCGTTATTGCTCTTAGTCGATTACTTGTGCTAGTGATTGTTCGAACCTCACTAGGTTGATTAGTGGTGTTAGTGTTATCTTGCTCTATTTATCCATCAAGGTTAAAATTGCTAATTAGAATTAGACGAAAATTTTAAATCCTCCTATTCACCCCCCCTCTAGTCGGCCTCCTCGATCTTACACTAGTCAAAGCTTCTATTTCAATGTTAAGCTTAGGACAATTTGAGCAGGAAGATATCTCATGATAAAGCATCTATTGAATTGTTTCCGGAGATGAGTTGAGTCTAGCTTCTAACAATTCACATTTAGAACAAGCTTTAGAATGAATATTTGAAATACTTGATTCTAAACATGAAGAAGAGCTAAGCTTAAGCTTTCCAATTTCATCATTAGCACTTTTCAATTTTTCATCACAAGAGTCATGTGCTAATCTTAATTCATCAAATTTAGCAGTTATATCTCTAAGTTGATCCATGTTTAAAGCATTCAGTGACCTAGCATTCTCTAACTCAGAATGTAAAATTTGATAAGACTCACAAGATTCATCATCAGGAATTAAAACTCTAAGTCTTGCAATTTCAGAATTTAGAGATTCAATTAAAGTATCGTATTTCTTAATCTTTTTATCTTTCTTTTCTAGCAAAGTACCAAGTTTAGCAACAGTTTTAGCTAAATCATCATAAGAAGGTTCACCTCATTGTAGTCGTCGCTGTCAAGATCATCATTGTCGGTGGAGCTTTTGCTACTTGCCATTAGACACAACCCAGTTAAATTTTTCTTACCTTTGGGAGTATCATCCTCGATGTCCGTGTCCACATCACTCAAATTAATTTGTCCAAGAGCGGCAAGAACACGATGCACCACCTTGCGATTCATATAGCCCTTCTTTTTATTCTTCTTTTTTTCTTTCTCCATCTCTTCTTCCTTCTCATTCTCTTCCCTTGCAAATCTTGCTAGAAACTTTGGACATTTGAGACGAATATGATTGAGATCACCACACTCATAGCACCTTTGAGGACCAAAATTTCCTCTCTTTCTTGATCTCACATTCTGTAAGGCTCTTGTGAAGCGTGTAGAAAGGAGTTCCAAAACATCTTCCGGGAGTTGCTCTAGCTGTTCATCGGTTAGTGAAGACAAAGAAGACAAAGCATAGCTAGTAGAAGAATTATCACCATTAGACTTGCTAGATTGTGAAGCTAAAGCAATTGATTTATTACTATTATTTTTTCTGGCAAAAACATCTAATTCATGAGTTTTTAATTTAGAATAAAGTACATCTAATGTAAGTGTACTCATGACAGTAGATTCTCTAATGGATGTAACCTTCATCTCCCATATCGACATATCTAATGCTCAATTGACGTGCATTTTCAGCATAAGTATAAGTAACATTAACAGCACGTAGGTTACTAAGAATTTTATTAAAGCGGGCAAAGAGATCATCTATTGATTCACCAGGTTTCATCTCAAAATGCATGTAATCCTTTTTGTACATATCTTAACGTACCTCTTTAATAGTAGATGAACCCTCATGATAATCACACAGTGCTTTCCATACCTCATATGCGGATTTAAGATGCACAACACGATCAAAATCACTCCTTCCTAGTCCTTGAATTATCAGGTTCCTTGCCTTGCTATTTGCCTACACTTGTGCCATGTTCGCCGCTGTCACAGCATCGTTCTCGAGTACTTGATAAGGCTTGTAGACCATCTCCCATATTGCAAAGCCTTGAGCTTGAATATATGCCTCCAACTTCGCTTTCCAATACTGAAAATCAATACCATCGAAAACACAAGGTTTTGTGGAATACCTATCCGTCGACATGTTTTCTAATCACCAGTTAAGATCAATTAGAAAAATAAATCTGCTTTGATACCACTTGTAGGATCGATTCACACTAAGATAGGCAATCAGAGGGGGGTGAATGATCGCGGAAGCTAAAAATAAATTTTAAGACTCCTCTAAACACAAAACCTATTTAAACCTCGATTAAAGAATCAGGACAGAACACTGTGTCCTCACTAAACTTGATCTCGATAAAAAACCGTAACTCCGATTGACCTCAAAATAATGTCAGAATAAACTAGGCAAAGTTATTGAACTAACCCAACTGGAATCACGATAATCGGAGGTCTAGAACTTGAGATATAAAATAAACAAGTTCACTGGTACAGATAATGACGGAAATTGATAATTATGTGATTAAACAAAATCCGTAAGCAAATTAATAAATCAAACTTCCCAGATCACAACTCACGTAACGCAAAAAGAAAACAATTAATCTTAAGAAATTATCTTGAGCTAATCACAAAGTAACTACCAGAGAGAACTAATGTATGCAAGAGAGATGATGCATACAGACCTACAAAAGAACCATGCAACATCTACCAACGCAATTGAATTGCAGAATTAAATGCGAGAGAGGATTCTTGCTAGCCGTTGCTGGTAGGATTAATTGAGACAAGCAATTAATTAAGCCATGCCAACAGGAATCAAAACAAAGAAAAAGAAAACTCACGGATGAAAGCAAACCTCCGTGCACACCGATTATCTAGTCGTCCCCTTGATCTTCCGTGAAGCACAGCCACGCCGGCCGCCTTTTTTTTCTCTCCAGAGAATCACGACATGCATGCGCTCTTTCAAAAGCCACGGCCGGCAAACCAAAAGCCGCCGCAAGCACTTCTCCAAATTATCAAATCACCCTCGTGTAGTTACAAAAGTCACGGCCATCTAAACAGAAGGCCACCGAGAACTACTTATACTGATATCTCTCACGTCCTGCTTTACATGCAGCCGCACAAACCAACTCCAACACGGAAACACGTGCCACACATGCTCTCCGTATACAACTCTCGAATACCATGCATGCAACACTATGTTGGCATACACAGACTTTACGCCGACTCGTATACAATGCGTATATACGCCAAACATGCAAAACCAACTTCAATCCGTATACACCTCGTATACGTGCCGTCCGCACATCACTCTGCCATGAAGCATCTCCGCGCCTCCAACGCCGCGTCATCTCCTTGTGCATTGTTCTTTAGCCTGAACGTCCCACATGACATCCTTGACCGATAGGACCTCAGTTCCTCCCTGAACTTAGTCCCGAAACCTCAGTTCCACTTGAACTTAGTTTCAGTCCCGTCATCAACCACGTTCCGCCTTAAGCAACACTTGCACATAAATAAACAAACAATCTCGTACGAGCACAAGTCCACGACTTGACTCAAGTTAATCCGCACAATACCTCACACGAGCGTATCATGCAACCTATCATATCACCATCTATCACAAGCATATAAAGAAGCAACATACCATAAGTAATATCGTAACCAATATTGTCAATTATTCATCATCTAAAATAGCCGAGACCTGGCCACATGGTCTAACAAGAACTAAAGAGAACCATGACGACCAACCAACCCCACCATTATGAGCACTGTGCAAAACATAAATGTTTTTTGGCCATGCAACACATCAACCATGGATACTGAGCTTCAGTTGTTCTAAGGCACCCTCAAGTCTTAAAGAAAGAAACAAGAAAAGCCTTCATTCGAGCTCTGCTCACCTTCGCTCGCCTGACTCTTGGAGCTGCCAACTAGAGATTAATGTTGCGGCACACAAACAGTCAACAAGGCTGAGGATGAAAACTATACCGAGCTTTCTGAAAAGAGATATAGGTTGAATCAAGGAGCAATTCTCCTTTCCCATAAAAAAACTGAAGAAAATGCAGAAGGGAAAGCTCACCGCAGGTTGCACTTCCACCGCATGTCTTTTTAATATAGTAACCATAGTAAGAGAACAAATAATTAGTTCGAAGACAAGTAAGTAAAATTCCAAATAATTAGTTCGAAGACAGCTTAATAATAAAATATTCAAATGGTAAAAAGTCTCTTAAAACATATATAAGCTAGTATATCTTCTGGGAACTTCATTGGTCCAGTTAAAATTAGATATTCAGGTGGAGTCGAGTATCATCAAAAATAAAATCATGAGCTTAGGAATTATGAGTATGACTGAAGAAACAGGGAAATGAACCCTTAATATAATTTGTCATATTTAACACATTAATATGGACTAACTAGGATACGACTGAACAAAACCGAGGAATGGACCCTTAATATAATTTTTCATACTTACCACATTGATATGGACTAACACATTACAGGTACAGTCTTACCGTCATGCATGTTGGGAAACCTAGAGTGAATGATTATTTTCCACTTGTATCTCTCTTGCATTATCAAGTTAATCATTATCAATTCATCATATGCCTTCAGTTTAAATGATTGTGTATAATTATCATGCCTTAAACTAGCTAAGAACTAAAACAATGATACCTAGATAAATGTAAATCAATTCATAGCAGCTCTATGTATTGCTTCGATAATTTATCCAAAGTACCACAAACTGACACACAAAGATACTATAGTAAGGATGCTTTGTGGGCAGAAACGAATTAAAGCTCAAATACTAGTAGAATTCACTAATATGCATGCCATAAAAGGATAACGAGGGTTGCAGGGAGAGAAGTCAACAAAGTTCAATAAGAAAAGGAGGGAGGAGTGAAACTGAAATAGTTGACCACAAGAAGTCAACGTACCAGATAAATGTGTTTGTGTAAATGGTGTAACAGTTCTCTAGAACCAATATGAGGTTTACATTGATCTGAACAGAATGCCACATATCTCAGTGATCAGCTAATGTCTACCTATCAAACTGAGCTCAGACAAGATATATCAGTAGATGTTAGTGTAGTCAAAGAAAGCAATCAAAGGGGGGAAATATGTATTGATGTCAAAAGCATACCCTTGTTATGGTGAAATAATGCCAAATGCAAGAGAAATCAACTCATTAGACAACAAAAATCCATCTGGGTCACTCAGACGGACGAAGACAGCTCTGCTTCCAGTCTCACATTGCAAGTCTAACTCAAGCTCACTAGGTTGCAAGGCTTGTCGCTCCGCATCCATGGCAATTACAAGTCCACTCTCCACAAAAGGCCTAAACGTGTTACACAATGCCGAATTTTTTGTATTTTAGCCCATTTTTTGAAAAATAATCACATTTAGACCCCTGGTAGTTTTAATTCCGTTTTTGGACCCAGAGCTCGGCGCCGTGGGTCACGGCGCCGAGGTAACACGTCTCGGCGCCGTGGACCACGGCGCCGAGCTGCGAGCCCCGCGCCAGCGTAGCGGCCGGCGTGGCGCCGACGTGGCAGGCAGCTCGGCGCCGTGACTCGTGGCGCCGAGCTCAGCGCCGTGACTCGTGGCGCCAAGCTCGGCGCCGTGTACCACGGCGCCGAGGTGCCTACCACGTGGTGCCTACGACGTGTACCACGGCGCCGAGGTGCCTACCACGTGTACCACGGCGCCGAGGGTTTGCACCGATCAGTCTTTTTTTCGCAAAATGAATTAAGTTGTATTTTTTAGTTGGATTATTTAATGATAGTAATATTATGTAATATAGTTAGTTATTTATTTATAGAGAGCAAAAAATACGACGTATGTTTTGAAATATGTATTGCAGATGAAACATGTAGGAAAATTCGTGTAGATTTTTTAAAAAATATTATGGTACATTGGTAATGGTTTTTGAAAAATAAAATTCTGCAGGCCGTGACGAACGAGTTTTGTGTTAAGTTCTGGGGCCGTGAGATGCTGCGGGCAAGACAGAGGGGAGGCGACATGTGGCATACAAGCAACTCTCATCTTCCTTTTGGTCCACCCTCACGCGGCGCTCTTGCTCAAGCCGCATCTGTCGTTCCACCTCGCGAGCCTGAGTCATCTTGACAAAGTATTGTGCTTTGTTTTCCACCTCCACTGCCCGGTTATCTGGCCATGCCGGCGACACCCGATCCACCCATTCGATGAACCTGCAAGCCTATGTGTGTCGTGGTAGATGTCATGGATCAAGTTGAAAAACGGTAACGAGAAACAAATGATTTAGTTGTGGTCGTTACCACGAAGTCGTCATCCAGGTCTGGACACTTGAAGAACCTACGGCCGTATTTGGCTCGTTGTAGTCGATCCGTCCAGACTCCCAACATCGTCCTAAAGCCGCAATGGCACTTCGGGCGCTCATGCCACTCCGGCACTCCAAATGGGTCGGACTTCCAGGAAGACATTGTTGTGTGGTAGTATTGTGATGTCTTGAGGAGGATATGTGGTATGGAAGACATATGAGGCCTTCATATAGGCAGGTTATCGGTACAGTTTTCATAGTCCATGGAGAGGATCTTTTCGCTTTTCCTGGATTGCAGTGTAGCAATAAATGGCCCTATGTAGGCTTTTCAGAGACTATAGTCTCGTAATAAATTCATAGTTCGTAGCCTTTTCAAAGACCTACACTCCTATATGTGTACAGGCCTACAGGCCTACTCCTGTATAGGCTAAAGACCTACACCCTTATATGTGTACAGGCCTACAGGCCTACTCCTGTAAAGGCTAAAGACCTACGCCCCTATATAGATTGCTTGTCCTTAAACAAGCCAAACCAATTATAGATTGCAATCTATCACACTTAATTTCATGAAAGCCAACTGCATGTCGAGCAGCATGAAGCTCAATCTATCACACTTATCACCACATTGCTTTGTACCAAAATAAACATCAATTCATTCAAATTTATAATCCATTTCAACAACTTTAATAAAATCAGCGCCTGCCCGTGGCCATGCATCTACATCTACTTTCACAAAATCAACTTTAATAAATTCGTTCAAACAGACATCTACAGCATGAGCAGCTATACCAGTGGCGGGCGGGGAGGCGGCGGGGCCCGGGGAGGAGCTGGCGGCCGGGGAGGCGGCGGGGCCGGGTAGGCGCTGGCGGCCGGGGAGGCGGCGGGGCCGGGCAGGCGCTGGCGGCCCGGGGAGGCGGGGGGGGGGGGGGGCGGGCAGGCGGTGGCGGCCGGGGGAGGCGCTGGCGGCCGGGGGAGGCGCTGGCGGCCCGGGGAGGCGGTGGCGGCCGGGGAGTCGCGCGGCCGGGCAGGCGCTGGCGGCCCGGGGAGGCGGGGGGCCGGGGAGGCGCTGGCGGCCGGGGAGGCGCTGGCGGCCGGGGAGTCGCGCGGGCGGCCGCGGCGGGCGGGGAGGGGAGGCGGCGGCGCGGAGGCGAGCGAGAGACGAAACGAACGAAAGACACCCGTGACCCGCGCCGTGTCCCAGGAAAAGGCCGCGAGCTCGGCGCCAAGATCCACGGCGCCGAGCTCGGTGCCACAATACACGGCGCCGAGCTCGGCGCCACAATACACGGCGCCGAGGTTCTGCCACGTCCGCGCCACGCAGGACGCCACGCTGGAGCGGGCCTGCGACCTCGGCGCCGTGGACCACGGCGCCGAGACGTGTTAGCTCGGCGCCGTGACCCACGGCGCCGAGCTCAGGGTCCAAAAAGGGAATTAAAACTACCAGGGGTCTAAATGTGAATATTTTTCAAAAAAAGGGCTTAAATAGAAAAATTTCGGTTACACAATGACAGCGTCACTCTTTCCAAAGGATTTACTGAAACTTTGCAAATCTAGTCCCCAAGGTTTTCTCAGTGATAGCATCATGATATCCATTGCCATGTCCATCTCAGAGCTGCTAGACTCATGGCTCCATGTTCCATCTTCCAGCTTCTGAACCCACTCTGCATACTCCTTCATTCTTCTGGGCCTGGAGAACCTGACACCATTGATGTAGCTTGCTTATCCAAGACCAAACGCATAGAATGACCGGTTTTGCCAATATGTTAGATTGTGCTTGCACTCATAGCCAGTCTTGCAGTAGCTACTGATGTCATAGTGCTTATATCCAGCTTCAGCAAGCCGTTCTGAAGCTATCTTGTAGAAGTTGGCAGACTCTGTCTCGCTTGGAAGAGGATATACACCAGGAGTATATCTGCAACATTTAATATGAAAAAAGGATTGGCATCTTCCTCAAGAGAGAGAGAGAGAGAGCGGATTGGCATCAATTTGTCACCAGAATCAATTTTGAAACACCCCAAAAATTTGATTTTTTTTATTTTTATGAATTTTGACTAAATTCGGGTTTCTTTCCCTTTTTGGCAAATCCCAATGAAAATACGCCTTCCATTTTGGGAATTCCCGCTTCCTTTCCTCCTCTGGCGCTCCCACGCGTGCGCGCCATCTCCACCGCCTCTCTGCCTTGTCGCTTCTCCCCGCGCGCACCATCGATAAGCCAGCCTGCTGCCGCCTTGGCCAGCCCGTTCACACCAGCCGATCATCGCGGTCCCATCGGTCAGCCCCCTCTTCCCTCCTTCCTTGCTCCGCGCGCAACAGCCGTGCGCCCGGTCTCCTCGCCGCAGCTTCCCCCTCTCTCTCGATTCTTCCCTGTGTGAGCCCCAAGTCAAAAGTGCCAGTACTTCTCGCAGAGTGACAGTGCCACATCCTCCTTTATCCCCTAAGCAGCAGTAGAGACCGCCCCCTTTTCTTCTCCTTGCCCTAGACGCACTCCCGGATCGCCTTCCCATGGCCGCCGACCTCCCGTGAGCTATAAGCTTTGCAGCCATGGTAGAACACTTCATACCCCCTCCCTTGCACTTTCCAGAGCCATCAATTGCAGCTCAAGTCCACCGAGTCGCCGCATTCATCCTCCCCTGAGCCCGGTAAGCCAATTTCCCAATTCTCTGTTTCCGACCATCATACTTCAATTAATCACTGTCATAGCATCTCTGGGGCACCACAAACAGAGAGCCAAGCTCAATTTCACATTAGCATTTGCTTAGAGCTCTGCCAACGAAGACCACCGCCGACCCAAACCACCTCGCCGTGGACAGCCCTCTAGGGAGTTATCCGACTTAAATCACCACCATACCCGTACTCCTTGCTAACCCTAGATGGTTAGAATTCCCTCAAACTTGCCGTATAGCTTCGGGGAAACCCTAATTTTGTTTAGGACCCCGCAACATTCTCTCTTGCCGCCCGCCGCCATCACCCATCCCCAAGCTTTCCAAGGCCAAAAAATGGAACCGCCACCGTCCATTGGAGCTGGCCGCACCACTCGCCCTCGCTGGAGACCCCAGTTGGTACCGAATCGAAGTGGAGGCGTCGCCTCTGTTTCCCGCCGGAGAGGAAGGCCGAAGGTAGAAGATGACCGGGAGGAGACGACGTGGCCAAATCCCGGTCGCTGGCTCCGGTGCCGCCTGTTTATCCAGGCCCTCCTTTTCGCGCGCATCCGGGCCGTCGACGCCAGTGGCATGTCGCCCATCGGGCGATGCTTCCCCCGCGCGCGCGCCTGGGCCGAGGAGGCCTGCCCACCCGGCCGTTGGATTGTAAATCCGCGCGGGCTGCACTGTTCATTTCCGGGTCAGCCCAATACTGTAGCAAACTGTTCACCCGATTTAGAAAATTTAGAAAAATCAATAAAAATACCAGAAAATTCCCAAAAATCTCAAAAATTATAAAATACACTATTTTGACCAGCTTAATGTCCCAAATTCAAATTTGGCATTCATTCTTCCAAATTTAAATTCTAAAAAATTTAAATTTCACCCCTTTCACAATCTTAACTATTTAAATTTAAATTCCACCGTTCAACTCAATTCGAATCTTGTAAATTCAAATTCCTCTGTTCCGCCAAATTAAATCTTGATAAAATCCAAACCCCCCCCCCCATTTAAAAGTTGACCATCAAATTTCAAACATTTATCCTCTATTCCCAAAATCCGTCAAACACATATCCCTCTTTTAGCCACTTTGAACCTATCCTATCCAAATTCAGCTGTGTCAACTCATCAAGTATCGTCAAACTTTGACCTCCCAACCCCAACCCATTTCTTTTATATTCTTTCTGGTTTTTAATTTGCATTTTGTTCCCAGCTTGCATCTTGCAAAGCAGGAACTTATTTGATCCCGTTTTCTACGCTAGTGACGGGACCAAACGAGTTGGTCAACGGAAGAGCAGCAAAGATATTTGAAGCTGATCAAGGAGATCAAGGGTAACCAAAGAAGGCAAGTCACATGTTTTTGATCATATTGAATCCCATGAAATTTACATTATTTACTTATATATTTTCATTATTGATAGTTGCGAAATGGTAGTTTGCGTAAAATAAAATGTTTAGAATGACATGATATTTAGATACTTCCTACCACCTGCAAATGCCATGATCAATTGTTGCCATGCCTTTGATAACCCTAGTTATAATTACTTGATAACATATATATAACTATATGATATTTACATCTCATGAAGAATCTTTACACTACTAAGGTGTTGGCTACGGGCCGATAGATTTGGAAAACCCGGAGCTAGGGTAGGGTGGTATGGGACACCATATCCTAGGACCGGCGCGCACAGAACCTAGGGTAAAGAGGTTGGGGTTTCCGAGTTGCGGATCTAGCCCAATTCTTTATCCTAGGGTTGAACTTTGGGTAAAGAGGTTGGTGGGGGCTCCGGGTAACGGATTTAGCCCATCGCTTTACCCGAGGATGGAGGCTGGTTTGAGTTGGTGGTGGTGAGTGCTGTTGAGCACAGGGGAAGCTGTGGTTGAGTGCCTCAGGTGAAAAATATAAGGAACAAGAACCTTGTGCCAAGTAACAGACATAGTGACCGCTCAAACCACAGGAGTTGACTTGTCAACACTGGTTTAGTAGCTGCTCAATTTGATTGAAACTCTACAGGATGAGATGACAGGATGCCGGGGAGTTAGGTATGCTGCGGGTACCTAACAACGGTAGTAGACACTTAAAACGGTAGGGAGAAGTTGTTGTTTAATTTGTGGCCGTGACTGAGTGATGCTATCGGGTAGAGCCTATATAGAAAATTGAGCAGTGAAACGACCTGGCTTCCTTAACTCTTTAGCGGGAGTTAAGGGATCGTGTGGGTAAAGTTGAGCAACTCTGCAGAGTGAAATAAATGGTATTTGAATACGCCGTGCTTCCGGTTAATGAAGCTGTGTTAATTGGGTGATTCCAAAAACAAGGCATAAGTAGTGTTTCTGAGGTTGTTAAATTGAATAATGATGATATTTTATCTGATAACAGAAAACCCCTGATCTTAAGGAGCAATTGTTTTAAAAGTTTATTCGTTTGCAAATAAAATTGCATCCACCTCTTAATAAAACAAATATATTCCCCTTCTCTTGAGAATACCCTGGCAAGTAGATATATAGTATTTCCACATGTGATTTGCTGAGTACGGGGTTGGAGTACTCAGGCTTGCATAATTTTCCCCCAACAGATATCAGCAGAAAGGAAAGCAAATCAAGATTTCGTGTTAGGGTTACGACTGCACTCAAGCGTTCCTGTGGAGTTTTCTTCGGCTCTTCTGTATGTAAGTTAAGTTTTGAGCTTGGACGCCCGTATTATTATTAAAATTGGCCATTAGGTCTTATTTCAACTAAATTAACTTGTTTTAATTGTTCGTAAGCAGGCTTGATACACTGTTACGCCGCAACAGAACTCCTGGGCTGTTGCGGGCCGTACGACGTCCCTGTTCCCAAAAGTCGGGGGCGTTACAAATTTGTCCATGGAGCTGAATTTCTACTGCTGGTTTATATCAATAAAAAAATCCAGTATTACCTATTTACATATGAGAATCACTTAACCTTCCATGAAAAAGCTCAGTACAAATTAATATATAACAAAGTCGTTAGATACTTAGATGTAACATAGCTGAAGACGACCATGGCTGTGTTATGCGTCAAGTAAATTTGTATACATTAGTATATTGCAATTGGTTGTTAATTACAGCAATTTATTCTAGTTAAACCATTGTGGGGACCCTAGGCGTGGGAGCACCCATTGTCACCGCACGTATTTTGTACTAGCTAGTCACATGATCAGTAGCTAGTACACACATTCATATCATTGTGATCACATCCATGCACAAAGCACATAATTAGCTTACATAAAAGGGGTGATATGAATTATGCGAGGCATAAAAGAGTACATACATAAAAGGCCAACCGGCCATAAGACCAACAAAGTCTCGAACAAAAACAACAGAAGTCTAATAAAAAAAGTATCTAGTGATGTATACATTAGTATATTGCAATTGGTTGTTAATTACAGCAATTTATTCCAGTTAAACCATTGTGGGGACCCTAGGCGTGGGAGCACCCATTGTCACCGCATGTATTTTGTACTAGTTAGTCCCATGATCAGTAGCTAGTACACACATTCATATCATTGTGATCACATCCATGCACAAAGCACATAATTAGCTTACATAAAAGGGGTGATATGAATTATGCGAGGCATAAAAGAGTACATACATAAAAGGCCAACCGGCCATAAGACCAACAAAGTCTCGAACAAAAACAACTGAAGTCTAATAAAAAAAGTATCTAGTGATGTGCCATTACAACCCGTAGGCAACCGACTGGAGTCAAACCCTAGAATGATCCCTCATCGAATTCCCCGATGCCTGGAGCAAAATATGCATCGTCGGACAAAAGATCTTCATTCTCTAATCAATAACAATTTAAGCAAGGTTGAGTACATTGCGTACTCAGTAAGACTTGTAGCGTATCGTAAAGTTTTACATATATACAAGGCTGTCAATAAATGAGGCTCTATACTAAGTTATTTTTAGCATAAGGCAGGTTTCATTTTGCAATAGCATTAAGTAATAATTTGCAAGCAAAGATGTAAAGAGCATTTGACATGTAATGAAATAATATTAGCATAAATTCCATAATAGTAGATCAAAACAATTCGCAGCCTTCCTCGACTGTGAACATCACACAATTTCCACCCATGGGCATGGCACACGATTAGTCGTTCATGCCATCCCATATGTTCAGTGAAACAGTTTTGAAAAGGAAAGCTATACCCTTTGTAGCTACATCCAAGCTTACTCATGACCGAGAGCACGGTTATTCAAATATTTTTTAACACTTATGTAGAAGTTGTACAGCTTTACCCATACGAGATAATCAAATTTTACTATCGGCAACCTTACGCTTCCTTCGGCATGTGACAAAAGTTGATGATTTTATGGCCTTTAGGTCATCTAGTCCTACCTTGCACCAGCCCAAATGAACATTGAATCTCTCTTAGATACACACCTAAGAAAGCATTCGAATCCTTCTTAGGTAAATCCCCTATGTGAAGACCCTCACTTAGGTCCGTCCCCTATGTAGGCATTCATCACTACTTAAAAGCCTTGGCCTGAGCATCGTGGTGTTAGGGGCCTCTACGAGCAAACCTAACCGGAGTGCCCTTACTACTTCTGTGCCTACCACAATGCAAGGCTAGACCTAGACAACTTAATGAGCAAAATGCCAGAGCCCATATAGCACATGTGGTTGTACGGTGTGACTTAGATGTGTAGCAATAGCGTTCGGTCCTTAATTGACTCAGGCGAGAATCTCTCCCTATATACATGCGAGATTCCCTCTCGTGTGAGATTCCCACTCATATTTGACAGATTACCATATAGCTCGGTCGTGTCTAAAACTAGGTTTTCATTTTATTTGATACCAAAGTAACAGAGATTCCCCATTTGATCCAACATTTTTGAAACCATCATTCCCACGTGAAGATTTTATTCAAATCTCAAACTTAGTAGAAACTAGTACTTGTTTAAGCATCTAGACCATATATCCAAGTAGTATTCCCATTTGATAGCATACATTGTCTAAACCATTTCCTAGAGGTTATAACAGTGAGGGTATCAAGTTTTCAAGGATGTTTAATGCATACGAGTCGTCGTAATTATCTTTACCCGCAGTATAACAATTTTAACTGAACATACACGCATGCATAATAGGTTTTGAAACAATATACAATAATTAAAATACTAGGATCAACATGGTCAAAGGGGGTGCTTGCCTTGTTCCTATTGCTCAGAGAATGTCTCAAATGCGTTCTCGGTGTCGTCTGGCGTGGAGTTGTCTAACTTGTAAATAAATCTAGATAAAAGCAAATAAGAGCCAAATAAACAGAGACAAGACTCAAATATTTTTGTAAATTCAGAAAGATCTTATTTTTATAAAAAATTAGAAACAAAGATCACTACATTTAGAGTTCGTATGCAAAAGTTAGTGGAGTTTGAGTTTTCGCTTGGTTTGAATTGTTTCTTCTCAGTGAGAACAGAGCTATTTACAACTACAAACTTCGGTACGGTACTAGGACGCTCTGACTACAGAACATCGACTACCGACCAGCTTTTGTAACTTACGAGTATCGACTACGATCTCAGTTTACGACTATCAACTACATTCTGCAGTTTATGACTATCGACTATGTTCTATAGTTTATGACTATCGACTACGTTCTGCAGTTTATGACTTTTGACTACATTCTGCAGGTTATGACTATCAACTATGTTCTGAAGTTTATAACTATCGACTACATTTTGTAGTTTACGAATATTGACTATGTTCTGCAATGTACGACTATCGACTACATTCTGCAATTTACGACTATCGACTACTGACCGGTACCACAACTTACTACTAACAAGTTTATCAACTATCGTTAGCAACCAAGGTTACGACTATAATCAAAGGTTGAAGATTACAACTACTGCAGTCAGTGGTTTTGACTACGTGAGCGGTCGAATAGTTCAACAACATTAGTGATCAAAGATTGCGACATAGCAGCGGTCAAAGATGTCAATAACGTTATCGATCGAAGATTTCAACACCAGCTGTGGTCGAAGAGTTTGACACATTAACAGTCGAAGGTTTCGACAACACCAGCAGTTGAAGGTCTTGACTTCGACTGCTATAGTTCCATTCTCGTGTTCGACTACCACGGTCCCTTTTACGAGTTTAACTACCTCAGCTCTCTTTTTACGAGTTCAACTACTTCAGTCTTTTTACAAGTTTGACTACCATAGTTCTTTCTTTGACTATGATTATTGCTAGTTCTCCTTTTTGACTTAAGCGACTATGAGGAAGGAGGAGCTCACCGAGGGCGATGATAGTTCATGAGAGGAAGAAGCTAGCGTCGGTGATCTCGTCGGCGGCGAAGGGGTTTACGGCGACGGTGATTTATGTGGCAATGGCAAAGCTATAGAAAGAGATGTGCATGAGCTTGCATGCATGCGAAACAGAACAGCGGAAGTAGAGGTATGGCTTACCGAACAGCACATCGTTAGTGTTCTGCACCAAATGCACCTCCTCCCTTTTCTTCTTGCCGTAATCATGAGCCCAATGTCCCGGCTTGCCATAGTACCTGCATTCATCCTTCTTGCGGTTGTCAAAGCCGCTGTGGGAATGGTTCTCCCTTCTATTGCCGGAGGAGTCCCATCCACAGTTGCCATGCGGCTTGCCACATGACTTGTTATTGGAGTTTGATCCATCCCGATCGCATGCCTGCACCCCGTGCTTGCCACTCCTCCTCTGTGAGGAGCAGACGAGTTCCCCTGCTGTCGATCCCTCGGTTGGCGTAGCGCTGCTCCACTGCTCAAAGTCGTCTGGTCACTTCCTTGATCGAGAGAGTGCTCATGTCGAGAAGCGTCTCTATCGATATGGCCATCTAGAGATAGCGATCCGGGACAACCTAAAGGAGTTTCTTGACAACCTCTTTCTCCCGGACGAGATCGCCGAGCAGTTGATGGTTGTTGGCAAGCCCAGAGATCCTCATTGAGAAGTTGTCGATGGACTCACTGTCTTTGAAGGAGATGCTCCCGAACTCCTTGCGTAGTTGCTAGGCATTGTGTGGGACCCAGATTTTACATTCCGGATTTCTCTGTGATTCCACCGCACTATTCCCTGGATCAGTAGATAGTGCTCACAGATTACAGTTCTGAATATCAAAATACATATCATGCGGAAGCGTAAATATAATAGTTGACTTACTCATGGACCGATTAGGCCGAAATCATTA
Source organism: Dendrocalamus latiflorus (assembly GCA_017311315.1). Taxonomy (NCBI): domain Eukaryota; kingdom Viridiplantae; phylum Streptophyta; class Magnoliopsida; order Poales; family Poaceae; genus Dendrocalamus; species Dendrocalamus latiflorus. The sequence continues at coordinate 15,329,242 of CM029650.1, read as the reverse complement.
AATTGCAGCAGCGGAAGAACGAAGCACGCAAGTGGGACCTTCAGGACATGCCCACAAGCAGCCAACTGGAGGTGCGCGACCTAGCCCTTGACGTCCTCATCATTTTTGCCACCATGACCAATAGTATTGCTGAAGCGTAGCGATCTGATTCCTGCTTCTGGATTTGTTATGAGAGCGAGTGTGAGCACACTAACCACCGTGCTCCGCGAGCCAATACACAGGATGTAGATAAATAGTATGCATGGCTTATCAAAGAAGAGGCTCGGGTTATTTTATTTGCCAAAAATTGCTTTTAGCATCATTATTATTATTAAATCATAGTGTTATTAATTCTACCTAAACTCCACACGGTGATTGCCATAATTGACTTAAACCACCAAAGACACACTTTCCTTACTGATTGCTGTCTAAGACTCCAAACAGCGAGTGTCATCATTACTTAATCCACCGAATATACTCTTTCCAAATTGATTGCTGTCTAAGACTCCAACAGCTAGTGACATCATCTATCTAATATCATTTAATTAATCCACCGAACACACACTTTCTATATTGAGTGCTGTCTAAAACTCCAAACAGCGAATATCATCAATTATATAATCCACCAATATCTTTTGTATTCTAAATTCCTAACAATCCAATCCTACTAATCCCATTTTGTTGTTGATCCACAACCATAGTTTGCTCTTTCAATAATCATCCTTATTTTCCCATCATCTATCCCTAACTAACTCATTAGTATACCTCCACCAAAAATATCATTGATCAAGTCTATGATTCACTAGTATTTATCCACCAAGAATATCATCGATCAAGTTTATACTCCAATAATTGTTATCATACCTCCAAATTCCAAAAAATTCAATTCGTCCATCCAGTAATTGATCAAAGCCTATTAATTCCATTATCGCCAATATCTCCCAAGAATGTATATTAATTATCAGTGTCATAATCTAGCAAATATCTTTGCACTCCCTAATTCTCCAAAAATCATTTAATCCATCTATCTAGCCTATATATTCATTTAGGCTCCACCAATTTATTTATCCCAGAATCCGCACTATCATTTTCACCTTTATGATTGACATGAATCCACCAACAAATTTATACGGTTAACACAATCAAGCATCTACTTTTCTTACGACTCTATCAATTCTTCCTGACATTTTACTTTATGAGATGTATTAACATTATTCAGAAATATAATACATAGAAATTTCCTGAGACCTAGCAGTTTTGAACAAAAACATAATGTGTAGAGAATGCAATAATAATAGTGATCCAGATTCCATCCACCGTTACATGGCATCCGCACCATATAGCATCTTTCAGCGTTATAGCCGCTTAACTTACCACTGAGACGACACCCAGGACAATTCAAATCAGGGCTTTCCACTGCCCTTCACTTTTCCGAACCCATCCATAAAGCATTTTGAAATAGAACTATATCTAGTTAAGTTCCCATGTCCGCCCTTGACCGTGGGCACGGCTATTCGAATAGTTTTTGACTCTGCAGAGTTTGTACACTTTCACCACAAGAGACAATCTGCTCGTTGCCCCACACGATTCCTTAGTCATGTGGTTGAGTAGACCATCACAATAACCGTTCAAAATACCTCGCCCCTTCCATCATTTCACCCTATGGGTCGCTCCCACTTGCGGTAGGTCCCATACGTTATGCGGGATGTTCTCCTTCTGAATGTCTAGTAGCTGGCTACCCCCACTGCTAGCTCGCCACAGCAGAACTTCACCCTCTACGAGTGTCCCATTCAAGCCGTCACACAGACAGCCGCTTGCACTACCTCACCACCTCCTCCTGTGAGGATGACTTTCAGGGTCCGGTAAATCTACTAAGCCAAGTTGTACTTTACAAACTTGTGGTTGTACTGTTTTACACAGGAGGTCGTGACAAGATTCAGTCCTTAGTGGTATCTGGGCGGTCTACCACTTCCTACTTTGTGCTTCCACTGCACCACACTCACACTCTCGAACCATCCGCCCAGATATTTAAGCAAGTTGGGATGTTTGGGAACATAAAATAATCATACCAACATATACCAGTCATTACCACCATGACTTCCCATACCAGTTTCTCATGATTGAAAATGATAATGATGCTTGGGGCATTTCAGCGCCCTCGAGTATCTGTGCTGTACTAAGCATGGCGTATAATTAGGGACTTATTTTCGAAAGGTTACTATTATAATTTTGCTAGGGCGACAAGGTTCACACATTTAGATATTCTAAAGGAGGTGTAATATTATTTAAGGCAAACAATGGGCATATAACTAGGATCTTAAATTAAACATGTATTTGCATATAAAATAGTAGCATGCAATTTGATATTTAAACCAAAGTAATTTGCAGAAAATATAGGTTCAACATGATCAAAGTATTGACTCGCCTGGCGCGGTTTACCGCTGTCTTGAGTTCACACAATGCTTCCTCTTGAGCTTCTGGTCTCTATCTTCACTTCGAGCTTAATCTCACTGTGTCCACTGAATCTTCACGACTTCCAATTTCTAATTACGTGACAAACGACTGAATCCAAATGAAAGCAAATAACTCAAGAGATCCAAATAAATCCGAATAAACTCAATTTTTGTTTTATTATGAGTTAATGGGTGATTTGAGGCAAGGCCGGCGGTAGAAAACGATGACTCGATCTTTTATTAACAGTTTCTTTTAATATTTTTATATTTATCAAAGAAGTTCCATGAGTTAGGATGGACCTATGAGTAGGTATTATTTTGTCGAGCGTTACTTTTCAGGGCATTTTGGCTTACCGAATTAATTTTAGAGTCTAAGTGTATAGCATTTTATGAGGTGACATTTTATGTAGCCTTAGTTTTCATTAAGCCTATTTCTACTTGAATTAGGATTCAGTTGTATGGGCCATATCGTGTTATTTCATGCTCATTATTTACTAAATCTAGTATTAAGATTTAATTGATGATACCGTTATTATTTTATCTATGCTTTAGTTACTATTAGGCTTAACTTTATTTCTAAGTTTAGTCTAAACTTAGCAATCTGAGCAATGCTTGATATGTATCATTTTATGTGACCCTAATTACTCGTGTTAATGGCTACATAATTATTTTAGAGTATCTATATGTCTATGAGAGTATTTTGAGGCTTGATGACTTAGGGATATTATATTTTAGCACCTCTATATTATTATGACTTCTTAATTTGAGTGCTCTCTGAAAACTACTAATATCGATATTTTATCCTTTTTACAAGTCGAGCCTGCTGCACTAGGTTATATTTTACTATCAATATTCTACTGAATCCACGGCTGAGATTCATTTGTCGATGGCACGCTAGGGATGACTATGATGCACCTCGCTACACTAGGTAGATTACTTTTAACATTTGATGACCTAGGGGTTACTTTACTGTAATTGCCGCACATATACATACATATCTTTCTAACAAGACACTTCTACCTGAAGACGCCCAATCAATTAAAGGTTGCTATCAATTTATGTACCTGTTGAAGACATAGGAGCGACCACCATATTTTAATCGACTACATTTTATATTAGTCAGAGGTACCCCTAAAAGTAAATCTAGATTTGACGTATAATAACCCCGGGCTGCACCTCTATTTTGCATGAATCTTAATGCTAGGGTTTAACTCAACTTATCCTTACATCATATTTTACTTACGTTTTAATTTGCATTCCAATTAATTATTTGAACTTTTACCTAACCATTTCCCTTAATCATTTATTTGTCAATATACTCATAATTCCATATTTAAGGTATAGGTAAACTTTATTTGAATCTAAACAAATTTTCTTAGCTTCTTGGGGTTATTTTCTAATTATCTTCCTTAGCTTTTCCTTAATTGAAATGATTAACAAAACAAAATAAAGGAAAAAGAAGAAATACGCCAGAGAGGGATCGAACTCAGGACCTTCGGTGTGAGGATCGGCTGGGCTGACCAGTTGGGCGGCAGCCCTCTTGCGCTTTGAATGGAGAAAACATATTAGAAGAAGCAAGCTATTGCCTCGGTAGAATAGAGGAGCTCGGCGCACTTCATGGCCAACAGCGTCGCCGGCGAGGGACCACCGGGGAGTCGGTAGCGATGGCCAAAACGAGCACACGGGAGGGAGTGGAAGCCTCCGGAGGTGGCGGCTCCGGCTGAGAGGCGCTGGAGCAGGCCAGCGGCGAGCACGGGCGGTGGCGCAGTGGAGGTCACCGCAGCCGGCGCGCTATGGTGAAGGGGAGGGTAGGGCGGCGCTCGGGGATGCTTCGGGGCAACTTGGGGATGACTTCTGCGAAAGGAATTGAGCCGGTGTGCGACGATCGAGAAATGAGAGTGGTGGCGGTGGTTTTGGCCGGCAGTGGGGAAGAACGCAATTCCGGCGAGCTCGGTATGAGATTCTCAAATTAGATTTGAGGGAAGACAGAGGAAAGGCGGGCGCACACCGTGACTCGGTCGGGATGGCGAGGCCTTGTCGGAATAGCCGGGGCAGCTTAGAGGCGGCAATGGCGGCACGCGGGCGCGGGGCGGGAGAAGGAACGGGGAAGGAAATGGGGAAGCCCGGAAAAAGGCAGTGGGCTCTTATAGCCGTGGCGGAGGCTCGGTGATCTGAACTCGGTATGGCGCCAATGAATAAATATGGAGTCGGCGTGGCTGTTGCAGGGCATGGCGCCGCGCGGGGAATGGACACAGCAGCGTGGGGGATGGGACGCCACGACATGGCCGTGGTCCTTCGGGCGTGCGAGGCGCAGAGCGAGTCGACACAGACGGAGGCAGTGCGCGGCAAAAAGGGAGAGGAGACGTGGAGTTTGCTCTGCCATGGAAGAAGGGAGGAGGAGGGGAAAAGAAAAGGAAGAAGGAGGAGCTGCACGCGTGGGGGGTCCAGACCGTGCGGTCGGCACAGAAAAGAGGGATCGGGCCCGCTGGCAGTGAGGAAATCCGGTAGGGGAAAAAGAAGAGAAAAGAAAGGGGAGAGAAAGAAAAGGTGTGGGGCCCAAAGTAATAGAGAGAAAAATAAAGAAGAGGAGAATGAGTAGCTTTAGCAGTTTTTGAAATTTTGATCCTTGAATTTGGATTTCTATTTTCTAACTTAAGTTTTGGTTTCCTATTTATATTTACTGATTTCTGTATGACATTCGGAATTTCAGCTTAAAAAATTTTAACTATTGAATGAGTGTTTCTAGAACTATTATTATTTAAGTTATATATGTGTATGTATATGTGTTTGTAGTTTATTCCTTCACTTTTGTTGCTATTTATGCCATTATTTTCAATATGAGGTTATATATATATATATATATATATATATATATATATATATATATATATATATATATATATATATATATATATATATATATATATATATATATATATATATATATATATATATATATTAAACTCAGGTTTCTCTCTTCTTATACTGGTTCGTCTTTTCATATTCTTGTTTTCAATTTTTAGTTTTCTATTATTTGCACATTTCCTTTTAGGGAATTATTAATATCTATCTTTGTCTTTTATGAATTTCTTCAATTTTGGAACCTCGTCCAAATTCGGGAAAACACCATAAAATCTAAATTCCCAATAAACATATTGTAAATTAATGCAAGAGCTTCATATTTTAAATTTTAAATTTTCAGGATGTTACACATTGGCCTTGTGGATGCGATCGATGCCCATACGCATGGTTTCACAGCCTCCCAGGCAGCCTTCACCGTGTTCTTGACAGTGAGTGTCGACATCATCTCAGCCGGCATGGCGCAGAGAATTGCCGACAATGCGAGCCGATCGTCACGATAGTCGGTGTCATCGGTCTCGATGGCCTCCCAGAGACCTTGCGCCTAGAGGTTCACTCGCATGATGAGCGCCCAGTCATTGTAGTTCGTTCGTGTGAGCATGGTGTAGACCACCGAGCCCGAAGCCTCCCTAACGACATGCTAGACGACTGGCACACAGCCACCATCGTCACGGTGCTGCAGTCGGCATGGAGGAGGCATAGGTGAGCACGAACGGTCTTACCACAGAGGAGTCATAGGCTGCCTTCCCGGTCGATCCCTCGACGAAGACATATCTCCCAGATAATCACCGAAGCCCTGATACGACTTGTTGAAGCCTAGTCCCATGACTACGAGTACCTGGTACTTGTTACGACCATGCAGAGCAACTTACAACCACATAGTCGAACTTACGACCAGGCAGTACGTCTTACGACAACGCAGTACGTCTTAAGACTACACAATCAAACTTACGACCACGCAGAGCGACTTACGACCACTTAGTCGAACTTACGACCACGCAGACGTTTACAACACTCAGAGCTACAACCACATAGTTGTTTATGAGCACTCGAATTTATGACCACGAAGTCGTGTACGGGTACTCGGAGCTACCGCGAGTATCTAGTCGCAATTGGTAGTCGGAAGTCGTACACGACTAGTAAGTCAGAGGCACTCTAGACTAGCAAGTCATATCCGAATTGCAAGTTGTAAACACTCTACGACTTTAGCTGAACTCACGCGGTAGAGATGGAAGACACAGGGTTTTGTGTTACTGGCAAAAATCACCTACTGCAGCTTTTCTAGGGACTCTATTTATACTGAATGAGTACAAGTAATGGTCGTTTGGCCCCTCCTATTCGCGCGCCATGACTACATGGTCATTCCATCCCACGACTGCAAACTGCGCATGTTCTCTACTTGAAAACGAGAAAGACTCGACTAAGCGCATGACCCGGATGCCGTGCTCGACTACTTGACGCGCACAACTAGGAAGGCATGCTCAACAACCTGACTCAAACTGACAACTTGATCAATTATTCTAATAGGATTTGGGGTGGTTTCATGGGTGGAAGCTGGACACACAAGCGGGAAGGTTGATCTTAGCATTTTACTAGCTCACAGAGTGACGTGGTGGAGCGAACCCTAAACCGTATGGATGGGCTTGGATGGAGGAAGCAACCGTGGAGTGGTCGCGGACTCGCGATTAGCTGGTAGCATTTCGGTTTGGAGTTGGGACGCAAAATATACCGAAAGATGCTGACTGTATTGGTTTTGGCTAGGCTACTAGGAACCGTCACCACTTTAGTAGAGACTACAGTCTACAGAAAAACTCTTAAAAATGAAAAGGAAAAGAGGTGAACTTTTGTTCTTTTACGGTCAGCTTGTATAACACACATCTCTACTACTCCCTCCGGTCATAAAAAAGTGATAACCTTGGAATACGTACAATAAAACCTTGTTAATTTTAACCAAAGATATTATTAAAATGTATACTTGGATATATAAAAATTACTAGAAAATACTTCCGTAATATTACTCTTTACAGCTTTTTTCGAATAAATGATGAGAGAATTTAGTGGTCAAAGTAGCATCTTGTTGACTTTGAAATGTCAAAACTTCACTCTTTGTGACCGGAGGAAGTACATAATATGAAAAGTAAAATAATAATAATGAACCGTTGTATAACACTTGAGTACTTGACTAACTGCATAGTTACAATTGTTGAACCCACATTTTCATTTTTCAAAATGAATATGCCTATGGATTAGTTGTCCAATCAATCTGGATTTTTTTTAAATACATGAGACCACTAAAAGAATAAAACAAAACCAATCATGTTTCATGGAGCTTTAGAGAAAGGGTGGGGTAGTTCCTTTACACCTAGTACTGACACATAGTTCACTGGGCCGTTGCCCAGTCACCACTAGAGATAATTTTTTTAAGGGTACAACGTAGATGTACACTCAACACACACCTTACACACACCGCTCACATACACGCGCACACGTGTGTACGTCTACTACACATGCCTATAGATAACCATTGATCGGAGGCTACAAGGCCTCCAAAGCACGGGCACGTGCTGACCCACACATCATACGTATGTATGTGTACTATTAGGATCATATACCACTTGTTACGAAATCAACAAGACAAAGTACAAAACAATCAAGAATACAAGATAGAGATTGACCATGAAAAAACCTTTTCGGGTGAAAACCACAGATGCACAAACAATGAAATCGCTATATGAAGAGAAGTTACAAGCACTAAAAACTTTATCGTGTGTCAACCGTACGACTACAGGAGTATATATATAGGCTAGGGATCAGAGTCTCTAATAAAGAAAGGAACATAGTGCTAGTCAATAACGAAATAAAGACCTATCAAAAATTGAAACAGTAACCTTCTCAAAAATGGGAACAGCACCTCGCTCAAAGAGTTTTAGCCACGTCTAACTTCAGTCGGTGCAGAGTCCATCACAAACACGAAGATGATCCCAATAATAACCTTCGACCAGTTCACATAGCTTGAGCGAAACCTGATCGGACTCTTCAAGCAGTTGAAAGGACCAGCAGTGGTCGGACATGACCAGATTTGGATTATAAAATACAACAATCACCACCTTGAGCCAAATTTCTCTGGTAGCGAAAAGAATACAATAAACTCATCCATGATGATTGCGCAAGTGATTCAAATTGAACATATTCAAATGGTGAACGAAACACAAAATTCAGTTATTTCCACAACTGGCATTAATATTTCTTTAAAATCTCCTTGATCTCCTTGATTAATATGGTCCTTCAGCACGGGCATGACCATAGGGATGAAGAAAAGGCAGTGCCGCTCAATGATGTGGTTGAACAAGGCGTGGCATCATGAGTTGCAGAGCATCTCTCATAGCTAGTCACCAGCGCAGTGGTCAATCGACGCGACAGCGTGGCAGAGAGGGTGCAATGCAGTGGTCGGCTTCGTGGCGCACTTGAAGGCAGGGAATGACTAGGCGTACATTGGTCTGAATGTAGGCAAGGTCAAGAATTGCGGCTAGTTTTGGCGCATAGGACTGGCATGGGATGCATAGTGCAGTGCACATGAAGATGGCACTAGTGCAAGCGTGCACGGCAGATGGTCGGTGAGGATATGGAGAATCCCATGCACACAATAGCATGCGTCTGGCAATACTGGTGCTAGCACTGCTGGGCCCGCCAGGCCAAGGGTAAGGGGAGGGGAAATGGGTCAAAGCCAAGTGGGCCAAATAGCCCAGATGGGCAAAGCCATCATGTTCTTCCAATTTTCTTGATTTGTCTTTTGAATTCTAGAGTTGAATTCAAGTTTTAAATTTGAATTTCCATTCAAACCATGGCCAACTTGTCCTAGGATCAATTTTTACCATGAACTTGCTTCATGCTAATATTCAGATTCTCTAAAATACCAATTTAAGCCTTTGGTTGACATTTGATTTATGGAGCCACAAATTTCAAGTTGAATCCCTAATTGAAATTTGGTTTGGCTTGGATTTGAAAATTGCTCTCACTTTTAGGATTTAAATCATTAAATTTTCATGTCATAACTCCTCCTCTCTTAATTTGTTTTTTAAGATTTCACTCTTCTTTCTATTAAATTGCATGCTTGCATTTTAAATTTTAGTTTCAAACTTAGCTTTTGTTTAGCAAGATTTTTACTGTAAGTCTTCCTGTCTTATTTGTAGATCATCTTTTTAGATTCGAGTACCCATTTGGTTTTATTTTTATTAATTGCATCTTTTCTAATAAATTTTATTTTTATGTATTTTATTTCTTAGGAACCTCCATCAAAGGCCAAAATTACCAATGCCAATAAGATGCTGAACAAAAGGTTCAAAAATTTTTCACAATTTCAGATGCCCTGATTTTGAGGATGTTACAAGTCTACCCCCCCCCCCCCCTAAAAAGAACCTCGACCCTAAGATTCCACCTAGTCAAAGAATAGATGAGGGTAATCTCTCCTCAAATGATCTTCTCGCTCCCAGGTGGCTTCTTCCTTGGCATGATTATTCTATTGGACTCTGTATGGATGAATGGTTGGGTGCCTTATCTTCTTTTCCACTACATGAAGAATTTTGATTGTGTGCTCTTGATAGATCAGGTCTTCCTTCAGCTTAATGGTCACTAGTGGAGTTTGGTCTTTCGGCACTCAAAAACACTTCTTAAGTTGTGATACGTGAAACACGTTGTGTGTATCTGTAAGCTTGTAGGCAGTTCCAACTAGTAGGCCACCTTTCCCTTTTTGGCAATCATGGAAAATGGTCTCACATATCTTGGCATAGGCTTTCCTTTAACCTTGAATCTTTTAGTTCCACGTAGTAGGGATACCTTCAAGTAAACATGGTCACCAACTTCAAAACTTAGCTCTTATCTTCGGTTGTTGACATAACTATTCTGTCTTGATTGAGCTACCTACAATCAATCTCTAATTAAATCAACTCTCTCTTCCGCTTACTTTAGGGTATCCGATCAGAAGACATAACCTTTCCCTACTGCGGTCTAGTGCAATGGGGTTTGGTATTTCCAGACATAAAGGGCTTCAAATGGAGACATCTTTAGGCAAGCATTTCTCCTAGTCTTTGGTGAACTCCATAGCACTGGCTCGAAGCATGTCTTCGAGGATATGGTTTATTCTTTCAGTCTGCCCATCTATTTATAGGTGATAAGCCATGTTGAAATTCATATGGGTTCCAAGAGCTTCATGAAGACTAGCCCAAAAATACAAGGTAAATTGAGAACCTCAATCTAAGACTATTCTTTTGGGTATTCCATGTAGGTATACAATATGGGACATATATAGTCTTGCAAGGTGGCCTCCTTTGAAAGTGGTCCTGATAGGAATGAAATGGGTGACTTTTGTTAATCAATCTAATATAACCCATATGGAGTCATATCTCGTCTTGGTTTGTGGCAAGTCGGCAATAATATCCATTCCTACTTCTTCCCATTTCAATATGTCAGACCCCTCAAAAGGTCAAGTATCATTGCACCTTCTGCAAGAAGGATGGTCATATTGTTGAGTTCTGCTTCCGTCGAGTCAAGGTTGAGAGAAAAGAGTGGATACATGCTTTGAGGTCCATTAGAGGAGTTCATTCACCTGTGAGTGTCTCTAGAGTCAGGCCTCCTGTCTTTCCTTTTAGAAATATGTCTAGGTTTGTAGATAACTTCTTTAACTCCTTTGGTGGCTGTAGGCAGCACTTTGCATTAGGATATCATGAGGGTAGACCACGGGTAGCCCTAGACAGGGCGAGTATCAGCCTTTTGGTAGGCCAATTCAGAGAGGTCTAAGTGATTCCCGTACGCATCCTCATGATTATCTTACTAACCATTTTATTTCTGCTTCTACTACTATTCCTAGACATCGTGTGGTTAAGTATTGGATTCTCAAGTCTTTAATTACTAACTTTCATACTAAGGTACAAATATTTCCTTCTTATGCCCTGTAGGTCTGTCGAGTGAGGAAGGAGGACGTGTGGCTTGTCGACTCCCGTTGTTCATGACACATGACCGGAGATTCTCGATGGTTCACCTTCCTTACTCATGCATCCAACAAGTTGATCATGTTTAGGGATGCTTCTACAGGGACCATGATAGCAAAGGGTATAGTGCGTGTCAATAACAATTTCATGCTTAAGGATGTTGCTTTGGTAAGTAAGCTGAGGTATAATCTACTATCTATTTTCCGGCTTCTTAATGAGGGTCTAGAAGTGAGATTCAAGAGTAGTGAATATAGAGTTCTAGATTCCTCGAGTGAGTTTGTCTTTGGGGTCTCTAGGTTTGAGAGAATCTTTAATGCTGATTTTAGTATCTCTTCTATTTCTAGCCCTAAGTGTCTTGTGGTTTCTAATTCTCATGATCTAGTTTTGTGCTATCATAGCCTTAGTCATATAGACTTCGATCATTTGACTAGAGTCCATAGCAAGAATCTTATTAAAGGATTGCCTAGGCTTCAAAATTACAAGGACCTACTTTGCACACCCTGTAGATATGGTAAGATGGTTTCAGCTTCTCATCCTCCTCTTACCTTAGTGATGACTAATGGACCTAAATAGCTCCTGCACTTAGACACAGTTGGATTCTGACAAAATCATTGAGACTTGTGAAGTTACTTTTGATGAGGCTATTCCTAGTACTAGATTCACAGTGAGGATACATAGGTACATGATGATTTGAAGAGCATCTTCATCAACGATGACCCTGACTTAGAGGACAAGGACCCAATCCCTTCTCTAGTCACTCCTGAGTTTGTTGGAGAGCTTGCTTCCACTACTCCAGCTTCAGTAGAGTAACATCCTCCCACCTTCATCGGCACTTCAAGTGGCTTTGCTCCTACCAGCACAACCCATTTGGTAAAGGCCACGTTTGCATCAGGACCTCCACTTCACATTCAATGATGACACTCTCAAGAGCAGATGTCGGGGATTTGCATGAGCAAGTTACTCGCTCCAAGTTGTCTCTCCAGATTCTCATGTACATTTTGCTTTTGTTATGTCTTTTGAACTTTAGATGTCACCCATGGTTTATTTGATTCCTCTTGGGTCAATGCCTTGCATGAAGAGTTTAAAAACTTTAAAAGAAATCAAGTCTAGATTTTAGTTGAACATCCTCCTAATCATAATGTAGTTGGTATAAAATGAGTTTTCTAAAATAAGCAAAGTGAGGATGGGTTGATAGTTTGTAACAAGGCTAGACTTGTAACTCAAGAATTTTCCAGGGCTTAGACTAAAGAGATCTTTGCACCTGTAGCTAGACTAGAAGTCATTCGCATCTTGCTATTATTCGCAGCGTCTAAGGGCTTTAAGCTTTTTTTAAAAAAAATAGATGTCAAAAGTGCTATTCTAAATGGTTTCATAGAATAAGAGATCTATATCAAACACCCCCTAGTTTTGAAAATCCAAGTTTCTAAACTATGTGTGTGAGCTCTCCAAAGCCTTATATGGATTGAAGCAAGCTACTAAAACTTGGTATGATAGGCTTAAGAGTTTTCTGCTTAAGAATGATTTCAAAATAGTATTGGTAGATAAAACCTTTTTCACTCTCACGTACGGTAATGACTTCTTACTTTTTCACATTTATGTGGATGACATTATATTTGGTGGTTCTTCTCATACTTTGGTGTTCAGATTTTCAAATTCTATGAGCAGGGGAATTTGAAATGAGTATGATGGACGAGCTAACTTTATTGTTTGGTCTTCAAGTCAAGCAACAAAAAGAATAGACCATTCATTCATCAAAGTAAGTACATAAAGAACCTTCTTTGACGCTTTGATATGGGAAATACCAATCCTATATCTACTCTAATTTCCACTTCTACTGTGTTGGATCTTGATGAGGATGGAGAGCATGTGGACCAGAAGGAGTACCGTAGCATGATTGGCTCAATCATCTACCTCATAGCTTCGAGGCTAGACATACAGTTTGTTGTGTATTTGTACACTCGATTTCAGGCTTCCCACCGTGCCTCACATAGTCAAGCTGTGTGTCATATCTTCATGTACTTTTAGGACACTCTTGACTTTGGACTCTGGTATTCTTCTAATTATACACTTTCTCTTTGTGTGTTTTTATGTTGATTTTGCAGGGTGTAGAATAAATAGGAAGAGTACCTCCGTCACATGTAATCTCCTAAGCACATCCCTTATTTTTTTTAGTCATATAGGAAGTAGTCCTCTGTTGCATGGTTGACTATTGAGGTAGAGTATGTAGCTACTGCTAGTAGTTGCTATCAAATTCTCTGGATCTTATCTACTCTGCGGGACTATGGGTTGGTCTTAGATAGTCTCTCTTTTCTGTTACAATACTAGTGCCATAAAATATTGCCAAAAACCCAATGCAACACTCTAAGACCAAGCACATTGATATTAGATGCCATTTTCTTAGAGACAATATAGAGAAAGGTAATGTTGTGCTTCACTTTTAGAGCCAAAGCAACATGTTACAGATGTTTTCACTAAGACTCTTGATTTTTCTCATTTTACTTCTTTACAATGGGAGTTGGGAGTTATTAGTCGTTTTGGTCTGTTTTAGGGGGAATTTAACTCTTTTGCATCTATTGTATTGTATTGTATATTTAATTTCAGTAACTTCCATTGTAAAATAATTAAATGGAGCTTTGACTATTATCCTTGTGTGACATGATATCCTGCTTTACATCTTGCCATGTCTTATGCCAGGTTACTAGATTTTTCATGTCTTTCTATGTATAGCTTAGTTTTGCCATGCTTGTTTTCTTAAATACGAGAAATTTGAACTAAAATTATGTCTTATTGGATCTTGTGGCTAGTTTTACTCTAATGAACCTCTTATGATTTATGCCATGTTAAATAGACTAAGTTGTGTCTTGAACCTAATTTAAATTTTAGATTGAGCTATACTAGTTTTTTTTTATTGAAATATGAGTTTACTTCTTCTAGCTTTGGCGGCTCGAGCATAGCTTACGGACCAAGCAGTAGCTTCTTATTTTTAAACTAAAATGATCTTTTTTGTGCGAAAAAACTTATCTTACCTTTTCTTTCTCATAACACGACTTGAGAATGCACTAGACATGAACTCAGAGGAAGTTTTGGATGATCAAGACCACTCTTTTAAGCTTAGTAAGGCTTGAGATCTAGCACATTATAACAACCCAGCTGTTATTCCAATTTTTGAGGAAAAAAAGGGCTGGATTTGAAAAGTATTTTAAGTAAAAGTTTGAAAATATTATTAAAAAAGGATATTTTCTTTTTCTAGAAAATCTTAAACCAAATTAATTATTTGGAGTTATTTGGGATTTATTTGGATTTTCTAGTTTTTTTTGGAGTTTAAAATCTATTTTTAAAATTAAAAAGTATTTTAAGTATAAAAATATAATACCAAATTAAGTTCAAAAATATTTAATGTAAGTACAAAACATCTCCAGGAATTTCTGTGAATTTTTGGAATTTATTTCATATTTTTTTGAGCCATTTGAATTTACTCGACTTTTCTGAAAATCAAAATCAAGAACCGAAATTTAATTATCTCTTCCCTCCCCTGGGCCGATGCGTGGACTGCCCAGATTGAGCCACGCCGCTACCCGGCCCATCTCCCCCGTCCACCGCCTTTCTCTCCTCTCCGCCGCCCGATTCGCTCCGTCACCACGTGGCTGCATCCTCGCCACCCACTCCCTCTCCTTTCTCTCTCCCATCCCGCTCCCACCGACACCTCGGCCCCACCTGTCAGCGCGCCTCCCTCCCTCCCTCTGTCTGACGCTGGGCCCCACCTGTCAGCCACGCCTCCTTCTTCCTCCCCACCTTCTTCCCTGTGCGCCCGCCGCCTTCCTCCTCGCCGTGTCACTGCAAGGCCGTGGCACCACTCCGCCATTTTCGGCCTCCTCCCTCTCTCCCGCTCGCATGCTGCCCACATCCCCACTCCCCAATCACCGCACCTGCCCCGCCATCTTTGTGCCCACCTCCCCTTCTTCCCACGTCCGTTTTCCCCTCTTCCCGCAACCGCCGCCTACCTTCGCCTCTCCAGCGAGGAATTCCCGCGCCCACGCTCCTCCTCCGCCACTATAAATACCCCTCCCGGCTTTGGCCCTCTCCGCTCCACCTCCCTCCACCCTCAAATTCCCCTCTCCGCCACTCGAGCTCGCCCACGCCATGCCTTCTCCCTCCGAGCACTGCCGCCAACTTCGGCGAGCAATCACCGCCGTCTCGACCACCCTCGAGACCCGCCGTCGCCTCCCTCAGCCTCCCCGCATCCATGCGATCACAGTATGCCCTTCCCCGTCGATGGAGTCCGCCGGAGCACCATCACATCGGAGCACCCTCGCCGCCGCCACTTTTCGCTCGAGGCTAACCATTCTCCGGCCGCCTTGGGTAAAACTCGCGCCACCCCCAAGCTCCCCTCACTCTCCTCTCCCTCCTCTGCCCCTCGCCGGCCACCATCGCCCGCCGGAACGTCGGTGAGCCTTTGGTCCTCTTGTGCACCCCAGCCGGCCAGGCCACGTCAGCCGCCGAGCTGACGTGGCAGAAGATTGGCGCCATGTCCCGACCACCTCGGCTCTTCATCAGCCATGTCAGCACCACACCCACCCCCCTTGCCACCTCAGCCACCCCCTTCGTCCGTGGACCCAGTCCATAGACCCGGGCCCACATGTCAACTCCTTGCCTGAAAATCAACCCAGGGCTGACGTCAGCATGACATCATAATTCCCTTTTCCAGTAGAAAAATAATTCGGTCAAAAATAAATTCGTAGGGCTGACGTCATAATTCCATTTTCCTTTATTAAAATAATTCCAAAATCCAGTTTATTCTTTTTCTCTCTTTTTGAACTTCCGAGAGCCCGTTCTCCTTTGTCCTATCTCCGATTGAGCCCATTCAAATTTTTAAATTCATCAAAAATTCCAAATTATCCATTTTTGCGATGTTTATTTGAATTTGTTGGGTTATTTTCATGTGTAGACTGCGACGTTTCCGGAGAATTCTTCGACGATGATTCACACCCAACCGCGGAGCAAGGCAAGTTAGACACCTTGATCATGTTGATCCCAGTCTACAAATAAAATTATCTTGTTTTAAATTATATTGCATGCATATGTTTATCAAAGTATTTCAATTCCAGTTTTTAAACATAGTTAATTCCCAATTGTTATCGACACCTTTGATTTTGAGCAACATTATACATTGTCACCCTAGAATCAAACTCTAGTTAGTACACTAGTATGGCTAGAGAATTTTTGTAGCAAATGCTTAGACATGCAGAGATATAACTTTAGGTTTGGGATACCTTTTTCACATAAAATGATAACATTTTCAAATGTATTCTTGACTTCGGTGAGTCAAGAAGGATTATGAAATATTTCAAAATAAAATATGAAACCTGGTTTAGACTTAGGCTAAGGATAGGTGGTGGATGCAGGCATGCACTGTTGTTCAGTGACACAGTGTTGATTGTCGGGCACAGAGGGTATGTGGTTGAGCCTTAGTCAATCAAGGACCGATCTGTGAGCTACTATTGTAAAGCTTTATCGTACTACAACAAGGCTGGTGTGGGACAGTCCTGGCTGATTAATTTGCGAGTTGTAGGATCGAAAATGGCAATAGAGGGGGGTGAATGGTGCCTTTTAAAAATCGCCCACAAATATCCACTCAAAAACACTTCTCTCCAATAGCTATAAAAGCTATGAAGTTGAAGGTTCAAGCTCTTTGGAAATACATACTAGACAACAACAAGAGGAAGACAAGGGAGAACAGAACTAAACAAGAAAATCAGCAGAGAAAAGCAAAGAACAGCATAGCCTGCAGGAGGGCCGGTCAGACCGGTGGTGTTGGGCCGATCAGACCGCTGCCTGGCCGCCGGTCAGACTGCCCGGGCCACACCGGTCTGACCGCTGGTCAGGGGCCAGTCAGACCACCCGGGTAACTCCGGTCGGACCGCCATGAGTTAGCTGGTCTGACCGCAATGCGCAGACCGGTCAGACCGGCCTAAACCCTAGAATTCAGATTCCTCGGCTGAAACTAGGGCTGAATTTTGCAGATCTTCAGAGAACAGAGAAATTGATGGATTTCTGCAGTTCTTTTCAGGGCAAAAGAAAAAGGCTTAAACCTAAATAGCAATGGACCTAAGAACTCCAAGCAATCACTCAGAAAAGCAAGAAATCAATTTTTTGAGCTCAAGACTGTAAACTGACTGAAAATGAGCTAATTTCCAAATAGCTCATTGTTCTCACATCTCTTGCTCATGAACTCTTGACAATAGTTTAGCAATGACAAGAGGACCGGAAACACCACACCTAGTCACATCCTTTTGAAAGGAAACCACTAATCTCAAGTGTGCTCTGGGTATAAACCCTAGCTACAGTGAAAAACAGAGTAGTGGCGCCCAACAATGAAAATTGATAAATTTTTGATTCTTTCATTTGGCTCTTTGGGAATCAACTAACCAAATGGTCTTGAGACCAAATCCCATCACAGAGCCAGGAATCAAAACCTATTCTCCCAAGAGATCATCTCAAATCAAAAGAAAACAGAAAGATGACAGAACTGAAAACATTACAGAGAATGAGAGAAAAGACTAAAATCTCTCAGGAAGCTTCATTTCCATGAATGATTACAAGAGATACAACCAACTACGTCCCCATACGCAGTTGAGTAGAAAAGTTACAACCTTCTCACTACATGCTTGAGGTAACACACGCAGAACACTCCTCTGCTACCTCACTACATGCTGAGAACACACATACGACTCACTCACACTGCTCAGCTCACTCTCTACTGGAAATGCCCACTTACTTGCTTGCTAACCTGAGCCTCCTCCATCCACATATGAAGGAAAAGTCTCTCCCTCTAATAGCAAATCAAGAAGTGTCATACAACAACCACTCCCTCACCTCACACACCATATGAGGCAATAAGTCAACAACCAGATTTGGAGGGAAATCCACCCACTACACTCATTTGCTTGAGTCAATTTACCAAATTGCCCTCGAGCACCTTCCCGGAAGCTTCCGCATCCGGTACCTTGACCGTCTGGACCTCGACTCCTCCCTGAGTCTAATCCCGGTCCGCTCTGCTGCACATGACCGCACCCGGCATCCTGACCGTCTGGACCTCCGACTCCTCCCTGAGCCTAGTCTCGATCCACTCGCCGCTACCCGTCGTGTCCACCCGACACTGACCGAGACCTCCGACTTCACCTGAGTCTAGTCCTGGTCTGTTCCGTCGTACACGACCGCAACCGACCTCCAACCGTCTGGAAAACTTGCTATTTTTAGTAGCTTTACTCTATTTCCGGTTCATATAGTTATTTTCAATCCTTGCAATGTTTATGTGACTATTTTGAGCTTCTATTTACAAAAGTTCCTCTTTAAATTCTAAAACCACTTCCTATTTGCATTTTTGAGAAATTACCAATAGATTCGTCAAAGGATAAATTAAAAGGCCATGTGAGAAGTTCCGAGACTATGTAGTGATGAACTATTGTCATTTTAGCGGAGTAAAAATTTAGAATTTGTAAATTTGCAGTTTTCTAGAATTTGTGCAGACTTGGTGGTATGACTTCCCAGAGGAGGCGGTCAAACCAGCTACCTTCAGCAGTCTGACTGGCCGCTACCAACGGTCATACCGGCTAGAAGGAGTAGTCTGACCGGCAGGACTTTGGTGCTTTGGCCAAAGTGTTGTTTTTTTTAAATTGTGGTCAGGGGTTGGTTTGTTTTGACTTATGTCTGTGTATTTGCATTGCATGAGGCATATTTCAGCTAACATGGGTTAAATTATGAAGAACTTGTACTCGAAAATGATTTGTTTGTTTTTGGATGTGTAGGGAGGTTTGGAGTGAACTATGGTCAACAGCGAGGGCAGGGCTACGCTCATGGAGGAGCTGAGGCTAAGAACAATCAAGAATATCGAGTGAGATGGCTGAGCTTAGACATAGTACGAGAAAGGCGAAAAATATTAAAGAAGAATTGAAACGATTAGTTGCACCATGTGGCTTGATCGATCCAAGTGAGGTGTGGTCCAATGGAATCAGAACGAGAGATATTTGTCGATATGTGGTAAGTCAGTGGTGTAATTACACATGGCAAGCATAACAATTATTTGCAAGGGAAGATGAAGATCAGGTTAAGAAACGGTATTTTGGTAAGTTCACCAAACTATCAGAAACTATCTTGGATCAAAACTGCGGTGCTTGAGCGACGCTTAGGAGAGTGGTTTAGGTCAAGGAGAAGCTAAGAAGATCAAGTTGGATCAAAAGTTAAAGACTTAGCGAATTTGGATTTATGTGCTTTGAAAAATATGCATAAATGTAGTGTATGAGTAAATACGTGTTATGTAGGGTTAAGGGGGTTTTCCTATTTGTGATGGTGGATAGTATCTATTAGAATTAGATAGGTGTTGCTTGACCTATCAATTTAACATGTTGAATGGAGATTGGTCTATTATATGAGGTTCTTTGACCTAAATTCGAAACCATCTATCTATTTAGCCCATTTGAAACCTCGGCATCGAAAGTGACCCTTTTGTCAAATTTGAGGTACAAATTTTATAAAAAATTCTAACTTTTACTAACAGTTAGGTGTAGAATTAAAATTTATACCATCAAATGCGTATTAATAGTTTCTTTCACATTTATTTAATAGTTTAAGTATGTTTGAAACATGAAAGCCCACGGAGAATTGGCAACCAGAATTCCAAATCCAAGATAATCCATTACCAACGCATGCATGGCCCCTTCTTCACTGGGAACAACATGGGCCCCGCCACTGCCATTGAATCGACTATTGGTGCTCGGAAAATACATGTGCCCTATTTACTGCACTCTTCTTTTTTTTTTAAGCTTTAGCTTCTGTTTTTAATAATAAATAATTTTTTATAGTATTTAACTTTCAAAGAAATTATCTTTTTAAATTACGATCTGCTAACGGTTTTATTTATATCTATTGATATATGACATATATCCCTGCAAGCTGTTACTAAACACAGCGGAAAAAATGCCCTACTTCACTTTCCGACCAAGCCAAGCCGCACGTTCCTTTCGGACCGATCGGACCGCCTAAGGTCCCAATCACCTCCGCCGCCGCCGTCAACCCCCGCCCTTCTTCTCCGACCATCTCCGCTGTAGCAGCCTTCTCGTTGCGTACAGACATCTATCTCCTCTGGAAGCATCGGTCGGTTACCTCCTCCTCCTCCTCTCTCTACCCGTCTGCTGGATCGATACGGACAAACATTTCGTGGTTCCTGGTAAGCCCTAGTCTTGGTTGTTTGGATCTATTTTACTTTCCTTTTCGCTTGTTTGCGTTTTCTTTGTCAAGTCTGGAGTGAAATCCTTTTTGTCCTCTGAGCAACGTCCGTTTTGAGATGTTTCGCGCAGTATTCAAGGGAATTTCGGGGCAAATCTGTGAACTTTTTTTGGGTGTGTGGTGTTGGGTTCTTCCTAAAAGTATGAGGATGTTGAGGGTTGAATGTTAGAAGTTCCGCAACATTTCTCATTCCTCACCGCTGTAGAAAGGGGAATTTTGAGGAGCTTGGTTGATGCCAAATTTGGTGGATTTTAGATTACAAATGAGGAATCATGTCGACTATTACTGTATAAAGTGAAATTTGGAGGAGTTGTGCATGCCTGCAACGAAATCCTTGATAAATTAGTGCAATCATAGCTCACTCTCAGAAAGAACTATGAAGTATGAACTATCATCATGCCATGTATGCATCTGTAATGCTTAAACGGTGAGGGGACGAGGCTACGCATGTAAATTTTCACTCTGGGGCCAAATGATTTTATTCAATGTACATTACTACATGTTGCCATTATGATCTGTGTGCTACTTTTTATAATCAATATCAGATGACGGCACGGTTGTTATTGATACATAGAGCTTGTTTCTAGGGCTTTATAGGATCAAATTTCTAGTGAGTCACCATGGCCGCATGGCCTATGGGGCTGGGGGATGACAGAGATAAGAGAGCAGAATTTTCTGCTTGAAATGAAAAAAAAGCTTGTATGTTGCCCACATGTTGGATAGATGGGCCTCACCTGGAGTTCACAAATGCCAAATTATGTCACTAACCTGTAGTATTGTCTAAAACTAATTTGTAGTATTATGAAGCTAATTTCCAGTATTCTAAAACTAATTTCTAGTATTATGACCATAGGAACAAGGTTATTAAGGCGAGGTAAGGCGACCCACTCCCCTCACACCTTTTAAGCGGTAAGGCGTGAGGCGAGGCAACGCCTTACATATATCATAAGGCGAAGAAAACGGAGTTCTGGAGGACTAAATCAGAAGAAATCTAAAGAGGAGGACCTAGAAGGACCTAATTGTAATTTCGTAAACCTCTGAGCACTAAACTGTAAAAATACCAAACACACCCTTTTAACCCTAGCCGGCCGCCCGAGCCCCCAGATCGAGTCGACCGCCCCCAGATTCCCTTCTCTCTCTCTCTCTCTTTCTTCGCTCGCCGGCCTCTCCTCTCTCTCTTCGCCGGCCTCTCCTCTCTCTCTCTCTCTCTCTCTCTCTTTCTTCGCCGGTAGCCACTCCGGCACTCCGCTCCACGTCTCCCTTGCTGCCACGCTGCCGTCTCCAGGCCGCCACACCTGCGCCGCTTTCCCCTATCGCGACGCCACCGCTCGCCACCGGCGGCTGGAGACGGCGGCGCGGGCGCGGCGGGCGCCTTAGTCACGAGCGGCAAGGCGGGGGCGACGCCTTGCCACACCGGACCACCTTACTGCTTAGGCGACGCTTAAGCGTCGCCTAAGCAACGCCTTAATAAGCCTGCATAGGAATCATCAAAATATGTTTTTTTAAAAGGTTGCTAAGCCATATATTACTGTTGGTTCATGGCCTATTAGCACATCCTAGTGGTTTCCTTCAACAAATTGATCATGTTAGTGTTTCTTATTGACTTCCTGTACATACCAATAACGTTTCTGCCACCATCTTTCTATAACTCCATTTATTCTGTTGCAGCTTGCATATAGTATATTAGTAAAGGCAAATATGGCTACAAAAGTTCGTCCACCTTCTGCTGATGCAGAAAAAATGGAGGTTGGAGAAATAGACACAAGGGCTCCATTTGAATCTGTCAAAGCTGCAGTTAGCTTGTTTGGGGAAGTTCGGTTTTCATCTGACAGATCATCTGCGAGAAAGCCAAAGGCTCCTCAAGCAGAGGTAGGTACTTTTGAAATAAATTTTGCATGTTACATTTGCACACATATATGTTTGTCATGATTGAACGCACATATTTGAACATGAATGTTGAGGATGCTCTGATCTTCAACATCCTTATAAGTATAATATTGAAAAAATTGAGACCTTGTTGTTCTTAAGTCTTGTTTGATGCCAAAACTGCTAGCTTCAAAGCTTATGTCAGAAAGTTCTCTGGCCTAAAAGTTGTGGATGTTTCCAATCAGGTGCCAATATGCCATAATTTTGATCTTGTTTATCCCCTTTGAAATGTCTAATAAATTCCCATGTGGCATTTGCTTAAAATCGTTGCCTTTATTCTTATTTTTTGCTGGTTGAATTTGTCATCTTGGCAGTCCATTTGTTTTCCAGCATATTTCAGTAATTCAGTGAGTAATATCAGTTATGTTTTGGTACCCACTCATTATTGTTATTTACAGGCATTTTATTTTTTATTTCTTTTATTGATGAGGATGGGGATAGTTTTCCTCATTTAGAAATTTCAGGTTTTCCCCAGTCTATTTGTTGTTTTTACGTTTCCTATGGAAATAATGAGTATTTTTAACCACATGGATTATTGCTAAATTTACATCCTCCAGTTTATGACAACAAAAGTTTGTTTTGCATTTCTGACAGAATATTAGTTTTGCATCCTACTTTTCCATTGTTTATCTTTATAATATTAACACCTCTGAGTTTTTCACAGTCAGTGCAATTTTCCATGGCAGATATTTTTTCTTTTTCTTTTTATTTTTTGGTGGCTTTTCAATTAAATCTAGATTGTAGCCTTCTCATGGCTGGTTCACCCAGAAGGATACTAGTTAGATTCTTGGACAGAAAACTATGCAATTTATATAATTAATGCAAGTGGAAACTGTATTTTTTAAATTGAGCTGATTTTTCAATTGGGTTATTTATGTTTGGAATGGATAATAGAAAGAAAAGGAACAGCAGTTAGAAATGATAGCTGAAATTCTTCTGAATTGTTGTGACTTTATAGAAGTTACATGTGCAAATACTTGAGCATTATTCTTTACGTAGAGGGCAATGAATTCACACTGCCCAATGTTGGGATGTCCTGTAATAAAGAGGAACATAATTTGTCAACGAGAGCAGCCTAGGTGAGCACGGGAGCAGCTGCACCCCCTACTGTGGACGTTGATTCATGTTGGATGCATTGAGATGCGGCAACAATTAAGCGAGGCAGGCAGGGTCATTGCCAGTGTAACATCCCGCCCATCATCTGGATCTGGAATGCTACTACTATTGCATAATTTTATCATTTTTAGCCACTGCTTATAGTTTTAAGCAATCACTGCTTTATTTACATTGCAATGACAAGATTAACATCATACCATTTTAACTTTAACTACTCTAGCATATCAATAGAGTCTAAACATATTAACAAGAGGTGATGCATGAAGTGTTGCTTGTATGTGATATTACATATGTGCTACTCCCACCCGTGCATGACGTCTTTAATGATCACCTTAAAAAAACAAAGCAAGAGTGAATCTTTAGACACAACAAGCACATGATAGACCGATAAATACTACCATAAGCACAAGCAACAACATCACATGTCATTTCCACACTTTTTCAACATTAATTTAAACATAAACATACCATAACACGGTCATTCTTCACATGTCTCGATTACTTTTAATACAATGCAATGCTCATGATCAAGTCTCATTCAATGCTCATGATCAAGTCTCATTCTTCTTCTGTAGCTTATACCGATAAAGTGGAAGGCACACCTGTTGATGTCACCCTATACTTCCATCCTGTGGAGGTGCCTGCTGAAGTAGGTCTTTCTCTCTATCCCATGGAGATACCCACCAAAGTAGGCCTTTCTCAATAGCACGCCGGATTAGTCAGATAGCTTTACTCATAGCTATTGATTTTCTCACCGCCCTAACTCATAATACATATGTCATATCATGAGTGCTATTTTCCATCATTTTACCATATATCACAATTATCATCATCAATCAAACAGCATCAAATAATGTAAACATCACGTATTCCATAACATCTACAGTTACCGCTCTGCTATGCACTTGCCTGGTTGGCCTCGGGGACAATGCGTGGACGGTTCTGAATCAGGACCTCCACTTGTACAAGCATCAACCCGACTCAATACAGTATAGCGATACGCATGCACTTATATGAATGTTATCGATTCTACGCGCAAAGCCTAATACTGGCATAAAGACACGCAGGGGTAAGGATTCGACGTGCACGTCGCAAATCCCCCTTTTCTTTTCTCTTTTCTTGCTTTTCTTCTTTCTATTCTTTCTTTTCTTACTCGGCTTATCTTCTCTCTTCATGTTGGCCAAGCGGCCTCACCTCTTCTTCCTTACCTTGTCTCCCCTACTCTCTCCGTCCTGGCCTCATGGCGTGACCGACCCCCGCGCCACCAGCTGTCGGCGACTTCGCCACCTCCCGCACGCGCCACCCCACTCCTTCCCTTAGTGGCGAAGCTAGGAATGAAATTAAGGGTGGCCTGAACTATTTATAGGTCTAAACTAAGTTGATATAAATTTAGTCTTTTACTCTTATGGAATTTTAGATTCATATAGAAATTACACAATTGGATGCAAACAAACCATGAAAAACAGAGAAATAAAAAGTAGGTATCTCGATAATAGAAAGCGCATATCCAAAAATATAATTATTCTGCCATGAGTACGGAATAGCGATAACTCACCTATGTATTAAGCATATCAAAATTAGTGATATAATAGAAAATTGTTAATGGCAGTGAAAATTTAGATCATATGAAACATACCAGAATTAAGTTAATTTGAATCACAAGGCAAATTTGAATCACAGGGCAAATGCATTCTACGCGACTTCATGCCTTAGAAGCTTCGTTAGTTGAGTTGTACTCTCATTGGTTGGACAAGAACTATTTGAATTACTTGCGAAATATTTACACAAAGTTCGTTTCTCTATTATAGCAAAATCTATAAATAAATTATTAATTTCTGTCAATACAAGCTATAAATATATAAATTAATTATAAAGACTACACTGAATGTGAGTCTAAAATCTAAACTCTAAAATACTAAATTGATAAGAAAGGAACTAGGAAAAAATTACTCATACTCTTTGTCTCGCTCGAATCAATCCAGACAGGCGACGGCCGACTTCCCCTATTTCACTTGCCTCTCGCCTCTCTCTGCCCCTCTCCAATCTCCTCGTCTTCTCCAACCTCCAAGCGACCAGCAAACAAGGCGATTAGGCAGGCAGCAGCGCAGGGCATAGCCACGCAGCTGGCTCACCGCCCGGTGCTCCTCCGCGGCACCGCCCACACTCGTCGGCGGCCGCTTGGCCCTCGCCGCCCCGATCTAGCTCCCCCTGCCCCGGCTACGCCCACCTTGCCGCCCTGGTCTGACTCTCCCCGGCCCCCGGCAGCTCGGTCGGCTCGCCGCCAGATCTAGCTACCCCAGCTTCGATCCGGCTCCGGGGCACCCCCTTCTGTGCTCTCCCTTGCCCGGCCACCCCCAGCCCTCTGTGTTGTGTCGTGCACTGGTGCGTCTCTCTACAAATCCAGTTGATATTGCTAGGTTTGTGAGTTGGAGTGGGTGTATTGGTTGGTCCATGAGATGAATTTGTTGGGCCTCTTAAGGGCAGTGGGCTGACCACTTGACCAGTTTTTTTTGTTTTTCTTTGCAGCTGCCCTTCTCCATGCGTCGCCAGCCGCCGCGGGTCTTGCTGGTCGTCGGCCGTCGTGCGCCGGGGGGAAGGGGGGGTCTGTCACTGGGGGAGGTGAGGCTCAAGCCTTACTAAGCCTCCTGACTTCGCCCCGGCCTCTCCTTTGGCTCCTCACTCGGCTCCCTCAGATCCGGCCCCTTTACTCCCCTTACTCCCTGTGTTTACCTCAAATCCCCCCATTGGATCTAGGGTGTGGCTGCTGGCCACCGACCGTCGGACGCCGGTCCTCGACCGTCTCCTCCACCTCTACTCCTGAGCTACACGCCTCCCACTTCCTCTTGGGTCTATACTACGCTGCCTTCGGGCTTGGGTGCACGGGTGCGTCGGCCTGGCCTGGGCCTGGGCCCTTACCGACGTTGTCACCCTACACGACTTCGGCCACCAGCCTCCGGCCATCACACGATCTACATTCGCCGCTGCCCCCTCAAGTCTGCCGGCCACGGCCCGCCGCTGGCCAGTCCGGGGCCTCGGCTCCAGCTCCTAGCTTCCACTTCCGCGTAGCTACTCTAACAAGCCCACTGCGGCCCCTAGCCCCTATCGCTCCTACCTCTGCTGCGCCTCCCTCCAGCCTTTGCATCGGCTGCTGACACTGTGGCTCGGCCTCTAGCCATGGTCGAGCCCCAAGCGCCGCCATCCCCAGGATTTCCCTCGGTTGCTCTTGGCCATGGTTTTGGCCAAGGCGGCCTGAGCTTCACCAATGCACCTCTACTCCACTACCTACTTGGGACGGTCCACTCTTCCCCTTACTCTTACATTTTCAATTGAGCTTCTATTTTCACTTGGTTCTATGCTCATGCACCCCCGACCAAGGGCGCACGGCGATCCTTCGGGCTCGCCGCTTGTGCCATGCTATGAATAGAGAGGGAAAGAGTTGGGGGCCCTACTTGCTTGCTAGCTGTGATTGGTTTACTAGTCTTGGTAGCCACCTGGTTTACCTGGGGCGGTCCCGACGGCGTCAAAGGTTCTATACCTCCGCAATCGTTGCCTTCTCTCCTTCGGGCTCTCCCTTACTACCTCTGTGGTGGCTTTGGTCTTTGGTGGTGGTGTTAGGCTTGGCCTTTGGCTCACGGTTTGCTCTGTTGTTGGCCAAAGGAAAGTGAGGAGAGAATAGAATGGCTTGGCTTCTTGCCCTTACCTTGGTTAGCTCTCAGGTGGAGGAAGAAAATGAGAAAAGAGATAGGGGGAAAGCTCTCTGTAGCTAGTTGCTTATGTATTGTGGCATGGCCGTGAGACTCTCTTGGCTTTGTGTATTGACCAGGCTATCCCGCCCTTTCCTTTACTCCTCTCTCTCTCATGTGGCTGTTTGCCTCAAGGACCTTTTGGTCCAAAGGGTGGGTTTTGTACCGTTTAGTGGCTTTTCTACTGTGGACGTTAAGTCGGTAAAACGTGGGTGTTGGATTTTCTCTATTGCCGGATGACGATGCCCAAATAAGCGAGAGGCGCCAACTGGCCTCGAACAGTATGAGAACCTTTGTGAGTGCTAATTCATTTGGCATTTCTAAAGCCGAAGGGTTCTGACGGCAAAACCGTTTCATTTTCTTTTATTCTCCCTTGGATTGTTTTCATTCCCCGCTTTTGGATGACAGTGCACACAATGCTGCTTTTTTTTTTTGGATCACACAATGCTGGTTTGGGAAGATAGAATTTGAAGTATTTAGGGACACAATTTGCAAAGATAGAATTTGAAGTACTTAGAGACATTTAAAATACCATGATTTAGAAATTGAACGTCCGGTGCATAACCATCTTTTAGGTAAAAATATATGGATTTATCTTTTGGCTACTACAATCACCGTGGAAAAACTCACTTTTTTTCAATATAGAATTTGACGTATTCGGAGACACAATAAAAATTTTATTTTAGAAATCGAACCTGAAATGTTGTGTTTCTGAATTGTAACTCTTTATTACATCCCACTTTCTCTTTTATTTTGTATGTTGCTATCAATTTTATCTGTTTATTCATCCAAACAAACAAATTGGACTTGAACTTCAAATTTTAGATTTATCACTGTATAATCCATCATAAGTTACAAGTAGCAAGGGAAAATTTTCTTATTTTTGTTGAACAATAATCTTTATTTAGCTAATTAAGCCTTACTCTACGCAGACTATTCCCTTCAAGCATCATTGCACAAGAGGAGAGAGCACAATATTGATCACATGTGAACACTACATCCATTCGTTTTCTACAGGCAGTCATCTTCTTCACACATCGGCTCACACGTTTGTGCTTTTCTCCAAACTGTGTTCTTCAGTATCAGGCACATGTAGAACATATATATACCTAAATGGCAGATCCCACCAACATGTTCCCAACATCGGTCAGCCTTTCCTGCACACATAGAGATGTGGAAACCAATAAATCTATCTCTAGGTGCCTAGGTACAGTGGTACATGTACCCCTGTAATCATCCATATTAGTGGTGTAACGGATGCAGCTGCGCCCGAGATCTGCTACAACTTTCCCTTTGTCAACTAGCTGCACCATCCACTAACTCTGTGGTACCTGACCTAATATCTATGGGCTTTGTTAGCTGTTTCCAATTTTCATAACTTCCGATTTTACTTATATTTTCTTTTGATGATGCATTTTAATCTTGTAGATAACAGGTTTTCTCATGCATCTAGATTTTTGCATTTAGGAACAAAGCGTATTGCCTGTTTGCTCCTTTATATATTGCTACTACATTTTACATTATTACTGATACATCGGCATAGTTTATCTGGCATAGTCTCTACTTTATTATCCATGGAATGCATTTAACTTGATCTATTTCGTCTCTGGTTGTTCAAATATACTCTGACGCTTGTAATTTTGAAATCATATTGTGGCAGAGGGTGTTAGCTAAGGAGACAGAACTGCACTTGGCCCAGAAAGAGCTGAATAAATACAAGGAACAGCTGAGTAATGCTGAGACAACCAGAGTACAAGCACTATCTGAACTGGAGAAAGCTAAGAAAACTGTTGAGGAGCTAACCAATAAGCTGGATGCAATCAACAAGTCCAAAGAGCTGGCTATTCAGGCTGCAAAGACTCGAACCAAGCAGCTTGAAGGTGGAAACGCGAATGAGGCTGTTGGAAAAGATGGTCCTTTGAAGCAGGAACTGGACAGTGCAAGGGAGCGGTACGCTGTTGCTCTGGAAGACCTTGATGCAGCAAAACAGGAGCTTAGAAAGCTTAAGAAGGATTTTGAAATCTCATTGGATATGAGGCTGTCTGCTGCCCAGCAGGAAGAGGAGTCATTGCACTCAACTGAAGGCAACAATGAAAAGGCTGCTCAACTTCGTAATGAGATTGCAGCAATTCAAGAGTCTCTTATGCATGTCAAGGCAGCTACAGAGCAAGCACACGAAGAAGAGTTACAAATCCTCTCTGAGAAGGATGTTGCCAGGAAAACTTACAAGCAAGCTTTGGAAGAAACTGAGAAGAAACTGTCATCTTTGAGAAATGATTTTGATCCTGCCACTTATGAAGGTCTCAAAGAAAAGCTAGATGAGACCAATTCTGAGATTGCATATATGCAGAAAAAGATAGAAGATGCCCGGGCTCTAGATTTAGAGTCTGTTGCTGCTGTCAGCTCAGAGTTGGATGATGCCAAGGAAATGTTGCAGAAAGTAGCAGAAGAGGAAAGTTCTCTTCGGAGCTTAGTGGAATCACTGAAACAGGAGTTAGAATCTGTTAAGCAGGAGCACAATCAGCTCAAAGAGAAGGATACAGAAACTGAATCCATTGTCGGAGACCTACATGTCAAGCTTCAGAAGTGCAAATTTGAGCTTGAGGCAGCTGTAGCTGCTGAATCAAAAGCTACATCAGCTTCTGATGACTTAATGCTGGCCCTTCAGCAGCTGTCTTCTGAATCAAAAAATGCTCTGCAGGAAGCTGAAGTGATGCAGAAGAGTGCAGCAGAGTTAAGAGATGAAGCTGAAGTAGTGCGGGTTGCATTAGCAGAAGCCGAGCGAAAGTTGCAATCGGCTTTGAAGGAAGCAGAAGAAGCAAAAGCAGCTGAAGCAAGGGCCCTTGATCAGATCAAGAAACTGTCAGACAGAGCAAGTGCTACTCGGGCCTCAACTTCTGAATCTGGAGCAAAGATCACAATCTCAAAAGAGGAGTTCGAATCTCTTAGCCGAAAGGTGGAGGAATCAGAGAAGTTGAGTGAGATGAAAGTTGCTGCTGCTATGGCTCAAGTGGAAGCTGTCAGAGCCAGTGAGAACGAGGCAATTAAGAAATTGGAAACTGCACGGAAAGAGATGGAAGACATGGAATTGGCAACAGAGGAGGCACTAAAGAGAGCAGAGATGGCTGAAGCAGCAAAGAAAGCTGTAGAAGGTGAGCTTAAGAGGTGGCGTGAGAAGGAAATGAAGAAAACTGCAGAGGCCCAGCCTTCTGCAGAAACACAAGCACATGCAACTGCATCTCCGCCTGTGCAGAAGGCTTCTGCTGGAAAAGCCACTGAGAAGAATGATGGGCATCAAAGGAGCAGCAGAACGCTATTGAGAAAGAGCTTTATGCTGCCAAACATCACAAGCATGTTCCATAAGAAGAGCCATGCCGACGGCAGTTCTCCATCATACCTTCCTGGGGGAAAATCTGTATAATCTACCTGTGGCTTCCATTTCCAAGTTGCGATTCCAGACTCAAATACATGATTGGATGTGTATAATATATTTGTAGTTGCTGGCAGTATATTGCTGACATAACATTATCCTGTTCTACATGTATGTTTTTCCTGTTTCTTTGAATCTTTCTGGGCTTTTGGATGTACTTCGTACCTCTGAAATTTAGTGTGGTTTTATTGATGCCAGTGGCTTTGTCTGTTATCACCACGAAATAACCACATTTTAGTCAGTTATGATTTTATTTCAAATAATGTAGAAGTATCACTCGCGTTCCGAATTGACGCATTTATGAATTATGATTTCTGGAGGTCGCAGTTATGAAAGGAGAATTTTTTAAATAATCAATTTTTAATTCTGAATTACGATAGTATCCTTGCTTTATAATTTTTTTGTAGTTTTAACCATAAATAGTCTAACTATTGAGAGGCACATGGTGAAGTCATCCAACCGTTGGACGACTAGACTTTGTCGCCCAACCGTTGGGCGATAAGACTTCTGTTGTCCATCTTGATTGAGGACTAGCCTAAATTGCCCAAAGGTTGGACGATTTAAAATAATAATATAATTATTGTATTAATTCTATAGAAATAATTGTGAGAGAGTAGATGGCAATTTTTGTACATTTAGCAAATCTTATTTGTAGGTTGTTTTTTAAATAAAAGGCCAGATGATGTGGGTTGGCCCGTTTATGATTTTCGTAGATTCTGAATGGTATAAAATATGTTATATTTGCAATAACATTTTTTTATCGTCGTATGTTGTTGTAGTATGATAAATTTTTAAAGAGTTGTGAAGATGATTGATATAACAACGATTCGTAAGTAGGAAGGTAAGTGATATTGTAATGTAATAGGAATTCATGTACGAAGGAAGACAAAGCAAACTACGTACACAACGAAAAAAAGCACACAAAGCAAGAAGACGACCCACTACTCCCAACCAGCTACACCACCTGCAGCACCTCCTCCGTCGTCACCACGTTTCACCTCTGATCCGTGCTCGCTCGTATGGCCTCGCTTGGCTTTGCTCAGTGCGGGGTGTCGGCGCTCTAACAAGGTGAGACGGTCAGGAGCCCTACTAACCCATGTTCCCAATGCCTTGGGGTCGACTCTACCTATGGCTGTGTAGGAACTGGGGCACTGCTGAGCTGCAACCCAGAAAGAACCTCCGCCAGGGTGTTCGCGAGGAAGTCGCTCACATCCACCAAGAGATCCTCGTGCAGAGATAGGTGAACACCTAGCAGGGGTGCCATATCTGCAGGCTAGGTATTATTTATTTTTGCAATATATCGATACAAAGAAACATCAAGAAACGAAACATACCTTCCACGTAGGCCATGGCCTGCAGCCAACTGTCGTACCCACCATACCTGCCCTGGTCGAACAACATGTACTGCCCTCGTGCTGCCATGTAGGGTCCACGGAAGACGGTGGTACCGGTGTGGGGGCACGTGCCCACCCTAACTCTCCAGGCTGGCGTGGCGGCTGTGGTGGCGGTGCCCGGGGGTATGCACGTGGCCACCTTGACCCTCTGGTCTGGTTAGACGCTGGCGAGGCACATGTACGTGGCCATCCGAAGCCTTCTACTTGAGCTATAGGACGTGGCGGCCTTGGCGTACGCATCGACGTGGCCACCTCCGAAAGCATTCTACATGACGAGAGGGCGACGGCACGCCTCGACGCAACGTAGACCCAATGGACAACGTGTAGCAGCTTGTCGTGTGTCACCTGCAAACCACGAGCGACCCTGTCCATGATCAACCCGGTGTCCCTCAAAATGTCGGCGGTGATGTCCGTCTGCAAGAAGTACATGAAAGCATCAAACTAGTAATTGTGGTAACCGTACTCAAACACTTTGAAACACAAGAGTACCTACGACAAGGAAGAAGTTATGCGCTAAGTGCACGAGGTATGCGTCAGTCGGTGTTGGTATGTGAGCGGGAGGAGGCAACGACATGGTGCGAAGCGTACTAGTGTAGATACTCGTCGTACACGCTAGGGTCATACACGGTGCCCTCCTGCATGAAGTCCTCGAGTGCCTCCACCCACTCTGCCACCCACAATGCCATCTTCGCGGCACAGCTTATCCCACTACCACCCTTCCTATTGTGCCTGTGAAACATACAACTGCAATTAGGAGACATCGTAACAGAACTACGAAAAATATAGGGACATGTGTTGTGTGTAACTCACACGTGGACCGAGTCAGGCACCCGATGCTCGATGAGGACTAGAACAACCTGGCGGAGGTTGAACTATCGCATCACCCTGAACATCCCATAGTCCTCGACGAACATGCCGAAGATGAGTTTCTTCCGTGTGAGCCAGTATGCCTGCTTGCGCAAGCACAACGACGAGAGCCCAACAGGGGCATGGTCCACCATCTCCTGGCCAGAGTACGACTCCCAGTGCACATCGTCAGTGGTGAGGCGGTCGAGGTGCTTGACGAAGTTGTTGTACACACGAGTGATCTGTAGGTGTGCAAATTGTGCCTACGAGCCAGAATAGTGGTTACAAAGGATGATCTGTAATACACGTATGGTAAAGATTCAAGAGAGTACGTACCCGTCTACAGTACCAAAGGGACCATGCCGTCGGCTGGTCCATGACACCCGTATGGTACATGTCTGCATGGTACAGACTGCTGTCGAGCAGCATCGGCTATCTGAGGGAGAAGTGCTAGAATGATCACAACTAAAGCAAGAGGGGGCAGCCTATGAGGACAGGGGTTGTCCTCGTGCTGTAGCAAGCGTCGCACATATCATGGTATGTCGTGGCAAGTACGACTGATCCCCAGCTGACATGCACCTCCTCCCCGTCAGCGATGGCCCTCGCATGCCGCATGAGGCGGGTGTCGATGGAGTCACCGTGGCTACTGGTAAATAGTACCCAGCCGAATAGCCACAGCAAGTACGCCTCAAGGTGCCACAACACCTGGTACTCATTGGCATCTAGGTCCATCCTCTCGACCTGTGCACAAATAAAAAATAGTAATCTCGTCATATGGTAAGAATAGTGCATCGCTAAATAGAGAAAATGGATAGCATACGTACCCAGAACTGCGAAAGGCACCACATGGGAGGGCCATGCTTCTGTCGCGCCAAGAAGATGTGGTACACTATCGCGACCTCACCTGGTAGAACCCTATCAAACCTACCCAGTAGGTCATCGCACTAGTTGGTAGGCGCATCCTGCTGGGAGGCAACCTCTCCCTTGATAGGCAAGCCGAGCAGCATCACGACATCCTACAGAGTGTGGGACATCTCCCTGAGTGGGAGGTGAAAGGTGTGCATCTCGGGCCACCACTGGTCGCAGAGCTGTCAGCAGGAATGGTGGAGCGAGAACTGTCATGACCGCTTCGGGTTAGCTTGGACCTCGTCATCCTCCTCGATCGGAGCACCATGCTCATCGGCGGCCTCCACCATCCTCGTGAGAGGTAGAAAGCTGACATCGCTCAGCCAGAAAAGCACGAAGAAGTAAATACATAGCAAAAATGTCGTAAAAAGATGTACCATAGTTTATACACAAACTTGTCTCTCTAGCGTGAGTCTAGTATCCAAGCCCGTCAGGGTGTCCGCATACGGATCACCCCTAACTGGGTTGCCTCATCCCTGCCCTCAGGATGCGGGACGTGACGGCTCGCGCGGTGCTGCACGTTGACGTGCTAGTCTAGTAGGCCAAAAGGCCAGTCTGAACCACCAAGGTCACGAGCCATACCTGTAAATCAATTTGAAGTTAGCAATTATGGCACAGTTATTGGTTTAATTATTAATAGCGTAGCTCCAAAATTCTTCAAATCATTCCTAGGCGATTTCACATATGCAATTATGCCTATTTAATTTCTCATACATGCATACGCATTTATCTACCTCCCTAAATAATTTTAGGTCTTAGGGTTAATTGACTAAATTCCTCCCTCTTGGTATTGGTTCTTTTCCCGTAATTAGTACACGCATGATGATTTACTTACAGATAACAGAAAGTAAATCTTAAATAATAATTAAATAAATTATACTAAGGTGTCCCTGTGGGATCCCTTAATCTTATTTTAGTTATTTGCGAATTTTTTATGACCCAAATGCTATTTAAATCGCCGCGTACAATTTTAATCGCTATGTGTAATCTTAAATCATCACATACTATTTCAAATCGGTGCATGCTATTTTAATCATCCTGAATAGTTCTAAATTTTTTTCTGGCTACTAATTATCATTAAGAATACTTATTAGGGGTTGTACAATTTATAAGCAGCTAACAAAATTAACTAGGCCTTTAAATGCACAACAGAGTGATCTAAATGGCAATGCAACTATTAAGAACTAAATCGGCGTTAGTTCTACGACTACGCTATTTAAAACTATTAATATTATGCGATGTACCAAACACAAGTACACATCTAATAATTTTAGTTGTTATCCTAGCATGTTTCAAAAGTAAATACGGAAGACTCAACGTCGTCGATGCACAAATCTTTCCTCCTCTCTTCCCCTCCCTCTCATCTCCTCCTCCTCTCCTCCTTTTACTCCTCTCCTCCTCCTCTCCTCTCTTCTCCTCTACTCCTCTCCTCTCTTTCTCTTCTTCCTTTCTCCCCATCCTCTCTTTTCTCTCAACTGAACCGAAATGAGCATTGCGCTCACTCGGCCGCGTGTGGCGTGGGGGTCTACTACCTAGTCACCCAATGGTTGGGCGACTACGGGTCTTGTCGCCCAACGGTTGAGCGACTTGCCCAAGTTGCCTAACGATTAGGCGATTTATGGTCAAAACAACAAAAATATTAAAAAGCATGTATAATACTGTATTTCAGAATTAAAATTTGATTATTTAAAAAATCTATGAAAGGACATGAAATCTGGATATTGTGCTTTCCTGGACTGTCATCTTCAGAAATTAGATAGTGTTGCCTTATCATTGGCTTAATCATGTGATGTTGGAATATGTGATGTAGGATCGTATGGCGCAAGCAGAGGGGGTGGTGAATGATTGCCTATGCTTTTTGATACCTGAAAATAAATTTCAAACCAGAAGAAAAGCAATCTAAATTACCGGACGTAGATTCTAACAGCAAGTCGTTTGACTGCTCGCTCTTGACTCTTTTGCACGCGCTCAATGAACACTTCGATCGCTTGTCGTTCAAATGCTCGCTTGACCTCTGCACATAGTTGAAATCTCCTTCCACTCAAAAACTTTAGCTGCTCGAACGAGAACACACTGAAGATAACACCGTGCTTTAAGATCGCAAGATAGTGATGCGATAGCACATCACCACCGAGGCCACAGGAAAAACTATGCTCAGAAAAACACGTCATCGACACCGATTAACTTTTCTTGGAATAGATCTAATCTATTATTTCTAGATTATGTTCTGTGGCTACAAGTGCCCCCACGACACCCCTAAAAACTCTAGCACAAAAAGGGTCTTCAATCTATGGCTAAAACCCTTAGCCTCTACCTGCTTTTATATGCTAGAACTCTAAACTGTATTGACCTCAAACACGGACATCTCAAACCATGTCTTTAACAACCTAGATATGCAATCCTATCTCTTCCAAAATTCAAGGGACATGAAACCCTTCCAAACATGGGTTTTAACAAAACTCTAATTCTTCCCGTTACAGACACCTTCCATAACATTTCCAATCTCACCACATGAGAAACCTCAAGGATAGCACCTCCTGTAACTTCAACAAGCATCATTATCATGTGTCGAAGCCTTCGGGACCACACCTCCTGTATCTTCTCCACGCATCATCATAGCTTGTGTCGAAGCCTCCTAGACCGTACCACCTGTAGCTTCCCCATGAATCACTACCTTAGATCTCTACGTGCTTCAACGTCAGCTCGACCACCTCACATGACATCCTCGACTGCCTGGACCTCAGACTTTCCCATCCTAGTATCGGTCCTCCTCGTCACTGACCATGATCGTTTCCATACCCACTTGCACATGCAAAGACCAAAGAAACATTTCCCCAGTACAAGTTCTTCACAACCTGACTGACATCAGCATACACATATAACACACCCTTGTCTATCAATAGACAAGAACCAAACCATCCACGAATACCAACCAAGTCATTCATGACCACAATCTCCACCCTCTTCAGAAATCACCAACTTCAGATCACTCACTACGACCGGTTACAATTGCTATGCAAGACCGGTCGCTAGCTCATCGAGTACTCGAACACAAGTACTCGGGAAAACACTATCGCTCAGAATACTCAATAATAACAAGCATCGTTACAGACCATAGAACCATCGAGTACCGACTACCGAGTACCGATTGTTATGACTGAAACACCAAATCGCTATCCCAATGCTTACTCGCAGCCTACGAGTACGATCACATACCACAAGTCTCTGACAACTAATTGTTGACCATGATCACAAAAACTATGACTATTGAGTACCGAGTCCTTAAGACTACCGAGTACCGAGTCCTTCCAACTACTGAGTACCATGACCATCTGACCACTGAGTACTTCCATCTTTCGAGAACCAAATCCTTTGAGTACTGTTCACCAATCATCGACCACAATGCATTAGCCAGTCATACCACTGGCCTAACATGAGTACTCAAAAATAGCAAGAACTATAGAATTCGAATCAACCATGAAGTCTACGAGTATCAATCATGAAGCCTACGACAACCTATCGCAAAGCCTTCAACTACCAATCATGAGGTCTACGAAAACTAATCAAAAAGTATAAGACATGACAGCAAACCACAAAGTCTACGAGCATCGAGTATCAACCAGAAAAGTCCACAACTATCGAGTACCGACCAGTAAAGACTATGACTATCGAGTACCGACCAGTAAAATCTACAACTATCAAGTATCGACTAGTAAAGTCCATAACTATCAAGTATTGACAAGTAAAGTCCATGACTATTGACCGGTTACTGTAGCTACGGCCATAGACAAGGTACTGTAGCTACAACCATCGATAAAAGCATTGTAGCCATGGCCATCGAAAAGTACTGTAACTTACCATCTTCGACTAGGTATGGTCATTTTGCTGTAGTCGATGTTCCATAGTCGAAATTTCGTGATTGAAGAATGACAAGGTTGAAATACCATGGTCGGATTATCATGGTCGAAGCTTGACGTGGTCGAAATCTGCAATGCTTGACTTACCATGGTTGAAGTCTACAGTGGTCGAAGATGAACATGGTCGAAGTCGGACGTGGTCGAAGCCAGACGTAGTCTAAGTCAGACAGACATGGTCGAAGTCGGATGTGGCTGAAGCCAGACATGGTCGAAGCTAAACGTGGTCTAAGTCAAACGTGGTCAAAACCAGAGGTGGTCAAAGTTGGATGTGGTCGAAATTAGACGTGGTTAGAGTCGGATGTGGTCAGAGTCTACCATGGTCAAAAGTTGTTGTTCGGACCTGCCAATCGGACCATCCCTCACAAGGCTAATCGGACCACCGTCCGTAGTCGAAACCCAAACGTGATCATTATGCCAACCTGAAAACTAAAGCATAGAATCGCATCGACCAAAACTTTCACGATTGCAAATTCCAACAAAACCAAATGTCAATTATTCATCATCAACAAAATACAGGACAATCGCATGGCTAACAATCTCCCCCTTGATGAATACATTGACAACACCTCAAAAACTATTGAATGAGAGAATTTGCAAAAGGAACCGACCATAGCCAAAAATAGCACAGACCACAGCAGTAAGCACAGAAAAGCTTGGAAAACTCCCCCTCAACTCTAGAGAGCAATTTTAAAATTTTTCCTTTTCCCCAAACTCTCAAAAAATCAAAAAATTCTCCAATTCTCCCCTTTCTCTAATTTCTCCCCTTTGGAAATGAAATCATCAAGGGCTCCAAAAAGAGAATAATTCTAAAAATAGGCAAGAGAATAAACATCCAGAAGTTTATAGACTATCCAAGTCACTGTGTATTGATTTAAGGGTGTGTCCAAGTCATTCGTGTAGAGCTTCCTAGATCATATAGAGTCCTACATCATATAGAACTATCAAAACTAGTCTTTAGAATGATTAAGCAAATTAGATTAATGACAGACATCTCAACTATGACCAAACCAATTAGAAAGAGTACAATAAGATATTACAACAAAAATTCAAAGCCTAAAAGTAAAGCAAACCTTAAATCTAGACGAGCTAGCAGTTTCATATAACAATATATTACTCCACACTCAGTTCTTAAGCATGTGGCATGCTTGAAGCATACTTCTTTACATGATGACATTTTTATAGCAAACTTGTTTTAAATGATGGCATGCTCGAAGCATACTTCTTTTCATTTATGTACTTTTTGTACCTTTTCTTTTTATTTAACAATGGTATGCTTGAGGTATACATCTTTTCATTATGCACTTGTGTTTTTTAAACAATAATATGCCAATTGAGTGATCATAAAAAGATTGCAATATGAAACATACTAGCCTCATAGCCAAGATTTGAAATAAGATTCACAATCAAGCTAATCCTTTTAGGTGAACATCTCAAAATACTATCTATAGTTAATCTAGTCAAAGTGTTCCGCTATGTCATACTTTAATTCTAATGTAGCAAATTTATTAAAATCAATCATGATCAAAACTACATAGCATATGAGTAAATATGATAAAGACAACTCCACTACTCATTATTGATTTCAAAAACTTGGACTTGATGTATTAATTGACAAGTATAATAAACAAAGCTTCTATAACATTTAAAAACCAAGTTTCCCCTTAGAATAATTCCAAAGAAAGCAACACATCCAACTCACCTCTCAACCAAGCACAAAGAGAAGAATCAGGCAGTTAAGAGAGAAAATATCAGTAACTCGAGGCATTGGAGTTATACCTACTGCAAAGAATTCTCTCAATTAACTCACCGATTACTTGTTCAGGGGATGACTTCATTGAATATGTAGAGGAGCTTGTGAAGTTGTCATATGAGTGATCGTAGATGTAGTCGAAGAGGTCATAGTGGCCTCTACCTCATGAGTGATCGTAGGAATACCACTTAAAGGAATGGTCTAGAGGTGGTCGTAGGTGTCTTGGAGTGACCCGGGAACTCCCTGCTGTCATTGTCGGAGTCATAGAAGATGTCCTCGAGTATGCCAGTTACCTGTATACCTGCATTGTTAGGTTGACGAGAGCGACATCCTTTAGTAAGAACTCATCCTTGAGAGTTGTCCCCAAAAGTGATCATCTCATCACCAGGGGCATAAATGAGGGAGAACTATTGTGAGTCTCCAGTCATGTTGCAAGAGCAACTAAAGTCAATGAACCATATGTTCTCCTTCCTCTTACGATAAGCCTACAAAGCATGAACAATCGTCGGTACCTTAGTACTTGGGTTAGTCAATAAAGATTTAGGTATTCAGAACTAAGATACTCAACGAACAGGAGAAAAAGCATGCACTGGTAATGATTTCAATGAAGCATTGTCATCTTACATATTTTGGCCAGTTGATCATTGAACAGCTGCTTCAGCCACTAGGCAATCTGAACTTCTCAGTAGATCTGGTCTGACCGCTGATTGGTCGGATCTTATGGATGACATTGGTTGAAAATGATTTGACCGACTACGTAAGAAAGGTCTAACCGCTGACTGGTCTAATCGAGCAGAAAAAACCTAGTCAAAAGTCTCTTGAGGAGCTGGTCCGACCGTGGGAAACAACTGGTCAAAAATCCTATTCGACTACTCTGGTCCGACGACGGGTAATACCTGGTTGAAAGTCTTGTCTAGCTACACTGGTTCAACCATGAGAAATAATTGGTCAAACATCTGGTCCAGCCTCGCTTGTTCAACCATGGGAAGTAGCTGGTTTGACTGGTCTGACCGTCGATCGATCTGATCAAGTAGATAGAACTAGTCGAATCACTAGTCATTGAAGCGCTAGTTGAAGCGTTGATCCGATTACACTATTCCTAGCATGAGAAAAAGCCGAACTAATCGGTCCTGTTGAAAAACTTCCGACCCTGCAGAAAGATGATTAGAGAGAGCAGCGCGACAACCTACAGATGATTGGTTAGAGAGAACAAAGAGATAATAAGCTCCCAAATCTACAGAAGACTGATTAAAGGGAGCAAAGCGACGACAAGAAGATTGCACAGATCCCCTTCGAGAATGCTTTCTTAACCTGTCTCTCTTTTCTTTCTTAGCTTTCTGAAAGAAAAATTGAACCAAATGACCATCTCTACCACAATGAGTGCATTGATACTTGACTTGATGATAAGTCGTATCTGATGACTTCACAGTACTCACTTTGGTAGAGGGATATTTTGCTATACCAATAGATTTAAACACAATTGGTTTTGGCTTAGATTCTACTTCAAATTTTCTAAGTTCAAGAAGCTTAGCAATTTTAGAAGGATTATTCTTGGCAAGCTCAATAAAATTAAATCCTAGACCATGATTCTTCACACTTGTTCTTTATTTCTGTAGGATCATATTCAAATACTTTTTGCCAAAAGAAAGCCTCTTTAAGGTGTTCTTAAGGTACTCGATTTCTTTAGATAGAGAGGAACATGATGAGCACTTAACAGATTCATTAGCAAGACCCTTCGAAGCACTAGACCGAGCTGACCTCTCCTTTTTAGCAAAATCATTAAGTTGTCTAGTCAACTTCTATTACAATATTAAGTTTAGAACTGTTAGAGCAAGAGAGAGTCTCATGATAAAAGCGTCTATTGAATTGATTCCTGAGAAGAGTTAAGTCTAGCTTGGAGCAAATCACATTTAGAGCATGATTTAGATGAGTTAGACTTATACTTTTCAATTTTATCATTAGCAAGTTTAAGTATTCCATCACAGGAGTCAAGTAGCATTCTTAATTGATCAAATTTACAAGTTGCATCTCCAAATTGAACTAGGCTTATTACATTAACAAATCTAGCACTTTCCAACTCAGAGTATAAGACTTGATAAGGTTCACAAAAATCATCTTTAGGAATAAATTAAAAGAATTCAGTACAAGAATCATCTTTCGACTACAAAATTATTTTCTTTTAATTTATTTTTAGTCTTTTTCAATTCAATAGCAAGTTTAACTAGACCTTCTTCAAACTCATCGTATGATGGTCTTACCTAGTCAGGATCATTGTAGTCGTCATCGTTGTTGTTGCTCGCCATGAAGCACATAC
This sequence comes from Dendrocalamus latiflorus, assembly GCA_017311315.1. Taxonomy (NCBI): domain Eukaryota; kingdom Viridiplantae; phylum Streptophyta; class Magnoliopsida; order Poales; family Poaceae; genus Dendrocalamus; species Dendrocalamus latiflorus. The sequence goes on along the minus strand of CM029650.1, from coordinate 15,287,343 downwards.
CTGTGAAGTTGTCGGTGCTCTTCTTCTTGCCTTTGACATCATCTTCATCGTGGTCATCATCATTACAGCTCTTAAAGTTACCATCACGTAGATCAAGGTGCTCAATTACTGATAGAACCTTCTTAGCCACTTGCGATAAAAAGATCTATCCTTAGTGTTGTTCTTGGATGGTCGACGACGATAGTTCCCATCCTTCTTCTCTTTGAGCTTGGGACAATCCATCTTAATATAGCCTGGCTCACCACACCCGAAGCACCTAATTGAACCTGGAGTGCCACCTCGCTTTCTCATCCTCATGTTGTTGAGTACCTTGAATGCCTGTGAAGAGATCAGCACCAGGTCTTCCTTAAGTAGCTGCTCGAACTATTCCTCTGAAAAAGAAGTCAAAGAAAACACAGAAACACAAGACAAAGTACTCAACGAAGCAGTCTGCATGGGGCTAGTCACAAGTGCTAAATATAAAGATTTATCAGTCTTAGATGGCAAAGCTTCTATCACATAGGTTTTCAATCTAGAGTACAGATCATCTATAGTAAGAGTATCTAGATCGACTGTTTGATTCGTGATGACCATCAACCACTTTGAGACTAAAGACCTCAAAATTTTAGTTGCATTATCTCCATCAGAAGGTATAACACTAACTCCACGCAAGTTACTTAAAATTTTCTCAAATCGAGTAAACAGATCATCAATAGATTTACCAGGTTTCGTAGCAAAATCCGAGTATCTTTTTGATAAAGATTCTTATGCACTTTCTTAATCTTAGTCGTTCCTTCATGATAATCGCAAAGAGTTTTCTAGATTAAGTGAGCAGAAGCAATATGAGCTACATGATCAAATTCTTTACAAGAAATTTCTTGAAATAACAGGTTATGAGCTTGAGCATTTATATCAACATTTGTTTTATTTAGAATTGTAACTATAACAGGAACCTCGTACGGTCTAGATACCTTATTCCAAACATCATTACCCTGAGCATCAATATATACTTGCATCTGATAGTTCCAAAAAGCAAAATCAGTACCATCTAGCATGGGGGGATGGTTTACATACCTCTTTGATGCCATCACAGCTGGCTCTAATACCACTTGTAGGATCGTATAGCGCAATCAAAGGGGCGTGAATGATAGCCTCCACTTTTTGATACCGAAAAACAAATCTCAAACTAGAACAAAAGCAATCTAAATTACCCGGATGCAAATTTTGACAACAAGTTGTTCGACTACTCGCTCTTGACTCTTTCGCACGTGCTCGATTAACACTTCGATCGCTTGACGTTCAACCACTCGCTTTGAACACTCACTATGACCGCCCGCTTGACCTCTGCACACAATCGAAATCTCCCTCAGCTTGAAAAATTTAGCTGCTCGAATGAGACCATGTCGAAGACAACACTGTGCTTGTAGATCGTAAGACCGTGATGTGATAGCACAATGCCGCTGAGACCATAGGAAAAACTATGCTAAAAAAACACGTTGCCGACGCTGACTAACTTTTCTTGGAAAGATCTGGTCTATTATTTTTTGGATCATCTTCTGTGGCTATAAAGCGTCCTCACGACACCCAAAAACTCTAGCACAAAAAGCCTCTTCAAAGCCATGGTAAGACCCTTAGCCTTTACCTATTTTTATATGGTGTCGAAGCCTCCTGGATTGTACTACTCGTAGCTTCTTCATGAATTACCACCTTTGATCTTCACGTGCTCCAGCTTCACCTTCGATCTTCACGTCCTCACGACATCCCCGACCGCCTAGACCTCGGACTTCGCCATCCTAGTCTCGGTGCTCCTCATCACCGACTATGATCATCTCCACGCCCACCTACACATGCAAAGAATAAAGAAACGTTTCCCCAGCACAATTCTTCACAACCTGGCTAACATCAGCACACACATATAACACACGCTCATCTGTCAATAGACAAGAACCAAACCATCCACGAATACCAACCAGGTCATCCATGACTACAATCTCCTCCCTCTCTAGAAATCACCAACTTCATATCACTCATTACAACTGGTTACAACCGCTATACAAGACCAGTCGCTAACTCATCAAGTACTCCAACACAAATACTCGGGAAAACACTATCGCTCAGAACACTCAGAAATAACAAGCATCGCTACAAACAACAGAACCATCGAGTATCGACTACCAAGTACCGATCACTATGACTAAAACACCATATCGCTATCCCAACGCTTACTCGCAGCCTACGAGTACGATCACATACCATAAGTCTTCGACAATCGATCCTTGACCATGATCGCGAAAACCATGATTATCGAGTACTGAGTCCTTCTAACAACTGAGTACCAAGTCCTTCCGACTACCAAGTACCACCGAGTACTTCCATCTTCCTAGTACCAAATCCTTTGAGTATTGTTCACCGATCAACGACAACCATGCATCAGCCAGTCATACCGCTGGCTTAACATGAGTACTCGATGTACTCGAAGATAGCAAGAATTGAAGCACTTTGAACCGGCCATGAAGTCTACGAGTAATGATCGTGAAGTCTACGACAACTGATCGCAAAGCCTTCGACTACCGATCGCGAGGTCTACGACAACCGATCAAAAAGTCTAAGGCACAACAGTAGATCGCAAAGTCTACAAGTATCGAGTATCGACCAGAAAATTTTACGACTATAGAGTACCGACTAGTAAAGACTTCGACTATCGAGTACCGACCAGTAAAGTCCACGACTATCAAGTATCGACCAATAAAGACCACGACTATCGACCGGGTACTGTAGCTATGATCATAGACAAGGTACTGTAGCTACCACCATCAACAAAAACATTGTAATTACGACCATAAAAAAGTACTGTAACTTACCATCTTTGACTAGGTATGGTCGTTCTACCGCAGTCGATGTTCCGTGGTTGAAACTTCATGATCGAAGAATGACGAGGTCGAAATACCATGATCGGATTGCCGTGGTTGAAATCTGCAGTGCTCGACTTACCGTGGTCGAAACTGGACGTGGTTGAAGCCGGAGGTGGTCGAAGCCGGAGATGGTCAAAGTCGGACGTGGTTGAAGTCAGACGTGGTCGAAGCCAGAGGTGGTGGAAATCGGATGTGGTCGGAGTCTACCGTGGTCGAAAGTTGTTGTTCGGACCTACCGATCGGACCATCCATCACAAGGGCGATCGGACCACTGTCTGTGGTCGAAACCCATACGTGATCGTTTTGCCAACATGAAAACTCAAGCACAAAATTGCAACGACCAAAACTTTCACGATTGCAAATTCCAATAAACTCAAATGTCAATTATTCATTATCAACGAATTGCACAATCATCACATAGTCTAACATGTGCACCATCACCCATCAGGTGTGTTACACATAAAGAAGCAAATCTCTAGCACCATAGGTGTTTAGCACTTTTTTCCCGTTCTTTTTTTTATTGAAGGGATTTGAGCTTTCAATTTGGACGCCCCATGGCTGCATCCCATTTGAGACTGTTACATACAATTTTTCTAGTTGTTTCTGTTGTGTTTGTATATGATCCATATATTGCAGTATGCACTGCTTCTGCCAAACACTTGAACCTCCGATGCTGATTGAGCCTACTGAACCACTCAAAACAGAAGAGCAACTGGAGTTTGAAAAACATTAGGAGACAGAAGAAATTGAGTACGAAGAAATTCAGGTTCCAGAGTTTGATCCACAGAGTTCAAGAGGATCCTGAATTCCTGATTTCTGACAAAACTGAAGTTGTGCATGAAATTGATGCTATACGTAATAGTGACAACAAAGTGGATAAGCAGAATGGAACCAATGATAGGGATGAAAAAGAGGGCATGCGGAGCTTCTTGATCTTCCTCGTGGATCTGAAGAAACTGCATGAGCCTACTTTCTTTGGTTTACTTTACATTTCCGTGTGTTTTTTCTTGCATTACAGACGCTCTTTTATTTCCCTGCAGGTAAGAATGATTGACGCAGGAAAGATAACATGGTATACAATTTGCTTACTTTCAGAACTAAAGATTGGGGAAATTTGCTCAGTAAAACTGCCAAGATATATAAATTGAAAAATAACATCAAATGTGAGGATGACGGTTAGACCATGTGGTTAGGTCTAGGATGTTTTGGTGATGAATAATTGACAATGGTTAATTTATTATGATGAATAATTGGTAATTTTGTTTAAGCATTGTTATGCGAGTTGTGTCGCGTGTGTGCGGACTGATGTTGGTCAAGTTGAGACAAACTTGTGCCGAAAAAATGTTCTTTGGTCTTTGCATGTGCAGGTTGAGCATGGAGGCGATCATAGTCGTGACGAGGTGGACCGGAACTAGGATGGGGAGATCCGAGGTTCAGACAGTCAAGGAGGTCACGAGATGATCGAGCTCATGCTTGGGGCGCATGGAGATCAAATGCGGATGATACGTGGAGAAGCTATGGAAGGTGCGGTTTTGGAGGCTTCGACACGTGACGCGTTAGAAAAGTCGTGAGTGTGAAAAACCCGTGTTAGGAAGGGTTTCGGATCCCTTGAAAATTAGTGGGCCAAAAGTCTAGTTGAGGTAAAAAGGCCTAGGCCTAGTTAGAGTTGGATTAGGTTTTTAAGGCCTAATAGAGTTGGATTAGATTTTAAGGTCTAGTTGGAGTTGGATTAGGATTTTAAGTAGAGTTTGAAGAGGTGTTTTAGAGGGTTGCATATATATATATATATATATATATATATATATATATATATATATATATATATATATATATATATATATATATATATATATAGTATAAATAACAGGGGCACCTAGGTGTCTGGACATCTAGTCTCCCTACCTTTGGATTGCTTTTAGATGCGTGCTAGTATGATTGAGACTTTCCATCCATGATTAAGACTTTCCTTCCATGATTGATTTAGCATGCCTAATATATTACATACCATACATACCATTGCTCTAGCACGTATCTAAAAGCAATCTAACGGCAGGGAGCCTAGGTGTCTGAGCACCTAGGTGTCCCATTTCAGCGTCCTATATATATATATATATATATATATATATATATATATATATATATATGTATATATATGTATATATATGTATATATATATGCCGCCGGTTGGCTTAGGATCGAAAAAAAGAAACGGCACGGCGTGAGGAGGAAAAAAACAGAGGAGAAAAAGCAGAGCGTGGCGGCTGGATAGAAGACATGGATGAATAGTGCTTGCAGTTTTTGAATAAAGTTTGTGAGTTTTTTTATTTCGCATCTATTATCCCTTTTCTTGGTTTTTTGATTCATATAGATTCTACATGCATTGATCTATGTCTAGGTATTTTTTTCGCTTACATACATGAACTAGTTTTAATTAAAAATTGATTGAAAGTTTGAGCAAAAACGTGTACGTTCAAAGATTGTTATCTAGTCGCTACAGAAACTACTACAGTGTTGCTACAGTATCGCTACAGTGCTTTGCTATAATACCGTGCTACAGTAATTACTACAGTAAAATCAGGAAAAATCTGTTTTTTTTTGTTATTTCTGGTTTTTACAGATTAAAACAATTAAAAAGGCAGAAAATAATTTAAAAAAAGTTTTCGCTCTGTGTTGCAATCATTCACCCCCCTCTGATTGCATATCTTAGTGTGAATCGATCCTACAATGACAGGTGAGGCTTAGAACTGTATGTCGGTGACATGTTGATGTTATTTTCCAACTCGTTTGAAAATTGAACTACACGGATTTGAAGTATGTTTTCAGTTGAACTTATAATTGATGTTAATTTTGTCTAGTGTATAGTTGTAAGGTGTTTTTGCACAGCGATAAAGTGCATCCAGTTTTATTGCAATGGTAATTTTGTTATCACGTCTATTATTTACAGTGTGCAAGTGTGGACTAGTAAAGACATTTCTAAAACAGTTTGTATCAATGACTCATTTGTTGATTTGATGCTCAAACCAAAAATGTTTTTCAAGTTTTCACCCAAATGATGGCTTTCACTGGATATGTTCCTGAATATTGAACTACTATCCTGCATACTGACAGAATTCTAAACGTAGTTTGCTATAGTATCCACCGTTTCTAAAAATTATTGTGTGTTTTGTTGTAATATTTGTATTTTGGCTTCTATACTCTTCAACCGAAATATTGGAGCTCTCCTGCTATTTTCAAAAGAAATAAAGGCCTACACAAATGAAACAATGCGTTGGGATTCATTTATGTTATGTTGAATTTATATGCCAAAACCTTTACTTCAGTGTGCAGAAAATAGTTCAGAAACATTCGCATATCATTCGCAGAAAATAGTGCCAAAACCATATGACCATAGTATGACAGGAGTAATTGAATTGGAAGATGATATATGTTTTGTGCAGAAACATTCGCATATCATTAGTTCAGAATGTGCAACTGCCATAATATTGCCGGCCTGTCAGGCGCTCATACAAGTATAACACATAGCTTGTCTATAAGCATGTGCCAGTCGCAAAATAAAAGAATGCTAAGATACAGTATGCTTCTTTTATTTACAAGAGCTGCAAAATAAAATGCTAAGATACATGTAGCCACAAGGTGGCAAGCACCTGACAAACTCGTTGCTTTGTGATGATCCTGCATCAATCATGTCACAGATGAACATGATACTAGTGGCCTGTTTCACAGGAATTCCACAGAAATTTTATATAAAACAGTGTAATTCCTCCGAATTTCCTTTGACAATCCTCTTTTCCAAACAGGGCATAAAAATATGTGTTTCTATGGGAGCTACTCTGGACCCACAAAGGAGGCATTTCTCTGATAAGAGAAATCAAGTAAATCCGTCTAGACAATCCTTTCAAGATTATATTTCACCATGTTCTCAAGTGTACTTCTGAACTCGCTCCTCGGAAGGCACTGCAGATTTTGGATAGCTAAGTCACCCTTTTCTCTTGCAAGCTCATGAGCCCTCCTTATTCCACCACTTCTATGAACTAACTCTATCGCAGAAGCTAAGGAATCCGATTCACTGAACTCAGAATCAATGATCTCCCTTAGCTGTGGTTCATTTTGCAAAGCAAAAATGACTGGAGCTGTCAGATTTCCCTTTGCCAAGTCACTTCCTGCTGGTTTGCCAAGTTGTTCAGCTGATTGGGTGAAGTCAAGAATGTCATCTACTACCTGGAAGGAGAGTCCAAGATTCCTGCCATATTCGTACATTTGTTCACATATGGTGGTGCTGACACCACTAAATATGGCAGCTGACTTTGTGCTTGCTGCAACCAGAGAGGCAGTTTTGTAGTAGCTTTTAAGCAGGTAATCATCAAGTGTGATGTCACAGTCAAAAAGAGTAGATGCTTGTTTTATCTCGCCACTGGCAAAATCCTTGATTACCTGTTAGAGCATCATTTTCTGTAAAGCAAATCATGTATAGTTTTAAATAAGAGATGAAAGCTTGCTCAAATCTTTGCTTACATTGCTGATGAGCTTTATAACTTCAATGTTTTCTAGGTTTGCAAGAAACCAAGAAGATTGTGCAAACATAAAATCACCAGCAAGTACGGCCACCCGTGTTCCATATAGCTGATGAATAGTTTCCTTCCCTGAAAACAATGCAATCTACTTTAGAGTTTAGATTAAACTGGTGAGTTTCTTGATCCCCCTTTTGAGCTATCCCCTTTCATCATGATGAATAAGATGAAGATAAAATGATGCTTGCCATGTCAAAAGTAAAAGAAAAGCAACAGTTACTGGAATAGGCGGACATAGGCATAGTTTCAAGCTAGACGGAATTTGAAATATAATTGTTTACATTTTTATATGATCTCTATTTATTTACAATCATGATATATGCCCTAAAAAGAATGTGAGAAAGAAGAAGGTAGAAAAAAAACTCCAAAAAAATCCTGATTTCCAAAGTAATCCATGCCTCCACAAAATAGTCAAAGATACCCCAGATCATGTTCTGCCATGCCAAAATAAGCACAAAGTGTTTCTAAGAACATAAGCTTGTAGTATATGCATCTATAAACCAAAAAGAAAAAAAAAAGAAAGAAACAACAGTTTCTATCATCAGTATTGCGGACTTGTTCAAACATAACATCATATGTACCTCTTCGCATTCCACTATCATCGATGACATCGTCATGTATTAAACTCGCAGTGTGAATCATCTCTATGATCTCTGCTAAGCGCTGATGCTCTGTAGTTAGCTCCCTGGATTCCAAAAACAATAGGTCTGAGTAATTAATTTCAAAACAATCTCCTAGAAGTGGTATGGTTAAACTAACAAAAGGAGTTCAACTTACAACAAACCAGCTAATTCAGCAGTTGCTCTGGACACCAGAAAAACTAATGCTGGTCTTAATCTCTTTCCACCAGCACCAAATATTTGTTCCGCTGCAGAAACTAAAACTGGATTTTCTGCACCAATAAGCTATCGAAGTTATGTCAGCTAGATATTGTGGCAGGTTGGGATTCAATTTAACAAGAGCTACTAAAGTAAAACTTTCCCTATTCTGCTGTTCGTATAATGCAGATATTAGTATTTGATATGTAATGCCCTAAAGTTTGCTCCGTTGCTTATACAAACAGTGATGCTCTGTGGATGAAGGGTTTAAAAGAAGATATTATAATGCAGTGTTAATAGAGATTTCTGTGTCGTGGAGAATCCAGAAAATGTATTTCAGTCAAGAGTAGGAAAACATGTTAAGAGTTCAGAAAATGTGGTAAAGTTTGCAGAAAAGGACACACAAGGCCGTGGAAGAAGTTTTGGATGCTGCAAAAATACCAGACTAGAGCCAGCGAAAGCAATCTGCCCACTGTGGTGCTGGCAAGCTCCAAGCCTCCAATTCATCAAAATATGGGACCAGTAAATGAAGAATATAGAATGGTTTCAAAACTCAAAAGGAAGGGGCCAGTAGGCAAATCTCACTTGCTCTACTCATCTCTGTAAAATATTCCCAAGCACTCGGCAGTCTACTTTTCAAAAACCAGTGCACACTGGTGCAAAACAAATGATGGTAAGTGGTCACCTCTTTCCTTTAGGAGCTTCATGTATATTTGTCATGAAGATCATCTCCATGAACTCGGAAAAAAGATTCCACAAGTCAAGTATCTATACTCAGATGATAGCATATAGCTTTTGCATGATTTTTCAATCCATCTACCCCAACTGTCCCTTAACAGCTTTGGCACATGCTGCCAATTATTTGACAATTGACGTTCTGGGTCTGCAAGTTCAGCAATCAAAGTGGGTTGTCTCCATCTACAGCTTCTTCTTAATTTATTAATTCTTCTGGTTGTAGCTTCTTCACAATGCGATCCTTCTAATTATAGTCATGTAGCTTCTTCCTTATTCCTAAATAGAAGTAAAAAAAAAAAGAACGAGCAAACAGGACACGCTTAGAGCCAGAGCCATACACCCAGAACACCTGCAGAACTTCTCAAATCTGGGTTCCTCCACCACCCTAACACCTTTTATTTTGCAGGTGCTCTGTTTATATTTCTGTTCTATATTAGAGAAGAAGCAATGCATGCTTTGAGGAATAAGTTAAGACCGAGTCAATTTCAGCTGATATAACTACTTAGGAAGCAATTTCTACACCACGGCCTGAGAAATGCTACAGTTAAATGCAGCTGCAACCACGATATATGTGAGTGATCATAATTGGCCTTACTCATTGCAACTACGAGATTTCTATCAAACGTACTCACGCAAAGAGAAACTGCCACCATACATGCACATCTTACAGGAATGTATAATGAGTCCCTTTCCAGAGCAATAATTTTAAGTGAACCGAACAAAAGGATGTGGCCTTTAGAAGAAGCTGAAGCTCACCGATTTCAGATTGTTGTTGAGCTTCAGCAGGTCGTCCGAGACAACCTCCAACAGTGAAGAAACCGAAGTGCGCTCGGGCACGCTCGTCGTCATCGCATTAGCAATCGCCGCTGCCGGCACATCAATCGCAGCAAGATCTGCACAAAAACACCAGCTCAGTCCTACTGCCACCCTGCCATGCTGTCGAAAGGACGCATAAATAACAGCAACAGAAGTCGCAAGAACCTGGCTGGCTGGGTGAGACCACGAAGCAAACACCTGGCGCGCGCCGCCTCGGCGCCGCCCGACCGGACCAGCGGCAGCGGCAGGAGCGCACCTTGCTGGACGCGGCCACGGGGCAGCGGGAGCACCCGGTCCGGAGCTGCTGAGACGGCGCTGGCGACGGGGCGGAGGCGGCGGCGGTGGCGCGGCGGGAGAGGTGGGAGGACGCGAGGGACGACGGCGCCGCCATTTCTTTCTCCGCTGCGACGCGTCGCGCGGTGGCGTTGGTGACAGCGTGTGCGCCCGGGCTCTTTTTGGATGTTTGTGGACGCAACGCGGCAAGCAACCACAGGCGAGCGGGGCGCGGGACCCGTGCGCGCGCGAGTTCGCGTCCACGGCTTCTTTGTATGGCTGCCTGCGCCTTATCGGCGCCCACGGGATAGGGTAGTCAGGGCCGTAGATTTTGCCACGTAAGCGCCGTGAGGTGGCTTCAACATGGCACCTCGGTGCAGAAAGTTTCACAGGCGACCGAAAAATACGGAGTTGCTATCTTCCTCTCGATTTCTTTTTTCTTTTCTGAAAAAAGTTGGTCAAATTTTACATGCTGATGGGCCACAAGATTCGGTTTTCACGCCAGTTAGGTGACTTGTCGGGAACAATGATGGTAAGAAGACCGAGGGTCTCTTTGGCTGCGGCTAGGCTTATAGTTTTTTGCTGAAATTTTTGAATTTTAATTATTTACGATACAGATTATGGAGAGATAGATACTCACTTGCGATTTTGGCTGGTACAGATATTGGGCTTTTAACGTGTAGGTCGTTTAACTTGTAGACCCTATCTTAAGAAAATACTCCGTTTGAAAGTTGGATATTGTAGCAAAAGCCAAAAACCGCCAGTTTCGGAGGAAAAGAACAGGCCCCGAGTTAGGTATTGGGATGGTAGGTGCTGGACAAGAAATTGAAACGGGGATGAGGCATTGCATGTGGGGGTTGTGGCTAGGGATCATCAGATACAATTAAATAGTCTTAAATACGAATATAACTTCATACTTTTAAAACGAATACGAATTTTAATATTTTGAATACGAATTGAATGTCATAACATATACGAATTTGAATCGAATATGTACTTAATTCGGTCGAATACGAATATCCTCTTACAACTTCTGTAACAAATCTCGGTAGAACAAATTCCTAGCGGTTTTACCAGATTTTCACCGGTTACCAGTTTCAAATTGCCCAAATTCAAATTTTGAATCATAAAATTTGTCTAGGTTTTCTCCGAGTTCCGAAAATGGATCGAACACGAATCGAATAGTCTCGAATACGAATATTATCGTATACGAATGTGAATACAAATTTCTCAAATACGGATACAAATATTCTCGAATATGAATATTTTTTAATACGGATAAAATATTCTTAAATACAAATACAAATATTTTCGAATGTGAATTTTATTTACCACATTCATATTTTCTTGGATGCGAATATCAGATAAAATGGATTATCTGTTATTATTGCCCACCCCTAGTTGTAGCGGTAAGGTGGCAATTTGTATGTCGAAGACAAGGAGGGAACGATATTAGAGCAATTCTAGCGTTGTTCAAGCCGATTAAAAGGAGAAGAGAAGCCTTACAATCAATTCCCTCGGTGCAACAATTGTTTCTGATACTTCTAGATCTGCCACCAGTTGAAGCATTCTATTGATCTCATTGATGGCAATGCGAAAAATTCAGAGTACTACTGGAAGCAAGTAGTTGATGAGTTCAACAACAATAGCACTACAAGAAATCCTTCTTTCTATGACAAAAATCCTCATGACGGGGCAAATTTTTGTCATATAATATATCATAATATGACGCAAAAGTCTGTAGCGTCATAAAATCAGGACAGCCAGAACTATTTATGACGAAGCTATTTTGTTTGTCACATAAAGGTACCAAGTGTCGTCACAAAATACAAGTCACCAGGAGCCGGTTGACGGTGGCATTTTTATGACGATATGTGTTGTTTTATGTGACGGCTGTGGAGCGTCACTGTTTGTTATTTCAAACATGACGGCCCCCAACGTCAATATACCCCCAATAGGAGGTGGACCCTTGACCCTTCTCTGTTGACCAGTTTCATTCCCCATTTCCCCAACTGAAGACGGCGGCGAGCGGCGGGCGGCCTCTGGGCGGAGCCAGCTCCCCATCTCCCCAACTGACGGCGCGGCGGCTTCTGGGCGGAGCCAGCTCCCCATCTCCCCAACTGACGGCACGGCGGCCTCTGGGCGGAGCCAGCGCGCAGATCCGCTGCAAGCCCGCCCGGCGGAGCGCGGATATCCGGTGACCGGCGGTGACTCCATCTCATTGGTCGGCGGCGTGCTCCTAGTCCCCAGGTGCGCCATTGTGGCAGTGCCGCCCTCATCCCCCTCCCCGTTCCCGCTCCGTTGCCTTTCCCCGTCGCTCACCTTCCCCCTTTCCGGTTGATGTGTGAGGCCTAATCAATCCCCGCTCTCTCAAGTTCTCATGTCGCAGGCGTCGTCATCTACCGCTCGCACTCGGCGGTCAAGCGCAGCTAGGGTTTCCTGGCAACCCGCACCCCTTGTGTTGTTGCTGCAGCGCCTGCAGCTCGACAGCAGTGGGCGGAGATTTTTCAAGGACGTGAGGGTTGCCTCCGCCCACTGCTGTCGAGCTGCAGGCGCCGATTGATGATGTGACTGGGTTGCCGTTGATAATGTGCCCGGATTGCAAGGACGTGAGGGTGTTTGCTGCCACTACCACGCAGTCTGAGTATAACGTTGGAAGGAGATTTTTCAAGTGCCCCAGGAAGAACTATCAAAATGTCAGTGTTATAATCATTTTGCATTGCCCAAATTTCATTCTTGTTTGAATGGGCATGCCTGAGAATGGTAGTGTTTTTAGCATTCAGTGGCTGCACTATTGATGTTAATTTGCCTGTTGTTTTAATTTGGATGCAGGGGACATGTACTCGGTATTGGTTGGAGGAAGAATATGTGGTGTTCCTTCATGATAATGGTTATTGTTGTAGGGGTGGCCCCCACCTAAGCCCAGCAGGCCTGTTAGGAGGTTATAAGAACCAGAGTAACATGTGTAATGACATAAGTACCCCTAATGGGGAGGTACGGATGTAAGGGCATAACTGTAAAAGCATACCCCCTGTGAATATATATATCAGGATGAGGGGGAGGGTGAGGCAGAACACTCCCACCTCTCCACTACCATCTCTCTCTCTGTTTCGTCAGTAACCACAACAGTTGGCGCCGTCCGTGGGGAGGACAGGGACAAGCCTGAAGACTGAAGAAGAAGGATGGCACCGAAAAAAGCTTCATCAGCAGCGGCGACGGGAAGGACGACGGCTGGGTCGGAGTGGCGCGTGAATACCGGGGCTTTGGCATCGGCCGTCGAAGGAGCCGGCGACGGCGTAGGCGTAATGGTCACGGGCGTCGACGCCCGCGCTGCAACGACCGACCCCGCCAGCGCCGCTACATCGACACCCAACCCCGTCGTTGGCACTGCAACGACAGCCCCCGTCACCCTCGCCGGCAGCGCGGATCAGGTGGCTGGGGGTAGCCGCAATGAAGCATCCGGCGGATTTGGAGATCTTGAGGCGATGGTCCCTGCACCGACCCGTCCGCTGGGTGTTCCGGCGGCCCCGACAGCACCTGCGGTAGAAAGCGCCCTACTAGCAGCCCTCAACGCGTTCCAGCGGGAACTAGGGGACCTTCGCGGAGCCGTCCGAGATATACAAGAGGCTCGGAGCCAGCAGGCCGCGCCAGTAATCGCGCCCGAGCCCACGCCGGAGAGGGCGGACAGCCGCGAAGCCCCCACGTCTAGCCGCGTGCCGCTGCGACGCGTAGATCCGGAGTCCCCGCTTTCGGCGGGGCTGCAGCAGGCGGCGTGGCCCGAAGATTTCAAGTTCCCTAGCGTCATCGACCCGTACAAAGGCGGCACGGATCCCCGCGAGTTCGTGCGCGTGTACGAAACCGCGATCGAGGCCGCGGGCGGAGACGACACCACGAAGGCGAAGGGACTCCCCCTCGCGTTGCAAGGAGTGGCGCTCTCTTGGTTTTTTACCATAGAGCCGGGCTCCATCTACGCGTGGGAGCAGCTCCGCGACCGCCTTCACAACAACTTCCAGGGAAACTATGTCGAGCGAGTCGACGCGGACCAACTTTTCGCTGTGAAGCAAAAGCCCTCGGAGAAACTCCGGGACTACTTCAAGCGCTTCGCCAAGATTCGATGCCAAGTGAAAGAAGTTAATGAAACCACCATCGTTAATGCAGCCATACAGGGCCTTCGTCCAGGCCCAATGGCCGAGTACCACGCCCGGAAGCCAATCAAGACAGTCGCCAAGCTCTTCGACAAAATGGACGAGTATGCGCGGGCGGAGGAGGATGCGCGAAGATGCAGCATTACCGCCCTCGACCTCGCCCATGAGGAGCGCCCCCCGCGCGAGGTGGGGGCGGGTGGTCCCTCCTCGAAGTAGGGCCGCAGCCGAGAGCCCCGAGGAGGCCCTCCCCAAGGCAGCGATACCGAGGTACAGGAAGGTTCTTCAAGGAGCAGGCATAAACCTCGGCGCCACCAGCGCAGGTCACAGGCGGCCCATCATGTCCTCGACACCGAGAGCGCCCGCCAAGGACCCGACCTCGCCTCATGGAGGGGAGACCGGGGATCGGAAGGCGGATTTGGTTGCGGCGGCCAACCCCACGCAGAACAAGAGCTCCTACATTATGGCAAGTGGTGCGAGGTACACGGCTACGGTGATCATTACACAAGGGCATGCACCGCGGTTATGGAGCTGCGGAGGGTGACGGCCGGGTCTCAGGCTCTGCCTCCTCGGCCCCTCGCCGGAGCCCACGTGGGGCACCCAAGGGGTAGCCCCCTGCGAGCCACCACAGCGGAGGGTGCGCAGCATCGCACCGTCAGCATCATCATCGGAGGTTCGTCTTCAAGGGCCCCCGGGGAGCAGCCGCAATCGTGGATGCCGCCCTGCAACATCACCTTCGACTTGAACGACGCCAGGGGGTGGAGTACCCTCACCAAGACCCTCTTGTCATCCAGGCCCTCATAGCACGCTGTGACGTCAGGCGCATCCTTGTCGACGGGGGAAGCTCCGCGAATATCCTGTTCGTAGAGGCCCTCGACCATATGGGGATCCCCCGCAGCCGGCTAGAGCAGCCAGGAGCTCCACTTCAAGGCTTCGGAGGGCAACCGCTGCAGGCCCTGGGGCACGTGTCCCTTCCGGTCACTTTCCATCAGGAGGGCAACAAGGGTAACATCCGGACCGAGCATGTCATCTTCGACGTCGTGGATATCCCACATCAACTCTTTCGAGGCGATCCCATACTACGCATTTTTGTGTGTGAAGCTCCCGGGCCCGGAGGGTGTTATCACCGTCTTCGGCAATCAGGACCTGGCCAGGCGTGCTGGGGTCGGCAGCCGAGTTCCGCATCGCCCGGTGCACGCCCTCTCCGGCACGCTCGGCGATGGGCCCTCCGCCCCCGGGTGGACGCCCAAGCCTCGGCCCGAGGGCGGAGTCAAGAAGGTGCCGCTCCAGGCGGAGGGACAGTTTGTGTCCATCGGCAAGGGGCTCCCCCCGGGGGTCGAACGGGATCTGCTCCGAGTGCTTCAGAACAACGTCGACATTTTCGCATGGTCCCCGGAGGACATCAAGGGCGTAGACCGAGCGGTAATCGAGCATCGCTTGGCGGTCCGCCCCGACGCCAAGCCGGTCAAGCAGAGGCTTCGGCGTATGTCGATGGATCGGCAGCAGGCGGCCAAAACAGAGGTGGCGAAGCTTCTTCGGGCTGGGGTCATTCGCGAGGTCCACCATCCAGAGTGGCTCGCTAACCCGGTACTAGTCAAAAAGGCCAGCGGGGCATGGCGTATGTGCATCGACTTCACGGCGCTAAACAAGGCGTGCCCAAAGGACAATTACCCCTTGCCGCGCATCGATCAGCTGGTCGACGCCACCGCTGGGTGCGAACTAATGAGTTTCCTGGACGCCTATTCCGGCTACCACCAGGTATACATGGCCGAAGATGACGAGGAGAAGACCAGTTTCATCACACCACTTGGGATGTTCTGCTTCGTTAGAATGCCCTTTGGCCTGAAGAACGCAGGCGCTACCTTTACCCGCCTCGTCGCTATTGCCCTGGCCGCCCAGCTCGGGAGGAACGTCGAAGCTTACGTCGACGACGTGGTGGTCAAAACCCGGCAGCTTGCCCTGCATGGCCGGGACCTCTAGGAGACCTTCCACAACCTCCGGAAGGCGGGCATCAAGCTCAACCCCGACAAATGTGTTTTCGGGGTGCAGGCGGGCAAACTCCTAGGTTTCCTCGTGTCCGGACGGGGAATCCAGGCGAACCCCGACAAAGTAGACACCATCCTGGGTATGGAGCCGCCCAAGACAACGAGGGAGGTCCAGAGGCTGGCGGGCCGCATGGCAGCACTAAGCCGCTTCCTATCCAGGGCGGCAGAGCGGGGCCTGCCGTTCTTCAAGACACTCCGCGGGTGCGACGGATTTCATTGGGACGATGATTGCGCGAAGGCCTTCAACGAGCTCAAGGAGCACCTGGCAAGCCTCCCCACTCTGGTCGCCCCAGCACCAGAGGCCCCCCTCCTGCTCTATCTGGCTGCGTCAGCCACCGCGGTCAGCGCCGTCCTCGTCTTAGAGGAAGGCGCCATGCAGCGGCCCGTATACTTTGTCTCGGAAGCCCTCCAAGGCGCCAAGACAAGATACACGGAGCTTGAGAAGCTCGCCTACGCGCTGGTCATGGCCTCCAGGAAACTTCAGCATTATTTTCTGGCCCACCCGATCACAGTGCCTTCCTCATTACCCCTGGCAGAGATGTTACACAACAAGGAGTCCACAGGGCGCATCGGCAAATGGGCTGCCGAGCTCGCTCCCTTCTCCTTGACATATGCCTCACGAACGGCAATCAAATCCCAAGTCCTTGCGGATTTTCTCGCCGAATGGACCCCGCCGACCCAACTCGTCCAGACGCACGATGACCCCGTCTGGACGCTCACCATTGACGGAGCTTACGGCGTCGCGGGCGCGGGCGTAGGTGCGGTGATCGTCACGCCCGAAGGACAGCGTCTGCTATACTCGGCGCGCCTTGCCTTCCCCGCTACCAACAACACGGCTGAGTACGAGGCGCTGCTCTTTGGCCTGATGAAGCTCAAGGCAGTCGGCGCGAGACGGGTGCTAGTCCGCACCGACTCGCGCTTGGTGGCTGGTCATGTGGACAAGTCATATCAAGCCAAGGACCCTGAGTTGGCCAAGTACCTCGCGGCCGTGAGAGCGAGGGAAAGGCACTTTTTGGGCGTCACCGTCAAGGCCATCCCCCGCGCGGAGAGCGAGCAGGCCGACGCCCTCGCTAAGGCGGCCAGCCAGCAACTACCCCCCCGATGGGGCGTTTTACGAAATATTATTGTAGGCGGCCATCGCGCAGGACAACCGGGACGCGGCACTTGTCCACCACATCGACCGGCCAGGTGACTGGCGAGAGCCCATCTTCAATTTCTTGCAAGGCATCGCCGAGCCGGAGAGCCCCGCCGAGCTTCGGCGTCTGCAGCACCACGCAAGATCCTTCCAGGTGTTCGAAGGGCTACTCTACAAGAGAGGGGTTTGCGCACCGCTCCTACGCTGCCTCTCGAATGAGGAAGGAAAGGAGCTCCTTGCGGAGATCCACGCGGGCGCGTGCGGGTCCCACCTGGCACCAAGGTCGTTAGTCAGCAAGGCGTTCAGGCAAGGCTTCTACTGGCCAACTGCCATCACCGACGCCCAGGACCTCGTCCGTCGGTGCCAAGGGTGCCAGTGGATGGCACGCATCGTCCGCAGGCCCCCGACGAGCCTCAACCCCATTCCTCCGGTGTGGCCACTGGCATGCTGGGGCGTCGACATAGTAGGACCACTGGCCCGAGCTCCAGGGGACCTGCGGTTCGTGGTAGTCGCGCTGGAGTATTTCTCCAGATGGCCGAAAGCGGTCGCCCTGGCTAAATAACCTCCGCGGCCATACAGCGCTTCCTTTGGCAAAACATCATATGTCGCTTCGGCGTGCCCCGGGAGCTCACGGTCGACAACGGCCTGCAGTTCGACACCACCCTTTTCAAAGAATATTGTGACAGCATGGGCATCACCCTTCGATTCGCCTCGGTAGGGCATCCCCAGTCCAACGGGGCGGTCGAACGAGCGAATGGCGCCATCTCCGCTGCCATCAAAAAGCGCCTGGTCGGGTTGCCGAAGGGCAAGTGGCCAAGCGAGTTTCACAGTGTTCTTTGGTCGCTTCGCACAACGGTAACGCGTCCAACGGGATTCACGCCGTTCAAGCTCCTTTTCGGCGACGAAGCAGTAACGCCAGAGGAAATCAAGGCTGGCTCGCGGAGGGTCCTCGTCCAAGCACCCGAAGAGGAGCGCCGTGTGTCCTTGGACCTCCTTGACGGGCTACGGGCAGATGCGGCCCACAATGTCGAGAAGTATGCGCGGCAGACAATGCGTACCCGGGACCGCTCTATATGCCCGCGGGGATTCAAGCCTGGGGATCTCGTTCTCAGAGTGGCGCTCCAGGCGGAGACCGCTGGCAAGCTGGAGTCCAAGTGGGAGGGCCCGTACATCGTAATGGAAGCATTGCCGAAGGGGGCGTACCGTCTCGCCACGCTCGAAGGACAAGCCCTCCGACACACATGGAATGCGGACAGGTTGCGGCGGTACTACGCCTAGAAGCAGGACGACAAGCGTAGAGCCACCAGCCCCTTGTTGTACAATGCTCGCCTGCGCAAACGGGAGTTCAATAAAGATTGCTGTTACCAGAGCACTGTCTGTCCGCGCCGCGCAGAACAAAGTCCACGGACTCTAAATAAGATGTAGCGTCGAGGCCCGCCTCCGCACGCGCGAGTCTCCGGACTATAAATGAAGTCGTAGCGTCGAGGTTCGCCTCCGCACGCGCCAGTCCACGGACTCTAAATAAGACGTAGCGTCGAGGCCCGCCTCCGCACGCGCGAGTCTCCGGACTATAAATGAAGTCGTAGCGTCGAGGTTCGCCTCCGCACGCGCCAGTCCACGGACTCAAAATAAGACGTAGCGTCGAGGTCCGCCTCCGCACGCGTGAGTCTCCGGACTATAAAGGAAGTCGTAGCGTCGAGGTTCGCCTCCACACGCGCCAGTCCACGGACTCTAAATAAGATGCAACGGGGGACGCCCTCGCGCGCACCAGTCTACGGACTCTAAATGAAGTCGTAGCGTCGAGGTTCGCCTCCGCACGCGCCAGTCCACGGACTCTAAATAAGACATAGCGTCGAGGTCCGCCTCCGCACGCGCGAGTCTCCGGACTATAAAGGAAGTCGTAGCGTCGAGGTTCGCCTCCGCACGCGCCAGTCCACAGACTCTAAATAAGACATAGCGTCGAGGTCCGCCTCCGTACGCGCGAGTCTCCGGACTATAAAGGAAGTCGTAGCGTTGAGATCCGCCTCCGCACACGCCAGTCTACGGACTCTAAACACGACGCAACGGGGGACGTCCTCGCACCTGCCAAAAGGCGGAGGCCTTCCCCTCGCACTCGGTGACAGGTAACACCAAGAATAAAGTGCTACTTGGTTTCATTGCAAAAGCAAGGCGGGTTACAAGGTTACAAGCATGAGAACCAATACATCATCCCCCCGCCCTACCCGACCAACAGCTCAGTCTTGGCGCGGTGCGGACAAACCCGTGCCGACGTCGTCGTGGTGCTGGAGGACTCCTTCGAGCCACCGGAGGAGGTCCCCCCCTCCCCATGCAGCGTCTGCTGCACGGCGACCCTCGCTGCATCTTCCCCGAAGCGGCCCCAGATCCGTTGGTGGAAGTTCTGCAGGCTAGGCCCGATGGAGCAAATGGCGTTCGAGATAACCTCTGGTCGGCCGGGAAAATCCAGTTGAGGATTCGCCAGCTCATGGGTATGTCTACACCCACGAGTGTGAAGCATGGCGAGGGCGAAGCACGCACCAAGATAGCCGCAGTGCTCGCCGAAGGTTCTGGCGCCACGAAGAGCAACGCCTGCCCCCTCCTCGATCAACTTGAACGTCTCCGACAGGTTCTCCGGCCCATGCATCGTGTCCGGCACTCGGACGCACAGATCTCGGAGGGCCTGGTTCAGAGACTCCATGGCCCGCCACGCCGACGTGGACGCATTTTCAAAGACGCGGCTGTTCCCTGCAGCAGACTCCGCCAGCTGGGCTTTCTCCCCTTCTAAGACGACGATCTGCTGCAGGAAGGCGGCGCGCTCCTCAGCCACGGCGCACTTGGCTTCCGTGGCCTCGAGTTGCGCGGCCGCCATGGCGCCCTCCAGCGCGCGAAGCTCTTCATCCTTCGCCGCGAGAGCATTGTTTGCTTCGCGAAGGCTGGCTTCCAGAACCCTCCGCTCCCGAACACGGGCCTCGTCAAAGGCCCGGCTGAGGGCAAGCGTCTGGCAAAAACAACAAGTCAGCAGGCACCCGACAGTACCCTAGAAACCAAAGCACACATGTTTACCCTCATCTCGAAGGCCTGCAACGCGAGCGCTAGCAGTCCCCCCTCGCATGACGACAACGCCTCTCGGTCAAGGCCGTTGTCGGCACGCTCCGCGGCTGCGGTGAGGACGCGAAGTATCTCCAGGCGCGGGAGGAAGTCCGAGCGACCAAGCCCCGGCCCCAACGTGCCAGGATTTACCGGGGCCTCGGCCACGTCAGCAGCAACGGACACCTGCGGGGCATCCTGCACAAGGCTTTGGATTTCGCGCATACCTCCGTTGCTCGATCCTTCGCCACGTCTGGGAGACTTCGTCTCGCCTGATGTCGGCAGAATGAGCGAGCAGATCGGAGAGAGCCTCGCGAAGTCATATGAAGAAAGGGACTCACGCCTACCTCCTACGCCTCCTGGCGCGGTAGGAAATGGTGCCGGTTCGACCGCCAAGTGGGGTGCGGGCACCTCGGTGGTCGGCGAGGAGGTCCTCTCGGCCGCGCCAGACGTTGTAATCCCGCGACAAGGCCCCGCAACGACGTAGCGACCCCTCGCTGGCGGCAGGGACTGAGTCCGAGGGCGTTTTGCCTGCGGCGGCACAAGCGATTCCTCCGCGGCAACACCAGCGGCGGTTCCCGTCGCCCCTACGGCTTCCTCCGTAGGGGGCGCGCCCTCGCCGGCTGCTGCGGTTGATAACGCACCATCAATCGTGGTTTTCTCGCCGGGAACGGTGCTCCCCCCCGGGTTGGCGAATTCCGGCTCAACGGTGCCCGAAAGCACGGGTTCGTTGGCGTCGGCAGATGGTGCCAGGGGATTCGAGACGGCGCGCTCCTCCGAAACAGTCTGGCCGGGCCCACCGCCGGTCGCACGCCCCGTCTCAGCTGTGCCAGCCGTCGGGGGGCCTCCTGGGTCGCATACGGCAGCTAGGGAACGGGCCCAGCGTCGCGAAGGTAACGCCCCCATAGGGCTATCACCGTCCTGAGCGCCTGGAGTCCCGGTGGGAAGCTCCCCCGGCACCACTCGCTCGGGCACAGTAATGCCCAGAGCCTCGCATGTGCGGTTTACCCGCCCTTGCTTAGCCGCCTTGACGGCGGCCTCGCGAGCCCGGTGCTCCTCAAGCGTGTACGGGCCGAGGAGCGCCGCAACCGCGCGCTCCGCGTCTTCTAGCCGAGCCACTGCGCACAACATCACGTCAGTCAGGCGGAGGCCAAACAGATACAATAGCGCGTGCGTAAAACGCACTGGGCGACTTACATGGAGCGGAAGGTGGAAGCAGGCGAGATACGGATGGGCTGAACCCGTCCTCGCGAGGGCTGTCCTGTTCAACATACTTCCCCCGGGAGGAGAGGGGTGCCGCCCCATACATTGTGAACTCCTCGGCTAGGTGGCGCAGGCTCATTCGACGGGCGACACCGACAAGACTCTGTAGCCTTTGCGTGTCGTCAATCTCCGCCTTCAGACTCGGCGTACTATTAAACGAGATCAGCCCACCCCGGCATTGCATTCCGCTCTTGTCGGTCGCAGTGTAGTAGAACCACTGCCAGGTCCAGCCGGACTCCCATTGTCTCGGCGAGGCTGGCGTGGGGAACAATGTCGCGCACGACGCCCGTAGCACGAAGTCCACACCGCCGAAGTTGGACACCGCCCCTTCAACTTTTCTGGGGCGGCAGCGCACGTCGTGCAGTGTGGCGAATAAGCCCGCGCTGGGACGCCGCCCCTCTGTCCGCATCGCCCACGTGAAGATAGCTAGGCGGAGTATTGCGTGGGGCATCAGTTGGGCTAGCTCCAACTTGTAGGCCCGCAGGACTTCGCCCACAAACAACGTGCAGGTCATTCGAAGGCCGGCGTCGAAGAATGCGACGAAAACAATCGCCTCCATTGCCCGGGGCTTCGGCTCCGTCTCGTCCCAACGGGGTAGGCGAGCCCCATCGTGGTCCTCGATCTTCCTCTCCTGCACAAGTCGCTGCAGCGTCCCTTCGGTCACACGGCTCCTCCCCAACACACGGGAACAGCGGCCCCCCGAGTGCTCCATGGCGTCCCACCACTTGTTGGCGCGCGAGCCCCCCCGTGGCACCAGCTCGTACTCCCCGGTAGGATGGGACACCCCACCCTGGCTAGGCAAGGAACCGCTGCGGGGGTGGTGGGAGGCGTCGTCATGGCTAGCCATTGCTCTTCGCAATCAGGGAATAAGAAGCAGGAAAAGAAGCAACTAGCGTTGCAATTAGCACGGGCGGAAGCAAAGCGGCAGATCGAAAAACAAAAAGGGTGCCTCCACCTCAACACTGGCACCATATAAAGGCCGCTCGCCTCTCATGTGGCTCGAAGCGCAGACAGATTAAACATGCAGCGATTCGGCTGCCCACGATCTGGAAAGAAGAACCGCCAGGGCTTGGAGGGCCGTGCCCGGTAGGTAACCAAACAGCGCACAACGCCCCCACGCCCTCAACACGCGTCCAACTCCCCTGGGGAAGAGGCGAACGGCCGCGGTCACGCAACCGCTCACATCCCACGATGCACCAGTCGCGAGTCGCCGCGTGTCCTGCGCACAGGATGGCAGACTGCACGACGCGACAGCCTGACCTCTGCCAGGCCAGGCGTCGGCGTGATTCCAGCCGCCATTAAAAGCACACTACCAGACTGCAAGGCCACAACAACCTCCAATCTTAGCGCGAGGGCGGAGCGCACGGGCATCTACTTCACCTAGGCGCCAGCTTCCGCTGCCACCCGTTCGAAGGGTAGGGGACGGAGCGCGCGCGCCTCGGCTTCGACTAGGCGCCAGCCTCCGCCGCCACCCGTTCGAAGGGTAGGGGACGGAGCGCGCGCGCGTCTACTTCGAGCTAGGCGCCAGCCTCCGTTGCCACCCGTTCGAAGGGTAGGAGACGGAGCACGCGCGCGTCTACTTCGAACCAGGCGCCAGCCTCCGCTGCCACCCGTTCGAAGGGTAGGGGACGGAGCGCGCGCGCCTCGGCTTCGAACCAGGCGCCAGCCTCCGCCGCCACCCGTTCGAAGGGTAGGGGACGGAGCGCGCGCCCATCTACTTCGAGCTAGGCGCCAGCTTCCGCTGCCACCCGTTCAAAGGGTAGGGGATGGAGCGCGCGCGCGTCTACTTCGAGCTAGGTGCCAGCCTCCGCTGCCACCCGTTCGAAGGGTAGGAGACGGAGTGCGCGCGCGTCTACTTCGAACCAGGCGCCAGCCTCCGCTGCCACCCGTTCGAAGGGTAGGGGATGGAGCGCGCGCGCCTTTGCTTCGAACCAGGCGCCAGCCTCCGCTGCCACCCGTTCGAAGGGTAGGGGGCGGAGCGCGCGCGTCTACTTCGAGCTAGGCGCCAGCCTCCGCTGCCACCCGTTTGAAGGGTAGGAGACGGAGCGCGCGCGCGTCTACTTCGAACCAGGCGCCAGCCTCCGCTGCCACCCGTTCGAAGGGTAGGGGACGGAGCGCGTGCGCCTCGGCTTCGAACCAGGCGCCAGCCTCCGCTGCCACCCGTTCGAAGGGTAGGGGACGGAGCGCGCGCGCCTCGGCTTCGAACCAGGCGCCAGCCTCCGCTGCCACCCGTTCGAAGGGTAGGGGACGGAGCGCGCACGCGTCTACTTTGAACCAGGCGCCAGCCTCCGCCGCCCCCCTTTCGAAGGGTAGGGGACGGAGGGCGCGCGTGTCTACTTCGAGCTAGGCGCCAGCGTCCGCTCCCACCCGTTCGAAGGGTAGGGGACGGAGCGCGCGCACGTCTACTTCGAGCTAGGCGCCAGCCTCCGCTGCCTCCCGTTCAAAGGGTAGGAGACGGAGCGCGCGCGTCTACTTCGAACCAGGCGCCAGCCTCCGCTGCCACCCGTTCGAAGGGTAGGGGACGGAGCGCGCGCGCCTCGGCTTCGAACCAGGCGCCAGCCTCCGCTGCCACCCGTTCGAAGGGTAGGGGACGGAGCGCGCGCGCGTCTACTTTGAGCTAGGCGCCAGCCTCCACTGCCACCCTTTCAAAGGGTAGGAGACGGAGTGCGCGCGCGTCTACTTCGAGCTAGGCGCCAGCCTCCACTGCCACCCGTTCGAAGGGTAGGAGACGGAGCGCGCGCCCGTCTACTTCGAACCAGGCGCCAGCCTCCGCTGCCACCCGTTCGAAGGGTAGGGGACGGAGCGCGCGCGCCTCGGCTTCGAACCAGGCGCCAGCCTCCGCTGCCACCCGCTCGAAGGGTAGGGGACGGAGCACGCGCGCGTCTACTTCGAACCAGGCGCCAGCCTCCGCTGCCACCTATCCGAAGGGTAGGGGACGGAGCGCGCGCGCGTCTACTTCAACTAGGCACCTTCCATCCCAGACCTCGGGCTCCCCAACCACAAGCTTGGAGAAATTCACAGGCTGCAGGGGACGGAGGGGGCCAAAGGACTCGGCGACATGGCTTCGGCCCTGTGAAGCCCTTCACCATGAGAGGCTCCTGTTGTAGGGGTGGCCCCCACCTAAGCCCAGCAGGCCTGTTAGGAGGTTATAAGAACCAGAATAACATGTGTAATGACATAAGTACCCCTAATGGGGAGGTACGGATGTAAGGGTATAACTGTAAAAGCATACCCCCTGTGAATATATATATATCAGGATGAGGGGGAGGGTGAGGCAGAACACTCCCACCTCTCCACTACCATCTCTCTCTCTGTTTGGTCAGTAACCACAACAGTTATCTACTGTCAGCTTCCTCGACCATTGCAGCAGCTTCGACAACAGAAGTTCTTGAGCTGGTGGAAAAAATTGATAGCTTAGAGCAGAATCTGAACAAGGTGAAGGAAATGGTTGGCAAGAACAGGGAAGGCATGGGAAGCTGCATTTGTCTTGTGTGTGGCTGTCTGAATGTAACATTCCTGGTGTTGGCCATCCTTTTGGTTGTAACTGTAGTGTTGAAGTAGGCAATGATGATGAAGTAGGACATGTTGTGAAGTAGGTTGGATATGTTGGGCACATTTGATATGCTTTTGGCTATGATGATGAAGTAGGCTAGGACATGTTGTATTGAACCTGTTATCCAGGATGTATTTGCAGTTGGTATGAAATATGTGCCTTTGTGCTGTTGGACATCTCTTGTGTGCATGGATATGTAACCTGTCTGTGTGATGAAATATGCGCCTTTCTGATGTATGTTGGAATTAAACATCCCTTTTGCTTTGATGTGTAACCTGTGTGTGATGAAATTTCAGCAGCATGTATGTAACTTCCAGCATATATATATATATCATGACAGATCCTGTAATTTCCATGACACTGTCAGGTTGTCATAAAAACCCAGAATTTTTGTAGTATATATCATCTCAATGAATTCTGGGCAGCATATAACATATCTATGATATTTTGGCAGCATATAGCCTGTATGTAACTTCCAATAGGTTACATGTGCATAGAATAGAATTCATAAATCAAGTTTAACATTGAAACAGAATCATTGCATACAAGGTCTTACAATTTCATAATTCAGATACAAATTTCAATAGCATAATTCAGATACAACAGAATCGCTAATAGAAGTTCATGGTTCACAAATAGCTCCAGAAATGCAAAGGTTAGTCATTATCACTGTCTTCTTCTGATATACTCGCTTCGTCTTGACTATGGTACTCAAGGAAGGTTTCATCTTCATCTTCGTCGTCTGTTTCATCACCTTGAGGTGTTTGTTGATGTCGATGGATGCTCTCGACAAGGTCTACACTAATAGGGCTGCCTGGTTGATTATCCATGTGCAACAAATCCATATTAGGATAAATGTCTCCCACTGTACAATCTCCTGACGAAGTATTGTCCTCTTGGTATGCCTCCTGACATCTCATCTGTACTTGTTCATGGATTGGTTGTTTTCCGTCGGACTCTTCAACATCAAATATATGTCGGTGGCCAAATTCTTGTACCACTCGCCAACATGGACCTAACTTTGTATCTTCCAAGAAAAATACTTGTGAAGCTTCTGTGGCTAGAATGAAAGGATCATTCTTATACCATCGGCCTTCGATGTTAATGCTCTTGAAGTAACCATCATCTTTCATCTGGTATGTCCTTCCCTCAAGATTGTACCATTCACACCGTAATAAGATAACAGATCTATCTCCTTTGCTGTTCTTAGTGTAATTCAACTCAATAATGTCTGTGATTGTCCCATAGAAGTCAATAGTGTCATCATTGTGAGTACCTGCAGTCTTGATGGTGGAGTTTTGTGTTTTCCTGTGTGCCTCACGAGCCATAGTGTGGTACCGTACCCCATTGATTATACAGGCTGTGTATGATCGCACACGCCTATCCGGCCGACATGCGAGTGAGTACAGGTCTTCATCAGCATTTGTTGTGCCTTCGTATTTCAATCTGGTAATCTGCAGGAAAACACAGAGAATTGGTGAGTTTGAAAATTTAGAGCTATGTTACAAATCGAGCTTCTATCCTTCAATTCAATTAAAGGCACTGCAATAACAAATCTAAAGGGGAAGAGCTATGGTTGACTCAGCTCACCTTGTACAATGGCCAGTGAGGCAGCAGCTGCCAGCTAGGGTGGCCAGCGAGGCTGCTGGTGGGGGGAGGGGGGCAAGGCAGCAGGTGGGGGGCCGGCAAGGCAGCAGCTGGGGTGGCCGGCGAGGCACCAGCTGGTCTGGCCGGCGCGGCTCCAGCAGGGGTGGTGGACGTCAAGGATGCATGTGCCTAGGCCGGCGAGGCTGCTGGTGGGGGGCGGCGAGGGAGCAGCTGGGGTCGCCGGCGAGGGAGCAGCTGGGGTCGCCGGCGAGGAAGCAGCTGGGGTCGCCGGCCACCCCTGCTAGCAGGTGGGGTCGCCGTCGCGGCTCTTGCAGGTGGGGTGGCCGGCCAGAGCGCGCGTGGCCGACCTGTGCCTTCTGCTTCTTAGCCACAGCATGCTAAGTACCCCCCTTTAATGACATGTGGGCCCTGCATGCTAATTAGCCTTGACTGCCATGTGGGTCCAACGTTTGAATGACATGTGGCCCTGCATGCTAATTAGCCTCTCTTGTAATGAATTCATTGTGCAAACATCATTTCTCTTTTTAATCTATGGCAAAAACTTGTAACTAGTATTTCTCCCACATACTAACTCCAAATGTGATGCTTTTTTTTCTAAAATTTTCTAAAATCATGATCTATCAATTTATTGCATTGATTTTGGTCATCTTTTCATGTGACAAAGTTTGAACAATTCGAAATTTGAATTTCAAAAAAATGACAACTTTAAACCAGATTTTGAAACTCCAAATGATTTCAACTAAAAAAGTCATGAAAATAAAAGTTGTAGAACTCATCAAGATCTACAACTTTTATTTTGGTCATTTGTTTATCCGACAAAGTTATAGTAACCTTATTCACAAATTTTACGTATCTCTCTTATAGTTTATGAAACTATAAGAGAGATATGTAAAATTTGTGAACTATATTACTATTACTTTGTCGGATGAACAAATGACCAAAATAAAAGTTGTAGATATTGATGAGTTGTGCAACTTTTATGTTCATGACTTTTTCATTTGAAATTACTTAGTACCCCAAAATTTTGTTCGAAGTTCTAATATTTTGAAATTCAAAATTCAAACAGTCCAAACAAAGTCATATGAAAAAATGACCAAAATCAAAGTGGTAGATCTCGATGCGTTATACAACTTTGTTTCTGACATTTTTTCCAGTTGAAATCATTTATTACCACAAAAATGTATTTGAATTCCTAATACTACTAATACGGTCACTGACATAGCGGACCCACCGCGCCAGGACCAAAAATTGGCCAGCGCAGGCTCTGCCACCGACATAGCGGACCCACCGCGCCAGACCAAAATTTAGCAGCTACACCTTGCAGCTCTCCCGTGCTGATTCGCTCACCGACACATTGGACCCACCACGCCTCCCGCTCAAGAAGGCCAAAATTCCCCTCGTGGCCGCAGCTTGCCTTATCCTCTTGGCTGGTCAGACAAAGGGGAAAAATCTCCACTCCCCGTAGACCATGGCCTCCTCCTCCCTCCCCTCAACCTAGTGCCGCCACTCGCCCATCCCGCCGCCACACCTCCGCCGGTGCCCGGATCCGCCCATCCCGCCGCCACACCAACGTCGGAGGCCGGAGCGGCCCATCCCGCCGCCTGTAGCTGCTACGTCCCCGGCCAACCGCGTCACGCGTGATCTCCTATCCACAGGTTAATGACTTTGAATGCATAGATTAGAACATGATGAATTTTGCTGAGATTACAGTTCTTTTCTTTCTAGTTTCTGATTTTGCCTTGTAGCTATGGCAATTAGCAATTTGTAAATAGTATGTTCCATATGAATCTGCTGAAACAAAATGAATGCATTGCAATGTTCTGTTGTCTCACTTATGAGGAGCTGGTAGTTCTTGATCAAGAGTGTAGTGAGCATAAGTATTGTATTGTTCAGTATTTTCTTTTCAGGTGTGGTGTGTAGAGATATTGCCTTTATGAATAATACTTATGTATTGCCTCTTCTTCTTGTTGTAGAAGAGTACTGATGTTAGCTTTGTCTCTAGCATGTTGGTTTGCTTCTAGCATTTAGTAGAATAAGTTGCATTATCAAGTTCATCATTTGAAAGTGCTTTTTGACTGACTATTAGACTGCTCCTTTATTTCGTTTACAATTTCTCTACTGATCTGTTAGTTCTTTCTTCAACTTTTTTATAGAAACTGAATCCAGTTTCTGCTCTTTCTGCGTTTCATCGTAATAAGTATTAGAAGAAATGCCAAAAAAAAGTATGCGCAGGAGAGGGACGAGAACGTTAAGAAGGTTCAGGATGTTTTTAAGTCTTTGGGTATTCCAGTGTTAGCACAGACTGTTAGGGATGTTTTTTCAAAAGGGAAAGAGGGCAAAGGGAAGAGACTAGTGTCTGACAAACCAGAATCTGACATTGAATATGATCCATCCTCTGACATTGATAACCAATCTGACAGTGATGATGATTATGATGATGACCTCAATACTGAGGTCAATACTGAGGTGAGACAACTATTTCATTCTTCCAAATATTTTCATGCATTACAATACTCCCATGTGAAAATTGTGTCTAATAATTCATTTGTGTGGCTTCAGTCAAGGTTGGATGTGGATGTTAGGAATGAGGGACCAAGCAAGGCTGCATGCACTGATATCATTAAGAGGGGAGTAAGGCAGCAGAGGTATCACCTTAAAAGGAAGTACTTCGACGACTCACTGACAAGAGAACAGCTGTTGGCCAAAGAACCTCCACCTAAAATGAAGAAAGAGGAATGGATCCAGCTGGTTGAGTACTGGTGTGACCCAAAGAATCAGGTCCATGCCTGCATTATCTGCATTTGTTAATATGCAATGCAAACTGTGCATGTGAATGAAACCTCTGTATTGCATTTGTGGTGCAGGAGAAATGTGCTAAGAATAAGGTAAACCGAGGCCAAGTGCATCTTCACCAAAGGACTGGATCTAGGTCCTATATTGCCCATCGATACAGCCTGGTACGGATACTATTACTTTCTGTGTATTCCAATTATAAGGAACTGTGTGCCATTAATTAGTTCTTGCACTGAAATGTGAAATGTTATGGAGACAAAATTGATTGCCTGATGTTTGTTTGGATCCAATATGTGTGCCATTAATTACTTAGGCTTGTGAAGCCTGACAAGTACTGAAGAACAACAGCATGTGGACATTGATGGTGTTCAGCCATATAAACTTTCAGTAGATGTGTGCTTCATAGTTCAGTACAACCTATTAGTATGTCTTTTGTATAATTAGCAGGAAAGATGGGACATTTGTAGCATAGTAATTAGCATGTGCTTTTGAAGTGTCAAGTTAGCACGTGCTGTATGATTTCTCATAATATTTGAAGTGTTAGAAAGGCGGCTTACTGTTTGTAGCCGATTGTGAGTTTGGCCCTCTGATTTCTGAGATGAGCTCCCATGTTCAGAATATTTGCGCTGTGCCGAGTGAGCTATAATCAATAGGTGTTTAGGCTCCAATTATTTTATGGAGACCATCTGAAACTGAAATTTGCAAGAGGAATTGCTATGTCATCAGAGATGATCATCATCATTAGTAGGTGTTGTTTCTGTGTTGTTTTTCTTGATCTGTCCAGGTTGCATTGATGCATGTTTCTATGTTGTTTTTCTTGATCTGTCCAGGTTGCATTGATGCACAATTTTTTTTATGTCGATGGCCAACTGGGAATCAAATACATGTGAATGTTGATTGGCAAATCATAGTAGTAATTAGTTGACTATGCCAGTGATTGCATTTGTTGTTGGCATAAAAAATCTGGAGGCAGATACTTGTATGATCTGTAGTGCATACATATTTTGGCATCTTGCTGTTGACATGTAAAAATAATTTATGGCTAATCTTATATCCCATGTTTATCCAGCCCTCTCTTTACCTTCATGGATATCATTGTAATCCAAATTTTTTGCATGCTACAGTGGCCTAAGTACAACAACATGGATCCAGATCCTGTTGATTTCTTTGGGGGATGTATGAATAGTCCGCAAAATGGTCGTACTCCTCTTGCAAATGAGATATATGTAAGTTACATAATTATTGGATACATGTACTGTACTCAAGTAAATGCCTGGTTGAACACTGTTGTATGGCCTTGTTAAGTGGATTCATTCTATGTAGGAACATATGGTTGCAGAGAAGGAAAGAGAACCAGAAGAAGGAGAAGCACAAAATTCTCCCTCCAAGATTGTTGCTGACAGTCTGAGCCAGATCAGCCGTTCATCCACCTTCCTTCCAAACATTGGTGTCGCTCGAGTGTCGAAGACTGCCCGGTCTACATCGACAGCCGCAGAAGCACGCCTGCAAGCTCAGTTTGAGGCAACACTCCAAGCAGAAAGAGAGGAAGCTGCTAGGAAGCAGGAACAGTTGGAAGCACAGCTTCTTGCTCAGCAGTCCTCACTTGAAGCCAACCAAGCAGCACTTGAAGAAAACCAAAATTTGCTGCGCCAGACCCAAGAAGAAGTGAAGGGGATGCATACCAAGTTTGAAGAGACTAATGCACTGCTGCGAGCTGTGCTGAAACTTCAGAAAGATTGAGGTAGGTCTGATGGAACCTGGAACTAGTGTGATGTGTTTGAACCTGCAAGCACTGTGTCTTATGCTCTGGAATGTATGTGGATGATGGCTTGGTTGAAATGTGTATACTTTATGAGCTCTGATGAGAATGCTGGAAAGATTTGTCTGACATTGGTCATTGAATTGATACATATATTTGAGCCACGTTCGTCATCGAATGAAAGGAAAATTTATGACGACCTAGAGTCGTCTCAAGATGTCTCTAACTACCTTACATAACAAGACAAAATGAAAATGTCACAAAATCTGCATAATTATATATGACGCTACCGTATCGTCACAATAAGTTGTCTAAATCAGGGTTCCCAGGACACAATTTATGACGGTTGGCGTATTAGGTGACGAGTTCACCAACCAATATGTGACAGTCACAGTCGTCATTAAATGACAACAATATATGACGACACAACAAAACCGTCACAAAAGGTCATCTCATTTTGTGACGGTTTTCCATATTTTCGTCACAAGGTACATTTTGTGACGGTCGTTATATGACGACCTTCATGACGGTGGTTTTTTGTCATACCATTCATTTTGTGACAAATTCTGTATTTTCCATGACACTTTCATTTTGTTATAAAAGCCCAGATTTTTTGTAGTGAGGCCTAGTGTAAGATTGAGGATACTGACTAGAGGGGAGTGAATAGGCAGTTTTAAAAATTTCTTTAGGGTACTACCAAATTTATAATACAAAGGTATAAAATATTTGGTTTTGCACAAGCAATACATAAATTATCTATGTTTGACTAATTTTACCAACAATATAATTCTAGGTCATGGTAAGCAATCCTAGGTTGCTAAGCAAATAGTTCAATTTCTCTGAAAGTAGATTGCAAGAAGAGATTGAACTCAAGAAGGCAAACCACAATTTGATGCACAATATTTTACTGTGGTATTTGAAAACTTGCCAATTTATCCTAATCCACATTAAGGTAAGCGCAAACAAATTGGACTGGCTCCACGAATTAAGCCTAACTATTTCAATCCACTAAGGTTGCTCTTCCTCCACTCCGGAGATGGCGAGCACCACACCACTCACAACACGCCGGACCTTCTCACAAACTTCTTAATAAGATCACTGGACCACCACGTCTCTAAAACTGTTTATGAGTCGGCAACCTCCAAGAGTAACAAGTCAGAGACTCTCGCTTGAATGAATCAAGTATCATGGCTCAAAGGACACAAAGTCCACCACTAAATGCAACACATGCATTAGGTTATGTCTCTCCAAAACACTCTAAGTGCAACATATGCACAAATGAGGGAGAAAACATGATATTAGCTCAAGGGATGAAAGAATGGAACCAACCTTACCCTCCAATAGGTCACAAGGATATTAGGCACTTAAGGTTGGTATAAAACATGCCTATTTCTTTGAGGAAATGTCATACCAAGATTGCAACTTGAATATTAGGCACTTAAGGTTGGTATGAGACTCTCAATAGGTCATGAAACACATCCGCAAGCCATTTAGAGTCATACCATACAAATGGCAACATGGATTTGAACCAATTTTCACATGCTTTTGGTCAAACTCAAGTCGCACATACTAAGTCTTTGTATGAGCCTCAACTATTTTAAAAAACTATTGAAGAACTCTAGCATCATACCACAAGGAGTGAAAGTATGGACTCTAATAATTTGCAAAACTCATTTGCAAATTTGAAGTCACATGTCACAAGGAACTTATGCACGGGCTACAACTATTTTCAAAACACATTCAGAAATATTAGCATCATACCACGGAGAGAGTTAGAGAAAGTAAATGAGCTATCAACATATGATATATTCAAACTACTATTCACGACTCCTCTTAATATTACGACATCCTATACTAGCAACCCAATCTTCCAGCAAACACCAAAACCGGTAAAAGATTAGGAACATATCCTTAACCCTATCTAGTCATACCTTTGCCTTGCAAATCCTCTTGAAGCTTAATGACACACATATTAACTTGAAATTTGTGTCCTTGACTTTATTCATCATCACATGATGCCTTTTCTTGGACTTGAGGACGATCACCCGCATGAAGCCTTCTCAAGTCATCCATCATCGTGGGACACATCCTATCCATCCATCTCAGTGAAAATATTAGTTCGATAATTCGATTGTTATTAATTACCAAAATATGTTATTAACTCATAATGACAAGTCTAGATCCTTCAATCTGCTCCATTTTGGTAATTGATGACAATACTCATAAGCAATGAAGTAGAAATTAATTTTTCAAGTATACACCTTGTACGCAACAATTGTATGCTCTAGGATAGGCTTTGGAAGCATTAAATTCATTTTATTTGTGCACAAGATGAATTTGATTTTAATGTTAGGCAAAGTCGCAATATATAGAGAAAGCTCTCTCTAAATATGTGCATAAGGATTTGAAAAAATTCATGCATATATATGTGCATTTGGTGAATTTTGGCGAAGTTTTCTCTATATTTTAGATCTAAGGAGGCATGCAATATCAACATAATCAATAATACTCGCAATAATGTAAATATGCATGCACCTATATGAGTGGGATCCAAAACGATATAAGTTGGACAAAGATTATAAGATAAGCAACAAAAGTCCAAATAGAGTCATAAAGTTCAAATAAGGTTCAGATAAGCTTGCAGGATGATGTTACAAGAACGTATAAACTTATCCTCACAAAGGCTCATTAAAAGGTATATTGACCTACAATAATACCATAATATTTATAATTTTCTACTTCTAATCTTCTACTTTCCTTCCTTACTCTATTTTCCTTCTCTTTCTCTACTCTTCTTCTCCTTCTATTCTTCTTCTCTTTCTCCCTCTATGGCATCAAGAACCAAAAAGGAAACTTTAGCCAAAAGAATGATTATTAAGAGGGACAAGGTGGGCCAAACCACTCGGAAGAGTACTCATAAGGAGGAGGAGCACGGGAGGAGGAGCCACCATGTGCACCACGACGACGAGTGACGATACATTGGAGAAGGATCATCTCCCTCAATGCGGCTTAGCTTGTTCTGGCAATCTGTCACTTGTCGCTCAATGACTTCAAGCCTTGAGTTCCACCTGGCTTGAGAGACAATGGCCTCATGTTGATTGCACTCCGTGTTCTTCATGCGAGAATTAACTCTATCAAGCACAGAGGAGAGATGGCCAAGGCTTTGTCGGACTTCATTTATGAATGTATCATCAAAGAATTATCGTATTGCATGTTGCTGTGGAAGCTCTTGTTGCTGCCCTACATGTTCATGAGCTTGTCCCATGTACTGTTGTGGAGGTATTGGAGGCGGATAAACCTCTATAGAATGATATTCTTTATGCTCCATTTTGCATTCAACATTAAAACCTGTTTTATCTATTATGAGTTTCATTATGTATGGGGCATAATAGATACTCTTTCCTTTGTCTCCTTTTGATATTACAATTTCTCTAAGCATCAAATCCATAATACCAAAATAAGTACCATCCATAATATACTTTATCACATTCCAAACTCTTCTTGGATCTCATCATTGTTTCCGCTTCTTGGAAAGAAAGTGGCTCTCATGATCTGGTTTATAATGCTTGGAAGAAGAAGTCTGGACACTCTTCCATGCACAAATCTCTTATTTGGATCATAGAATTCATCTATATGGGTAAGAGGTATAGGATATTTGAGATGTACCTTAATACCATATGAAGCTTGAATGCCCAAGGAAGCTTCAAATTCTTCCTTGGTAGCTTGAACCCTCATGCTCCCAGTTATCTAAAAGAGAAAATCAAACTCAGTGGACACATATACGGTAGTATAG
This sequence comes from Dendrocalamus latiflorus, assembly GCA_017311315.1. Taxonomy (NCBI): domain Eukaryota; kingdom Viridiplantae; phylum Streptophyta; class Magnoliopsida; order Poales; family Poaceae; genus Dendrocalamus; species Dendrocalamus latiflorus. The sequence goes on along the minus strand of CM029650.1, from coordinate 15,252,067 downwards.
AATTGCCTGAGTGCCTTTGCATGAAAGTCACATTTCAATGTCACACGTTCTCTAGATAGACTCATCGGAGGAAAGAGTAGAGACCATTGAAGAGAGGATTTTTGTTTAGGAAAACCCATATGACAAATCTGTGGTTTGCAAACTGCTTTGATGCATAAACTAGATGATGTACATCTTGTTGAAATAAAGTGTGGTAGAGTTGCTGAGTTGCACTATGAGGATGTTGAAATTGATCTGCATGTCTCAAGGTGGCATAATCTTCATGACTCAGTTTGGAAACATCAATGCATGTAGCACCTTGTTCTTCCTCATAATCAGCATCTTCTGCTTCTTCATTTCTTCTTCGATATCCATTTCAACCTCCTCATCTATTTCGGGCTCTTCTGCTATCTCCTTGCCTTTACGGTGTCTCAAATTTTTCTCAAGAATATTAGCTTCTTGATCATCTCTTTAAGGATGAGAGGATGAACTTTCTTGTGCTCTGAAGGAGGAAGGGGTAACATTTTTATGATATGCTTGCTTGGTCCTCAGTATTTTGCTAACAAAGAAATAAAAAAGGATTTACATGGTAGCAAAGGAGAGGAATTATCATCAGACTAGCAAGGTCACAAAATTTTTAGGGTAAAAATTTCATATATTGATGGTAGGGAACAAAGGGTAAACCTTTAGGCAGTTCCATCTACTTGCTCAACATGGATTTTCCAAGGGTATATAAGATTTTCATAGCACAAATCACAACCCTAGAATCTTGAAAATCATGAAATGAGAGCAATACAAGTAGGGAAAAGATAGATTACCAACTAGAATGAGAAGGGATTATGCTTGGGTGAAGAGATCTTGAAGATCTTGGCCGGATTTGAGGAGATCCACACCTAGGGTTTCATGCCACAAAGAGGAAATGAGACCATGAGAGTATAAACCCATTGGTGAAAAGATAGAGGAGAGGGAGGAGAATCTTTTTAGCTCCTTGGAGAGGAGAGGAGATGGCCAGAATCAAAGCCTTGTGGTCGGAGAGGACAGGAGGGCTAGAGTGGACTTGAGGGGAGGAGCCACCTGAGAGCTTGTCGATCTGACTGAGGAGAAGAGAGGAGCTTGGGTAGAGACGGGAAAAAGAAATCTGGGTGATGTTATTCCGGTCTAACCGGTACCACCAACTAGTATCACCGACCGATCTGACTAATGGTGCAATCAACCGGTCAGACCAGTGGAGGTAGCCAGCCAGACCAAGGCCAGGGCAAAAATGCCGAGCTCAGGGAAAGTGGTTGTACATGCTCCAAATATTCAAGCAAGCATATTTTAAAAAATATTTTGGAGCATTTCCAACCTATTTACCCTCAGGAAACCCTTTTGCGATTAGGTTTTTATTAAATTAGCTTTTGTTTTGCAAGAGGGCTCGTTTAAGACACAATTTGAAATTTCTTAGTCAACACAAAGAAGAATACATCAACAGAGATCTTTGATAACATGCCAAGTTTATATTCTAAAATTACAAGAGAGATTAACATTCCATGGCAAGATTAGGTCAAGATGGGCATTTTTCGACAAATGACACTATTAAGCATTTTCAATAGTTATAAAAGGCGCTCCAAACATTCAAAAGTTATTAAGGAGCTAAACCTCGAAAATGCACACACGGTACATTAGAGAGATTTTCACTAAGTCTTAACCCTTTTTGGATGAGAGAAAACTCAGGGTTTTCAAGTCTAAAATTTTCAGAATTTCAGAGTTTTGCATTTCATTTAGGCCTTTTGAGTGGGAAGGAAAAAATGATCAATTGATCTTCAAAAATTTTGATAAAATCTTGCTTACAATACCAATTATTGAATATTAAAATTCACGACGCTTTTAGGAAATGGAATGGTTTGAACATCATCCTCTTCGTCTTCTTCCTGAAAAGATATATAATATTGGAGTTAACATAAGCAAAAATAAAATAGACAAATATTGTATTACAAATGAACATACCACAACTATAGGAGATCTCATGTCATCATGTGCACCTCTGATCCAGCTAGAGGCACATACCAAATGTTGAACCATAGCTGGACGTAAAGAACTCCTATAGTCATGTAGTACTCTACCACTAGCACTAAATGTTGATTCTGAAGATACACTGGTAGCTGGTACAATCAAAAAATTCTTGGCCATATTCGACACAACTGGAAATCTATGTGCATTCAAATTCCACCACGCGAGCAATTTAAAGTCCTTGTTATCTAAACTCTCATTTATTTCATCTAAGTAGATGAGTAACTCAGACTTTGAAGGCTCGGTAGAAGTGGAATGCAAGAATGACTGAAACTGAGATGAGACTGACGATAATGAGCTGCTTGTACCAATAGCTGAAGAGGAGGTTGCTTCACCTCTATTGCCCATTCTGTTGTGCCGATGATCCATCTCAAACTGGGAATACAAATCTTCCAATTCAATCTTTACATCATCAAGCTCTTTTGCAGCTTTTGAGGGTTCATACATTTGATTAAAGCACCAACTAATGAATCTCGTCTTAAACCTGGGATCAAGAATAGTAGCAAGGACCATGACATTGTTCTTTTCTTCCCAATACTTGTCAAATTTATCCAACATTGCAGTAGCCATTTGCTTCAAATACTCATCTCCAGAAGTAATTGCAGCTCTTAATGCAATCTTGACATTAACTATATGAGGATAAAAAATATTTGCCGTTGGATAAGTTGATCCAGAAAATGCAGTAGTCACTTCAGATAAGGACTGCAATATTGGTGCAATTTTTTCATAAAATAACCATTCTTCGCCCGATGGCTGCCATTGATAATTTGCATCCGTATCAGCATAACACACTAAAGCATCCTTATAAGCAATACATACTGACAACATTTTGTATGTAGAACTCCATCGTGTAGACACATCCAGGCTCAATCCAGGGCCAATTTGCAAAGCAAGCGATGAGCAGATTTGTAAAAATTTGTGCATACGAGATGGAGACTTCTTTATATACTTAACTGTTTCCCTGAGCTTGTTAGTCAAAGGTTCTAATGGTTGTAGTCCATCATTAACAACCAAATTGACTATATGAGCACAACATCGAACATGAAAATACTTGGCAATGAACTGAGCTGATCATCTAGCAGCAAACTTGGCCATTAAACTACGTACAGCAGCAGTATTCGAGGAAGCATTATCAAGAGTAAGTGTGATGATCTTATCCTCTATCTTCCATTCAACAACGCAATCAAAAATAGCCTGAGCTATGATAACCCCAGTGTGTGGAGGATCCAACTCAATAAAGTTCAGCACACGACATTGCATAACCCAATTTTTATCTATATAATGTGCCATCAAGCTCATATAGCAAATGTTTTGGTTTGAGGTCCACAAATCACAAGTCAAACTAATATGTGACACACTTCTGAGACTTTTTCTAAGAACTTCTCTCTCTGATTCATAAATCTTGATGCATTCATTTCTTATTGTCTTTCGACCAATGAACTGATATAATGGATTTAAATATCTCATCAAAACATTAAACCAAGTATGCTCGACCATCCTAAAGGGATACTCATGGACAATGATCATCTTATCAATAATTCGACGAGTTTCATCTTGATCATATTCCCTAGTAGAAACAAAAGGTAAACCAGTCTCACCTCTCGTGGTAGGACCGAAGTTCAAGTTCGCTTGAGCTTTCATCTTTGCCACCTTGTTCATATATGGCGTGCACTTCGGTATATGCCTCATGAGATGTGAAGTTGCACCCCCTTGTTTGTAAGACATGAGCTTGTAGCAGAACCTACATTTTGCCTTTATATCAACCTCTCCTTTCTTTGTCTTCGATGGAACATTCACCACCTTGAAGATCTTCCAAACTTCTAATCTCTGTTTCTGTCTACCAGTTGCCTTTTGAGATCTTTTCCTTCTTTTTGCCTCCCTCTTCTGAGACACTGTACCCTCTTCTGTTGCTTCTTCAGCACCATTTGAACTTGAGGAGTCCACATCAATATCATCCATGTCCTCATCCATGTCTTCACGACCATGAACATCACCACCCAAAGCCTCCCAATCCACATCCTCACTCGATGACTGCAATAAAACATTGTAAAATGTTAGCCCCAAGAATCAGGAATAGCAAATACATTTGTGCATAACAATTCAGATTTTTTTCCAAGTGTTTAGATCATCTGAGATTTGTTCTCATGTATTGGCAAGGAAATTCCATTCTTTGTGCTTGCTGTTTAAATTTCTGAACTTTGTAAGTCTGACTTGGATTCTTATATATCCTGAAGTAACTTTGTAATTCAGCTTTTTTGAAGGTTTTTGTGGTTCTGTCCATATTCTATCCATAATATACAATGCCAAAGAAATGTTTGCACTCTGATGACTAACTTAAGGATAATACTGTGGCAAATTGGTATGATGAAACTGAAGGTGCAGCAGCAAGAGATGCTGATGGCCAAACAGTTCACAATATATGTTCTCTGCTCATTTGACAATATTCATTGCTAACATTTTTATTCAACAGTTCACAATATACATTTGAATTCTAACAGTTTTATTGCTAATTGATTAATAAATTCATGGTTTGAGCATATGTACAAATGGGAATACTGATGCCTTGGCTGGATGACACAACATTATAGCATGCCTGGCCCATTTCACATGTCCCATTTCATGGTTTGACAATATATGTTGCACATTGCTAACAAATCAAAAGCTCATTTGACAATATTCATTTCAAAAGCTCATAGCATCATCAATTAACAGGATTACATAGAATACATAGCAGGATTGTCAAAAGCTCATAGAATACATAGCACATCAAGTAACAGGATTACAAAAATTTCATTTCACATCGGCCTGGAGCATCAGGCACATCAAGTATCAGGCACCCTAACCCTAACCCTAATCCTAACCCTAACGCTAACCCTAATCCTCAGTATAACTGGTACTCTCCGATGCTGCTGGTTCGGCGAGGTCAGGAGGCGGTGCAGACTGTGCAGGTGCAGGCTCGCCCCCTCTTGTCGACGGGGAGGCCTCGACGGCGGCCGCCTTCTTCCCTCGAGCTCGAGATTCCAGGCTTCGTTCGCGGCCCATGCACGTCGGTTGGAGTAGGCCGCGTTGTGGATCGGGAAGGAAGGGGGTCGGACTTGGGGAGGATGGGGATTGGGGAAGGACACCGCCCGCGCGCGTGGGGAAGGAAGGGGATTCGAGGATGGAGTCGATGGACGGCGGCCGACCGCGTGGGGAAGGAAGGGGAGGGGATCCAGCAAGGACGGCGGAAGGCGGCCGAGCGCGTGGCGTGGTGAAGGACGGCGATTGCCGATCGGGGACGGACGCCGGCTGCGCGAATGGGGACGGGATTGCCGTGGCCGCGGTGCCGCCCGACGGGAATGGCCGAAGGGTGAGGACTTAGGGTTGGCCGACTCACACCGCATCCGCATCGCATCGATCGACTGGGCTGGGCCGACGCTGCGGGGCATCACTGGGCCAGACGGATCGGACCGAGGCACCGAGCTCGCACGAGCCAACGAGCGGCTCGGGCTCGGCTCGTTTTTCTCACGAGCTGGACGGCGGGCTCGGCTTGGCTTGAATCATTACGAGCCCGAGCCGAGCCGACTTGAGCTCGTTACGAGCCGAGCCGGCTCGCAAGCCTCAAGCCAAATTTCCACCCCTAGCTGGCTGGGCCAGTGGGCCGAAGGCCAGAAAAATGACCAGTTGGGCTAGGAGGGAATTTGAGGAAGAATTCCGAATTTTGAATTTCACGTTTAGATTTGTAATTAGGTTTTGAATGTAAGATCTTAGTTTAAATTTTTGGATTCAAAATTTGAATTTTGAGATGGTCTTGTTTTTGAGAGATAATTTTTAAATTTCAGAATTCGAATTTTCAAATATGCAAATGGATGGGAAAGATTTTATATTGGTTTTCAATTTCTAGTCTTGATTTTGAATATCAAGATTCTAACTTTTAGATTTGAATTTAAGTCTTCCAAGGGAATTTGGATTCCCTCAATTTAAATTTTCAATATCGGTTCTTGATTCCAAGGTTTTAATTTTTGGTAAGAATCAACATTAAGAAATTTGAATAACGCCAAAATTTTTTGAGATACACTAGAAAAACGATTAAAAGATTTATAATTTTCGTAATTACAATAGTTCCCTTTTTAGGATGTTACATGCTGCTAATGTGGTGATGGAAGATAGGAGGGCCAGTTGCAGTGTTGTATTATGTGATAGGAGTTGTTTGTATTACTCATAGAGGCATCGTAACCTTGGCTGTGTCCTATTAAGATGGTATAGAATGGGCTAAGATTTTCGTTTCCCAAGCCTTGTTCAAAGGCATTATGGGCTTTGGGCTTTTGGGTTGTGTGCACAAAAGTATACAAGTGGCATTTTTTCTAGATAAAATCTATTGTATGTGAATAATTTTCGGTTCCACAATTTGCCTCTTGCCACTGAATAAATGCTTATTCCTTGTATGCCATTGGTTTTTAAAACTTTGTCACTCTATGCTATCGTCATTGCCACCTGTTAATGGCCATCCATTAACCATGTCACTTTTTTGTAGTACTAGTTAGAGACCCGTGTGTTGCAACGAAATCATAAAAATGGTGAGACAAAACTTACTGCCTGGCCAACTTTACACATCAAATATTGGAGAGCAAGCAATAGAGAGAAGGGTGGCCGGAATGCGCGAGGAGATGGGAAACGTGGAGAGGGTGGGCGGTTGTATCTGAGAAAGAGAGAGGATGAGAGAGATGAATGGTCCAGATCAAATAGGATGGCTATAGAGAGAGGAGAGGAGAATGCACCGACGACAATCAACTCCTCTTTATATAATAGTAGAGATTGTCCTCATACACTCTCACTTTTCTCTCCTATTGACCCAGTCAAAATTAGAAATGCAATCACAAATTTCCCAGTCTCCTTAGTTCCCTCTCTGACATGTAGACGGTTAGAATTTAGATGGAGAGTAGCATGTGTGGCGCCGATGAGATGTACCCAGGCAGCGCCACCGTCGAGGCCCGCTTCAGTGAGGCGGGGCCGTCGTCGTCATAGTCTGAACCCTAATCGGAATCATCCGAGTTGTCCTCCCCGACAACCAACAGCCTATCCTTCGGCCACCTCCCCCACCGCCTCCTCATCGTTGTTGCGAGAGCTGTCTATGTCATGCTGCGTCACCTGAGATCGAGCGCGGCGAGCGCTTCTAGCCACTCGTTGCCGCTGCCTCCTATGCCCACACCGATGGAAGACAATGATGAGGAGAACGCGAGCACCATCGTCGTCTCCGACCAGAGGACCATAGACCTGGTCCGCCCCTTCTCCTCCCCTTCCTCTCCAATCTCCCGATCTGGGTCATGTTTCCCCAGAGCAAGCACAGGTGTTTTTGACCGATTACGGATGTATGAACTACAGCTGAACATGTTCATAGTCAACACAGTGGAATTCGTCAACTCGTTCACTGTGCTCTGCAACAACAAGCTCGCGCTCCTCCACAGGTAAAGAGAAGTCCAAAATTTCCTGTGAATTCCAGGAGAACACTAGAGCTACTTGTGCTGGTGTATATGTTACGGATTGATGTCACTAGATGACTTCAGGTTGGTTCTTAGGCGCAGTAGTGAAGTTTGCAAATCTTGTTAGGACAAGCATCTTGGATTAGATTCTTGGAAATATATTTGGGGGAATACCAGGCCACTGTAGAAGTACAATTTTTTTGCTGATTTCATGCTATGCATTGGATGGATTTTTTTGGAGTGTTTACTTGATGTGAGGAACTTGCTTGGGCAACCCACATCGTATGGCTTAAAAATTCCTGGAGGATGTTAGAGAACTCATGATGTAAAAGGTGTTAAGTTCCATGGATTGTGTTAAGAATTTAAGATACTTTGAGTTGGGCTTTTGGATGGATAACTTCATTGTGATGCCTAGATGTAACATCCTAAATTTCAAGTGTTCAAAAATATGGGACTTTTAAAACTTTTTCTTGTGATTTGCTGGCATTCAAATTTATTCTGAAGGTTTAATTGAAATCTTTTGAGTTTTGTGCAAATAAATTGAGAAATAGTATCGATGTAAATAACTGGAAATGATTTCAGAATGCAAATAATGAACCTAACAAAAAAAATAATAATAAAATAATGGAAATAAAAATTTGAAATTCAATTTACCTAGATAAAGAAAAATAGGGGCCAAAAGAATAGTAAAAGTGTTGGACCGAAATGGCGACAGAGGGGGGGGGGGTAAATGGCGCTCTCAAAAATCAAATTCGCCCCTCAAGAATCCACACTTATGCTTCTTCTTCAATAGCTATGGAAGCTATGAAGAAAGAAGATAGGCACTACTGGAAGTCACAACAACAAGGCTAAACCAGATCCAGAAAGAAACAGTCAAGAAAAATTAATTTTAGAGCAGGTCTGACTGCAAGCGGTAATAACGCTGAGACGGGCGGTAGTACCGCTGAGCCGAGCGGTAGTACCGCACGACAGCAAACAGAGCAGCCTGACAGAAGTTATGAAACTTCAGATTTTTGGCTAAATCAAGGAAACGAAAGGAAAACTTCTGATCTTTTCAGAGAGAGACATCAAGGGACTATTCTAAATACCTTTAGGGCCTCAAACAACATGGGAACTTAAGCAAGAACATAAGAAATTCAGAGATTAGCCAAGAACTTGAAAAATACAGAGAGCTACCCAAAAACTCAAATTCCCATCTAACCAATGATCCTTTGGCCACGAAACTTTAAGGGTAGCTAATTAATAGCCATAAGACTCTGCATGCCAAGTTTCACCTTTTCTCATGAAGGGAAACACGAAAATCATCAAAACCCTAGAAGAGGAAATGAAGAACAGAAAAGTCCCAAACATGAAATCTGAGATTAAACGAAATTTGCTCTTGGGAAACTTGATGAAATGATCTTGAGGCATCATCCCAACATAGAGCAATCCATTTTGGGCCTTTCCAGCAAGAAAGAACTTCAAATCACAAAAAGAGGAAAACCACCCTAAAAGGAGAAAACGAAGAACAGAGAGGCTGCACGGGAGAAAAACTTCAGATTTTCATTTCAACCAAGCAAGGATTACATAGGAGTCCCGATACGCATGGACATTAGAACAAGAGGAATGATTACAAGGGTCTCCACTCAATCCTCTCCTCTCCCTCTCAATCCCTCTCAAGAACACCACCCACTACATGCTTACATGCTTCCCTAGAGAGGACACAATGCCCAGAGGGGAGATTAACGTAGGGAGACATATGCTGCTGCCCTCAACCACTAAAGAGCAAAACAAAACCACCCTCCAAAGCCTCTTTTGACTCACTAAAACCCTAACTCTCTCCTAAAGCCATGAGGAGGCATGCAGCCCCTCACTTCTATTTATAGCCCTTGGCTAAGGGGTCTCCACCCCGTTATGCCCGCTAAATCCAATGGAGCCCGCTCATGCTTGTGCAGCCTTACGAAATTACCATTTTGCCCCTCCTGCACCTTCCGGGAAGCTTCTGCGCTCCTTGTTGTCCAAGCTTCGCAACCACCTCGAGTCTCCGCCGTCTTCGACACATCCCGACCGTTCTGACCTTGACATCGCCCGTGTCTAGTCCGGTCCCTCGTGTCTCGCCACGACTCCGCCTCAACGTCCTGCAGCCAACACAGACAAGAAACACATCAAATAGCACCGCTCGATACATGAAATGGATGAAATGGCTGAAGTTTGATTATTCTAAGCATTTAGAGCCATGAGAATTATCCGAAATGACCAATAAGGATTACATCAAGCCATAACTGAGTAGAATGCTATCTAGATCATGACAAGATATATATATATATATATATATATATATATATATATATATATATATATATATATATATATATATATATATATATATATATATATATATATATATATATATATATAATACAGCTAAACCAAATAGATGACAATCTGAAAATTTAGTGCAATTTGAGAGCATGTCAAGTCATCCATGATCAAAGTCTAGCTAGAGGTATCCAAGGATGATGCAAACCATGTCAATAAGCTAAGCGGAACCAAGAAGCTAGTATTGAGTCATATTAGAGTGCTACAAGATCAAGAGTGAAATATTTGTTTAAGTACTTGTAATCTTTGTAATTTTAGCAAATTGAGCACAAATGATAAGTTTTTCTTTAGAAATCTTATGATTGTTGCCAACCAGATTTTTGTTTTATCATGTGCTAGATCTCAAGCCTTATGCGACCACTCCAAGCAAGAAGCTTAAGGAGATGATCTTGGTCATCCAAAACTCCCCCTGAGTTCATGCCTTGTGCAATGGCAAGCCGTCTCATGAGAAAGAATTGGCGAGATCAGTTTTTTCGCACAAAAGAGATCTTTTTGCTTTTTAACATGTTGTACTAACTCATGCTGCATCAAGAGACTACAATAGCTCAATCTAAGACTCAATAGAGATTCAACGCTCAACTCAGCCTATTTGACATGGCATGAATCATAAAAGGATAACTCGAGTAAGACTAGTCTCGAGAGTTTTCATGACAAGTTTTAATTTATGTTGAGCAATTTTAATTAACTCATCATGGCAAAAACTGGTCTACACATATGAAGCCATGATAAATCAAGCAAATAAGCACAAGTCATGGCAAGATGTAAAGCATTGTAACCATGTCATACATGGATAATAATCAAGGCTCAATGTAGATATTTATAATGTAGAATGACATGCAAGAAATCCAGCTCCCCCTCAACATGTGATGCAACTTTTTAGTTCAGATTGAGTTAAGTCAATATTAAGCTCCAGAAGCTCCCAAATGAACTCCCCCTGAACCAAAGCAATAAGCAAGAGAGACTGGCAAAGAAAATCCGAAAGGGCAGTCCTTAAAGCATAGACAAGATATAGAGGACACTATGGCTCAGACTGACTCTCATCTACCCCATATGACTTCGGGACTATCAGCTGGTCTACTAACAACCTAAGGAGCAAACACGTACCCTGTCTACCCGAGGGTGGCCCAACCCTCGCTAGAACCCACAAGAAGTGAGTAAGCTCAACCTAGAGAGAAGAGAGACAGCTAACAAGCAGCATCCTAGAGTCACAAGATAAGAGCAAGAAGTCTAAACAGCTAGACAAGAAGACTACTCTAACCTATGCTAGAAGGACTAAACCCAATGCACCCCAAATGCAAAGCAACAGATAGGATTAAGAGCATAATTAATAAGATAAAGCAGTAAAGCACAAAACTCCCCCTCACAACAGTCCATAAGGACAAACCACCCCAAGCTCTCCCCGCAGAGCTGAAAACATCGAACTATCCAAAGGCTTGGTGAAGATATCAGACAACTGGTGGTCACTCTCCACAAACTGAAGCACGATGTCACCCTTCTCTACATGGTCTCGAAGGAAGTGATATCGAATATCAATATGCTTGGTCCAAGAATGCTGCACTGGGTTCTTAGCAATGTTAATAGCAGAAGTGTTATCACAAAAGAGTGGAGCACTGTCGATAACTAACCCAAAGTCCCGCAGGGTCGAGACCATCCAGAGCACCTGGCTACAGCAACTGGCTGCAGCAACGTACTCGGCCTCTTCGGTGGACTGTGCAACACTGGACTGCTTCCTCGAAGACCAGGAAACGAGAGAAGTGCTAATGAACTGGCAGGTGCCAGAAGTGCTCTTCCTATCTATCCTACAGCCGGCAAAGTCTGCATCCGAATAGGCTCTCAAGGAAAGACAGGACGTGGAAGAGTACCAGATACCGTAGTCAATGGTAGCTCGAAGGTACCAAAGAATGCGTTTCACCGCCTGGTGGTGAGATACGCGAGGAGAAGCCTGAAACCAAGAACAAAGACACACAGCGAAGTGTATGTCTGGTCTCGAGGCAGTGAGGTATAAGAGGGAGCCAATCATACTCCGATACTCCTTCTGATCAACTGGCTTGCCATCCTCGTCTGGGTCAAGAGCGGCGGAAGATGCCATGGGAGTCGACACAGGCTTACCATCAGACATGTCGAAGTGCTTCAGGAGGTCTCGAGTGTACTTGCCCTGATGCAAGAAAGTACCCTCCCGAGTCTGCTTAATTTGGAAGCCAAGGAAGAAGCTCAACTCGCCCATCATGCTCATCTCAAACTCCGAGCTCATGACATCGGAAAACTGGGAAACGAGAGCATCCAGGAGCCGCCAAAGATGATGTCATCCACATAAATCTGGATGAGCAGAAGATCAGTGCCATGCCAGCGGATGAACAAAGTCTTGTCTACTTTACCCATCTCAAAACCATGACTCAACAAGTAGGACTTAAGCCTCTCATACCAAGCTCTAGGGGCCTGCTTAAGTCCATACAAAGCTTTAGAAAGCTTGAAAACATTGTTTGGGTACTTGGGGTTTTTGAAACCTGGAGGCTGTCTCACATAGACTTCTTCCTCAATGAAGCCATTGAGGAAGGCACTCTTGACGTCCATCTGGTAAAGCTTGAAACTCTTAGAAGCTGCGAAGGCAAGCAGGATTCTAATGGCCTCAAGTCTAGCTACAGGGGCAAAGGTCTCCTCGAAATCTAGACCCTCAACCTGGGAGAAACCCTGAGCTACCAGTCTAGCCTTATTTCGAATAACCACCCCATCCTCACTCTGCTTGTTCTTGAACACCCACTTAGTCCCAATGACATTGTGACCTCGCGAGGGCTCGACAAGCGACCGGACCTTGTTTCTTTCAAAATTTTCTAACTCCTCATGCATGGCATTGACCCAAGACTCGTCAGATAGAGCATGACAGACGTCCTTGGGCTCAAAGGAGGCAACGAAAGTAGAATGGAGAGAGAAGAGAGACATGCCCGATTTTGAACGAGTGACTCGCTCAAAAAGGTCTCCAATAATCTGCTCAGAAGGATGGTCTTTTTGGATATGCCGAGGAGGTCCAGGATGAGATGAAGAAGTGGCCTCTACCTCGTGAGCTGACGAGGTAGGAACAGAGCCACTAGCTCCAGAAGAGGCAGAAGGCATGGGCTGATCGCCTCGAGGTGCGGTGGAAGAAGGCACCTCAAGGGGTGGATGAGGGACTGGATCGGGTAGACAACCCTCATCTCCATCTTCCTCATCATCCACAAAGATGGTCTCAGACTGCTCTAAAGAACCTGAGATATCGGGCCTAGTCCCCGGACTGGCCTCGTCAAATGTCACCTCACAGGTCTCTACCATTTTACTAGACTCGCAGTAAGCTTGAAGCTCAATAGTAAGCTTGGGACAGTTCATACATGAAGCAATCGGCTCCAGAAGAAAAGCTTGTGGTTCTGCAATTTGATGATCTGCCCGTTTTAGGTTCATCTTCAGATTATTGCAATTTTCACATGTCTCTGGCAGATCCAGGAGCATGGTATAAAGACCTCTAAAAGCATTGTCCTTATCCTCACATGAGGTGCAAGATGTAGTCTCAACAACAGCAGATGAAATAGGCGCTACTCTACTCATCTCAAGCTCAGCAAGAAGACTAACATTCTCCACCTTAATCATGTCTAACTCAGAGGACACACTATCATGCAAGGTCCTTAGTTTCTCCATGTCATCCAGCAAAGCAGAACAAACATCATAATCGTCACGGGAGGGAGCAGATCTAAGTGAAATAAGCTCCCGTGATAAGCTCTCTACTTCCTTCTCTAACTCGGTACACCTAGCCCTAGCTCTAGCATGAAATCCACCTAGCTTAAGAAAAGCATGATTAAGCTGGTCGTAGGTGGGGCATACCTCGTCCGACTCGGAGTACAGCTCGCTGTCACTCAGTTCACCCTTAAGAGCCATGAAGCACATGCCGGAGAAGTCGTCGCCGCTCTTGGGTTCTTGGTCACCCGTCCCGTTGTCGTCACTCCATCCCTCCACCTCGCTGAGGTCGAGGTCGTCGAAGGTGGTGAGGACGCGGTGGAACAGCTTCTTGGCCTTCCCAAAGTCGTTGAACTTCTTCTTGCCTTGAGGGTGCGTTGGAGGCTTCTTGTTGCGGTTCTTGTCGATGTAGTCATTTTTGCCCGAACCGCCGTAGTCGTTCTTGGCCTTCTCCAGCTTGGGACAGTTTGCCCGAATGTGGTTGGGGCCACCACACTCGAAGCAAATTACAGGTCGTCCTCTCTTTCTGTCCCTCCTCCTCTTGTAAGCATGGGAAAACTTCCGAGCTAGGAGGGCCAGCTGCTCATCCTCAAGCTGCTCTAACTGATATAACTGGTTAGACCGACCGCTCGGAGGTTGCTCAAGATCTTGTGGAAGCGCGCAAAGCACTCATCTAAGGACTCACCAGTGAGCATTTCAAACTTGTTGTAATCTCGCTTGAATTGGTCCTGTCGGACAGTCTTGATCTGGGTGGTGCCCTCATGGTATGCGTCGAGGGTCACCCAGATGTCGAAAGCCGACGTGAGATGAGAGATGCGATCAAACTCGCTTTGGCTCAACCCCTGGATTATGATGTTCCTTGCCTTAGCGTTCGCCTCAACATCAGCCATGCTCCCGGCGTTGATGTTCTCATCGGCAGGAACAACAAATCGCACCTTCACCTTCCGCCAGATGGCATACCCCTGAGCCTGGATGTATGTCTCCATTCGGCTCTTCCAGAAGGGGTAATCGATGCCATCGAAAACGGGCGGCTTGGTCGAGTACTTGTCCGTCGCCATAGCTCTTGAGACCGGTTAAGATCTATTGATTAGAGCTAACCGGCTCTGATACCAATTGTTGGACCGAAATGGCGACAGAGGGGGGTGAATGGCGCTCTCAAAAATCAAATTCGCCCCTCAAGAATCCACACTTATGCTTCTTCTCCAATAGCTATGGAAGCTATGAAGAAAAAGATAGGCACTACTGAAAGCCACAGCAATAAGGCTAACCAGATCCAGAAAGAAACAGTCAAGAAAAATTAATTTCAGAGCAGGTCTGACTGCAAGCGGTAGTATCGCTGAGACGAGCGGTAGTACTGCTGGGCGGTAGTACCGCTGAGCCGAGCGGTAGTACCTTTAAGCGGTAGTACCGCATGACAGTAAACAGAGCAGCCTGACAGAAGTTCTGAAACTTCGGAGTTTTGGCTGAATCAAGGAAACAAAAGGAAAACTTCTGATCTTTTTACATAGAGACATCAAGGGACTATTCTAAATACCTTTAGGGCCTCAAACAACATGGGAACTTAAGCAAGAACACAAGAAATTCAGAGATTAGCCAAGAACTTGAAAAATACAGAGAGCTACCCAAAAACTCAAATTCCCATCTAACCAATGATCGTTTGGCCACGAAACTTTAAGGGTAGCTAATTAATAGCCATAAGACTCTGCATGCCAAGTTTCACCTTTTCTCATGAAGGGAAACACAAAAATCATCAAAACCCTAGAAGAGGAAATGAAGAACAGAAAAGTCCCAAACATGAAAGGACTTCAAATCACAAAAAAGGAAAACCACCCTAAAAGGAGAAAACGAAGAACAGAGAGGCTGCACGGGAGAAAAACTTCAGATTTTCATTTCAACCAAGCAAGGATTACATAGGAGTCCCGATACGCATGGACATTAGAACAAGAGGAATGATTACAAGGGTCTCCACTCAATCCTCTCCTCTCCCTCTCAATCCCTCTCAAGAACACCACCCACTACATGCTTCCCTAGAGAGGAGACAATGCCCAGAGGGGAGATGAACGTAGGGAGACATATGCTGCTGCCCTCAACCACTAAAGAGCAAAGCAAAACCACCCTCCAAAGCCTCTTTTGACTCACTAAAACCCTAACTCTCTCCTAAAGCCATGAGGAGGCATGCAGCCCCTCACTTCTATTTATAGCCCTTGCCTAATGGGTCTCCACCCCGTTACGCCTGCTAAATCCAACGGAGCCCGCTCCCGCTTGTGCAGCCTCACGAAATTACCATTTCGCCCCTCCTGCACCTTCTGGGAAGCTTCCGCATTCCTTGTCGTCCAAGCTTCACAACCACCTCGAGTCTCCGCCGTCTTCGACACATCCCGACCGTTCTGACCTTGACACCGCCCGTGTCTAGTCCGGTCCCTCGTGTCTCGCCACGAATCCGCTTCGACGTCCTACAGCCAACACAGACAAGAAACACATCAAATAGCACCGCTCGATACATGAAAGCACAAATGCATTAAAGAAATAGCCCAAACCTGACAAGTCGACATAATATGCAATCTAAACCCTTTGACCAGGTTTGACCAAGTCCGACCGAGTCCATTGCACCACGCAACGACAAGGTCCGAACCTACCAAATCAAACTCGACTCTCCTAAATTGATGTCAATTACTCATCACATACATGGAATGACCTCCACATGGTCTCTCAAAAAGCTCGCATTTAAATAATTAAACTAAAAATCCAAAAATTGAATCCAAAACATAAATAAAAATTTACGTTTTGAATATCATGCAAAACCCCGAATCAATAAATCCAAAGGTAAGTTAAAATTTTATGTTAAAAATTCAAATTTCACAATTTTGGCTTGAGCCCTTCATTTTCTCCTTTTCTTCTCATCTTCCCCCTCTCTTACATATTGGCCCCACTTCCTTTTCTCTTTCCTCCTCCCTCTCTCTTGATTTCTCTTCTACCGCTGGGCCCCCTCCTCCTTTGTTTTTTTCTTCTCCTTCCTTCTCCCCGTGCCTTCTTCTCTCTCGCTCCTTCGTGACAGTCATGCGCTTGCGTCGCTCGCTGTGCGCCTACTCCCGTCCCATCACCATGTCTCCGTGTCACCACCATCGCCTTGTGCCTCCACCGCGTCACCTTGCCCTACGCCTCACATGCCTCTGCCGCACGACCCTGCTGCTCACTATTCCCCTGTCTCCAGCAACAGAGCATCCATAGCGCACTTCCGTGACTTTCCTCCAGCTATAAGTAGCAGTCTGGCTGCCCTCATTGCTCCTCGCGTGCCATTCCCCTTTTTCCCCTACCTCCTTCCTCTTTCGCTCGTGTGCAGGCTGCCACCGCCATTTCCGCCACCAACTCCTCCCTGGTTGACCTCCCTTTGATTCCTCACTGTGGGAGCAGCCTCTTGACGCCCCTAAGCTTCCCCGACTGCCGGCCGACACCCTCCGCCGCCCGAGCTCCCCCTCCACGGAGACCCGACCATGCTGTCGCCCATGCACGTTGCCAGCCAGCCTCGGCCCTCCTCCGGCTCCGTCGACCACCTGGGTGAGTTCCTAGTGGCCCACTCCAACTCGTGCTTCCCTTATCTCGCTTCCTCCTCCCCTCCGGCGACCACCGCCCATGCAGCTCCCTGCGCTGGCCTCTCTCAGCGTTGCTGATCCCTCCTGGCACTGTCCTAGGCCACGCCACCTCCTCCACTAGCTTCCCCATCCCCGGCGGAATCCATTTTGCCGGCTACGCCCAGCCTCCCCACCGCCCCTCGCCGGCGATGCCGTCAGCCATGCGCCGCCCGAGCCTCCTCTGTTTTGCTCTAACCGCCCCTCGATTTTTCTGTTTCTGTGCGATTATTGTGTCAGCCCAGGGCTTCCACCCAGTTGGCTAGCCGAAGCAAATCTCACGCAACAGACATAGGTTCGAAGGTGCACATTCTTTTTATTTTTATTTTATTAACCCATTTCTATTACGAAATAAATCAAGGAAAATTAGGGAAATAATCCAGGGAAGCTAATATATTTGATTAGGATATAAAATAAGATTATTTAAGATTTAATATTGGATTAAATGTCATATGAGTAGCCAATGTAGTTTTGAACATTTAATTAAAATCTAATTATTAGGCATTAGTAAAAGATGACTTTGGTTAAGTATTCAAATTTAATAAAGATCCCAATTAAAACGACATTCAAGTTAAAGTTAAAGGGGAAATAAATTGGAAATTATGTTTAACTATAAAAGCAAGGCTTTAAATTAAAGATTACCCGTAATTATAGCTAAAACATATGCCCTGAATATTAACGCTCGGCAAAATAATGCTCAGCTAAAGTCATACATCGATTCATATGTCTAACCTGACTCATGGAACTTCCTTAATAAATATAAAAATAATAATAAAAGAAGTTATTGATGAAAAGATAGAGTCATCATATTCCACCATCGGCTATGCCTAGCCATCCTCAAGTCTAGATCGGAATATTCCTATATCCTGAACCCTCCTTGATATCTGTCTCGGTGGATTTTCTTGCTGTCATTTCCTCAAATTCGCTCAAGCTTTGTTTGACTCCGTTATACTCCGCACCCCATCGACCATGCCCAAATCACCCATTAACTCATAATAAAGCTAAATTGAGTTTATTTGGATTTATCTGAACTTTTTGAGTTATTTGCATTTATTTGGATTTAGTTCTTTAGCGCGTAATTAGAAATGGGAGTCTCGAAGAATCAATGGATCAAGCGAGGCCAAGATCGAGGTGAAGATAAAGACCAGAAGCTCCGGACATTTAAATGAGAAAGCTTTGAGTGAGCTCAAGGCTGTGGTAAAACCGCGCAAGGTGAGTCAATACTTTGATCATGTTGAACCTATATTTTCTGCAAATTAATTCTGTTTTAAATTATCTAATTGCATGTTGTTATTTTATGTGCAAACCTATGTTCAATTTCAAGCTTCTAGTTAAATACCCATTAATAAACTTATTAGTATTACTCTCGTTTGAAACCCTTGAATATCTGAGCCTTGTCACCTTAGCGAAAACTATAATGTTAGAGCTTTCGAAAATAAGTCTATAGTTATTCGCCATGCTTAGTATTGCTTAGATATTCAGGGGCACCAAAAATGCCCCAAAACATCACTTTCAATCAAGAGAAACTGGTTTGAGAAGTCATGGTGGTAATGACTGGTATATTTTGGTATGATTATCTTATGCTCTCAAAAACCTCAATTTGCTTAGCTATCTGGGCGGATGGTTCGGAGGTATGGTGCAGTAGTGTACGAGAGTGTGGTTAGTGGTAGAACCACCCAGATAACCCTAAGGACTGAATCTTGTCACGACCTCCTGTGTAATACAAGTGCAATCACATGTCTGTAAAGTACAACTTGGCTTAGTAGATTTACTAGACCCTAAAGGTCATCTCATCGGTGGAGGAGGTGAGGTAGTGCAAGTGGCTGTCTAGGTGACGACTCGAACGGGGCACTCGCAGAGGGTGAAGTTTTCCGCGGTGTGCTAGTCGGTGTGGGTAGTCCAACTGCTAGCCACATATGGGAAGAACATCCCGCACAACTTATGGGACCTGCCACAAGATGGAAGGGGCAAGGTATTTTGAATAGTTACTATGATGATCTACTCAACTACATGACTAAGTAATTGTGTGGGGTAACGAGCGGATTGTCTCTTGCGGGTAAAGTGTACAAACTCTGCAGAGTCAAAACTATTTGATGTGACGATGGCCCGATCTTCCGAAAGGTACTGATAAGTCGATTGTGGAGATCTCGACGTTCATGATCCAAAGGCTCCGACCAAAACAGATCGAACCCCTCGTAATCACTACACCACTGCTCTGTTGGTTATCAACCGTGCCGAACACGATTGACCTCGCCAAGAAGACTATCTCCTGCAAGCGAATCGAGAACACAAGCAAGAGAGTTTAAGATGCAATCTGAAATTGTATTGTGAATAATATTTAAGTTCACAAGTTGGGGTTTCTCAACCGAACATACAATGAAACTGCTAAGCAAAATAATCTCTTAAGAAAAACTCAAGGAAAACTAAAGGGGTGCGGCCTCCTTAAATAGGGGAGGGGAAGCCATACTTATCTAATGAAAAGGGATATGGTACTATTCTTGGTTACTGTTCACGTGACTGTGGTACTGTTCATGTGAACAGTACCAGCCCAAATAGCCTAAGTTACAAGGCCCTCGGCCCACTTTGACTCGGACGGGAAAAGTGACGTGACTTGTTTCACAGTTTCTGATCTGGTCAGATGGAGTTTGGAGGTTAGACCAGATCCATCTGAAAGTAGACTCCAAGAGCTTTCCAACAAGTACTCACGGGCCCCGAGAAGCCTTCTGGATCAAAAGTTATGGCTATTTGAAGTTGGCCTGTCAGGCTGAATCCGAATTGATCTGGAGGCCGAATTGGATTCCAAAACCTGTCCAACTTGAACCCTTGCTTCAATTGGTTCCAAAGTGATGTGGTGCTACAAATATATATATTTTCATCATTAGGTAACATCATATTCTCATTTAAAATGTGTTGAAGTTGAAGAAACGAATTCACCTTTAGTTCAATCTTGATATTGGCCGCTATGGTCGTATGTGTTGGTGGCGTGGTCACATCATCCTCCTCTTCTTGACAGAAAACCGTCCTCGGTTTTAACATAGGTGTAGTGTCACGTATTGCATAATCTTGATAATAAATCTTGGTACATGATAACAAACGCAACAAACTTTCATTATGTAATATCATAAGTTCTTTATCAAATGAAGTAAAATCTCTTTGAAACGAGCTCACCTCATAATTTAAGTGATGCGTAGGAGCTCTTGTAATTGAAACAACAAGTATAGCAAATATGGTTGTATCCATAGGGTACATGTTCTTATCATCATCCCCTTCTTGCAAACAAAACCGTCCTTGGCTTTTGATAAGCTGAAAATATGGTAACAAAGAAGCCAAGGTGTATGTATGGTATATGTATATGTCATCCGTTTTAACAGTTCTTCGTTGTTGCACAATTAATGTTATAAAACAGCAATGATCATAAAAGCTCATTGTATTATTAACCCAAGAGTATTCATATATGTTAATGAGCAATTCAAAATTTCTCACACAATAATTATTGCAACTTGTTTTACAAATGTAAGTGAAGCATTTATACAATTCAAATCTTTGAATTTGTAAACTTGTAGTGGTGGCACATATGGGCAAAACTACAACTTTTGGAATCAAGCAAAGTTCATCCACATAATCATATTTTAATCGAACAATAGCAAATTCATCTAGCCAGGGTGAAGAGATTTGTATGTTCTGCCATAATTCATCATCTTTATTCAGATTATCCATACTAGATGGTGCAAAAAGAGTTGAACACATAGGCATTGGATGAGTACTAAATTTTACTTTCCTCTCACATTGAACATGATTCAGCATACAAGAATTGTTGTCCCAAACAGCAAATTTCAATTCATCCATGTGATTGCAAGTTATGCATATTCGATATACAAGAAATTGATTTTCCACACCATAATTTCCAATCAAATTAAACTTATATCCAGAGGTGTAGGTACTAAATAAGAATTTCGAACATGCAAGTTTAGAAACTTTCTCCATAGCATGTGACAATTTCATAGGTAGATCCAACATGATGTAACACAATGAATTAGTAGGAGAAATTTTAATCAAAGCTTCTTTATGTGTTATTAATTCGACATGTGCAAAATTATGAGAATTTAGATCAGCACATGATTCATTTAAGTCAACACAAGAAACATCAGAAGATTGCACTACAGTAGGTATATACTCACAAGATTGCTCTATGTCTTGTTGTAGCACCAAATCAATACCGTGAGCGATGATAGCACCATATTCTTTACCTTTTTGGCTCTCCTCAGATGATGTAAGTGCATCCATCTCCTTATCTTCATTCTCAACCAATGGGGTCAGTGATTCAATTAGCTCATGCTCCTCTTCGATATGGTTCTCAACTACCTGCAAGTTGTTAGTCACAGAAAAGGCCACAAACACATGTTTGTTCTCATGATTATCACCATTGCCTGCAAGGTTAGCTTCAAGAGCATATTCATCCTCAACATCACTAGCACTTACATAACCACCATCTTCTGTTGCAATATACGCCCACTGACTTGGGCAATCTCTCATGACGTGGCCCATCCCTTTACAACGGTGGCACACAATGCCCGTCCTATGGCCCGTGGAAGCAACCAATGAAGAGCTCTTTGCTGGTGCTTGCACACTAGTAGATTTGCTTGTCTCGGGTGCGCGTGATGGTGGCGGCGGTGCCGCTGAACGCGCCCTACTCACAGAGGGGGCAGCAGCTCGAAAAATAGGAGGTGGGGCTATCTTGGTTTGCCCCGGTGTCGATCTCGACGTAGACGTACTTCCAAAGTTGCTTCTAGTCCTTTGTCGCGTACCCTGCAATTCCTTCTCTGCCAAACAAGAAAGCTGGAACAATCCATTGATATCATTATACTCTTTGTAATCAATTATGTCCTGAAGTTCACGCCTTAAGCCCCCATAAAAACGATCCATCGTATCATCCTCATCTTCTACAACATTACAACGCAACATGCCTATTTGTAGTTCTTGATAATATTCCTCGACAGATTTATTACCTTGGCCTAATTGCTGCAATTTCTTACGCATTTCATGTTTAAAAGCAGGAGGAACAAATCTAGCACGCATAGCTACCTTCAATTTATCCCACGTATCAGGTGCTAAACCAGAATTAACTACATGAGTCCACCAAATGATAGCACGATCTTTAAATTCACTAGTGGCTTGTCTGACTCTATGCACTTTAGGAACTAGATGGACATTAAATTTTTGTTCAACTGTCATCTCCCAATCTAGATAAGTTTTAGCATCATAAGTACCCGCAAAAGATGGTATGGTAAATTTGACTTTAGCAAATGGGTCGTCATTAGCATGAGCATTGTGGTGCTGAAAATTATTACCTCTCATACCGTGACGGTTCTGATGAGGGCGGTGTCGTGGGCGTGCATCTTGGGCAGCAAATGCAGTGCCGGCGTCACGGTTTGGTCTCTCATTATCATTTCCCTCCTCAAGACCTTGGACTGCATAGTGATCATACTCGCGCCCATTGTTTGGCGGCCGATTCACCATTCTTTCAAGGCGTGTAGTGAGTGCTGCAATACTCTCATTGATGGAACTGATGGAGCGCTGCAATGTGTCCGTCGAAGCTTGAAGCTTCCTATCGATGCGTTGTTCATCTAAAAGCGTCATGAGCTCTCGCTTTAAAACACACTCTTGATCATCAGACGACCCACCTGTCATGGTTAGTAGAAAACAAAAGACAACACAAAGGTATTATCCTCATCAACTACTAGGAGATGGAAGGTGGAATCACACATTCTCAAGCGTCTTAGCACACTCTTACAAGTGTTCTTATCAATGCAGCAGGTGGTACAACCGGTGGCTGGTTCGTGATACCATGTCGAGCGTGGGTACGATTGTAAGAGGGAACCTATTCTGATCAAGAGTATGTGGAGCTTGGAAGGCACAATATGTAGCAATGGAGAACAATCAGTTAATTTCAGAAATTGCATAGAATTGAATTATAGTTCGTATCTAGCATTTAGCCTATGTTGCTGATCAACCAAGAATGGAAGAAAGCTAAAAACAAGTGTATGGCAATGTGTAGGAGTGGTAAATACAAGATAATTCAATTCAATGCAATCTGGAATTGAAGAACACAAGGATTGACCCAAAACTGAAAACTGAAGATTTCTGTCCACTGGACAGTACGTCGGTATTTTGGCCGTAACTTTTTGTCAGATGCCTCTTTTTCACTGATTCTTTTTTTTGTTTTCTGACAGCTTTTTCTACAGATTTTCTTTTGGGGCCAACTTCCAAAACCCGACACAGAAATTCGCACAAAAATCACAACTGCTGACTGTTGCAGATTCAAAACAGATTATTGGGTCAACTTTCACCGCACATATCTCTTAACTGCCTTGCTGGAATGACGTGAAATTTTACAGATAGATGGATAATGGATGTTTGAATCTAATGGCGGTGGTTTCATGCAAAAATAATCTCGGAATCAAAAGTTATGGCGTTTTTGGTGGCGGCTACAGAGAAAGGAAACATCAGCCGAATTTGGAAATTAGGGTTTGGGTGGGGAATTTTTTTGTTTGGATTTTTAATGGAACAAAGATATGACCAGCAATAAGACAATGCTATGACGGATACAAATTCAATTTAGCGAACCAAAACTAACAGATTGAAAGGCACAACAGGGTTTGGACAGTGGAAATTAACTCTTTTTGTGGGCAAAATTTTTTTCTGGACTATAGGAAATAAAACCAATCTACTCACTAGGGATACAAGATTTACCTCAGGGGCAACCGTTGCTCTAATACCAACTGATGTGACGACGGCCCGATCTTCCGAAAGGTACTGATAAGTCGATTGTGGAGATCTCGACGTTGATGATCCAAAGGCTCCGACCAAAACAGATCGAACCCCTCGCAATCACTACACCACTGCTCCGTTGGTTATCAACCGTGCCGAACACGATTGACCTCGCTAAGAAGGCTATCTCTTGTAAGCGAATCGAGAACACAAGCAAGAGAGTTTAAGATTCAATCTGAAATTGTATTGCGAATAATGTTTAAGTTCACAAGTTGGGGTTCCTCAACCGAACATGCGGTGAAATTGCTAAGCAGAATAATTTCTTAAGAAAAACCCTAGGAAAACTAAAAGGGTGCGGCCTCCTTAAATAGGGGAGGGAGAGGCCACACTTATCTAATGAAAAGGGATGTGGTACTATTCCTGGTTATTGTTCATGTGGCCATGGTACTGTTCATGTGAACAGTACCGGCCCAAATAGCCTAAGTTACAAGACTCTCGGCCCACTTTGACTCGGACTGAAAAAGTGACGTAACTTGTTTCACGGTTTCTGATCTGCTCGGATGGAGTTTGGAGGTGAGACTAGATCCATCTGAAAGTAGACTCCAATAGCTTTCCGACGAGTACTCACGGGCCCCAAGAAGCCTTTTGGATCAAAAGTTATGGCTATTTGAAGTTGGCCTATCAGGCTGAATCCGAATTGATCTGGAGGCCGAATTGGATTCCAAAACCTGTCCAACTTGAACCCTTACTTCAATTGGTTCCAAAGTGATGTGGTGCTACAAATATATATATTTTCATGATTAGGTAGTATCATATTCTCATTTAAAATATGTTGAAGTTGAAGAAACGAATTCACCTTTAGTTCAATCTTGGTATTGGCCGCTATGGTCGTATGTGTTGGTGGCGTGGTCACATCACTATTCAAATAGCCGTGCCCACGATCAAGGATGGACATGGGAACTTAACTAGATATAGTTCTATTTCTAATAAACTTTGTGGGTGGGATTGGAAAAGTAAAGAGTGGTGAAAACCCTGATTTGTGTTACCCTGGGTGTCGTCCCAGTG
Organism: Dendrocalamus latiflorus; assembly: GCA_017311315.1. Classification (NCBI taxonomy): domain Eukaryota; kingdom Viridiplantae; phylum Streptophyta; class Magnoliopsida; order Poales; family Poaceae; genus Dendrocalamus; species Dendrocalamus latiflorus. The sequence goes on along the minus strand of CM029650.1, from coordinate 15,227,064 downwards.
ATATGGTGCATAAACCATGTAACGGTAGATGATATCTAGATCGCTATTATTATCGCCTTCATTATGTTTTAAGTTCAAACTGCTAGGTCTTAGGAAATTTCTAGGTATCATATTTTAAAAGCAGTTTATAACAAATAAAATAACCCAACCTTTCCTTGGTAAGCTATGAATGTTATCTATATTGCATCCTGTATATTGGCTCGTGAAGCACGGTGGTTGTGCTCACCCTCGCTCTCACAATTAATCCAGAATTAGGAGTCAGACCACTACGCTTCAGCAACACTCTTGGTCAAGATGGTGGGGAAGAGGAAGGTGTCAAAAACTAGGTTGCGAACCCCCAGTTGGCTGCCTGTGGGCACGTCCTGAGGGTTCTACCTGTGTGCTTCATTTCCGCTACTGCATTTTATTGATTTCGGCCTACTCAACCCATGAGTATAATACGCTTCCGCACGATATGTATTTTGATGTTCAGTACTGTATCTATGAGCACTATCTACTGATCAGGGAATAGTGCAGTAAATCACAGAGGATTTTGGATTGTAAAATCTAGGTCCTACACTAGAGCTTTAGCTGAAACAAACATTTTGAAGTAACATTGAGCTCATGACTAGACTTCCTGCAGAAATAATACACAGCAAATATGCAATGCTTTGCTTAAGTCATTTCTTACTTCTCTGTTACTAAAATCTGCATACAACAATACATATCCTAATGATTTCGTGTGGCTATGCTGATCCATTTCCAGGAAAATAGTTAAATTAGATTCATCTCTTACCCTCTTGGAAGCAAAGTAGCGGGGCTGGAAGGGAGGAGGAAGAAGAGCTAGGATTGTAGCAATTTTATTTATTCTTGTCTAAAAGAAAGGCTAGTTAGTCTTTGCGTATTAGACTTAACTTTTAAGTAACGGTCAATGATGCTATGGAGTGACAAAGTTTTGAAAACTAATGGCATGCAAGAAGTAAGCACTTATTCAGTGGCAAATTGTGGAACCGGAAGTTATTCCGCATACAATGGATTTTTGAATTTTTTAAATAATTTATTTTTTATTCTGAATTACAGTAATATACCTTTGTTTCTTATTTTACACTAATAATCCTATGTCGCTCCATCGTTAAGCGACTTGGGCTAGTCGCCCAACGGTTGCGCGTCAAGTGTCTAAGTCGCCCACCAGTTGAGTGATTAGTCCTGTTGTGGCTACATACCAAACAGAGAGAGAGTATGGTAGTGGAGAGTTAGGTGAGCAAGTGCTTAGGGTTTCCCCATGGCTGGTATCATATATATATATATATAGACGTCCACATGGGGAGTGTTTTTACAGCAATACCCTTACATTTGAGTAGCAATACCCTTACATTTGAGTATCCCTCTCAAGGGCACTTATGTCATTGCACATATCCCATTTTGGGGCTTACAACTCTCTAGCAGGCCGGCTGGGCTTAGGTGGGGGCCACCCCTACAACAGGAGCCTCTCATGGTGACGGGCTTCACGGGCCGAAGCCATGTTGCCGAGCCATTTGGCCCCCTCCGTCCCTGCGGCCTGTGAACTTCCGAATTGCTTGGTGGGTTGCCTGCTTGCTATGATCTATCTCTCCGTGAGGGTGCGGCGTTGGGAGGATTAACGAGGTCATCCTCACTCTCAGGGCCCCTTGGTAGCGAGGCCGAAGTCAAAGCCGTGGTGAAGACGTGTGCTTGCTGTGGAGTCGAAGGCGCTGGTGAAGCTAAAGATGTTGGCGGAGCCGAAGTGGGGGGGGGGGGTGCCGACGGGGTTGAATGTGTCGACGGAGCCGCCTGGGTGAGACAGGAGCGGTCGGAGTTGGGTATCTCCGACGGGCCTACCAGTGAAGTCCAAGAGGCGGCCCCGACCTGGTTGCCCGGGCCGCCTTTGGCTGTGCGTTCCTGGGGTGGCGAAGTAGAAGTCGGAGCGGAGACGATGCTTGCGCCCCAGGGTCGTCTGGGTGTGGGTTGGCTGAGGGGCTCTGCCTGGTCTGGCGATGCTGGGCGGCTTCGTGGTCCAAAAGTGCGCTTTAGAGGCAGCGAGAATCGCGCCGACCTCTGAGTTGTCAGGGACAGGCTGCTACAGCCGTACGCGCTGTCCCAACGAAAGGGTACACGTGGCGGGCCACGATTGACGCATCGTGGGCTGTCAGCCGTACGCGCTGTCCCAACGGGAGGGTACACAGGGGGAGGACAGGACGCGTGGCGGGATGCTACCGGTGTGTCTTGTGCTGTTGGCCCGCCGGCAGTCGCATTCCTTGATCCCAGGGATCCGAACCGCTCGGCTTGGCTTGGTCGGGGCCTACCCAGAGTCTTCGCGCGAACATGGGGCCAGAGACCAGGCGGTGCTCGGACGGCGCTACAGGTTAGACAGGCGCCAGTTTGTCTCCGCATTCGGCCCGCTCTTCGTTACGGGCCGTGTCGGAGGTCCGGTTGGACCCCAATGTACAGGCAGGGAAGGCGACGGCCCGCCCGGACCGTCGAGGCCGAGGTGGTCTGTAGGCTTGCCGCCCGGGTCAACGGCGACGTGGCGAGGTGCCCCCTTCGCGAGGCGGGGCCGGGGTAGAAGCCAAGGTCTCCTTGCTAAAACGGAGACTCTGGCGTAACTGCTATCGAAGTTGGCCGACGGCCCCGAAAATCGTGCCGACACGTGTTGGGAGGTACGCTACGTACCGCAACCTGTAGTTGTTCCAGATGGTGCGGACACGTGGCGGGAAGCTATTGGCACGTCGTGCGCTACCCGGCTGTTGTACTACTGCGATTGTGCGCGACGCACGTGGACGGTTGTGTCGCTTTGGCTTCGGTTGTGGAGAGGTGAGTGGTTCGTCTCCCGTCGGTTACGCTCACCGACGGTGCGGGAGATGAAGGGGCTTTAAATTGCCCCTATGTCGCTGCGTCTGCCCCTCCTCTTCACGCCTTTTGGATCCTCTTTTCACCCCTACTCTTCTTGCCCCTGCTGCCGTCTAGGTTCTGCATAGCGATGGCAGCGGTGAAGGACTCGTCTGGATGGTCGACGATAACGCCGTCTCCCGCCAGTTGGCGCTGTTGGAGGTGGAGTACACGCTCGAGGAGCGCAGTTCGGCGGCGGTGGACAAATGGTTGGTGGCGACGGAGAAAGAGGGCAAGTGTTCCAGCGTTTTGGGTGCCACGCTTGTGACAGAGGAGACGATCTGTGGGCTGCTGCGCGAGGGGAAACTATCGGACCGTCGGGAGGTACGGTTGCCCGCCAGTGACGAGGTGGAACCGTGACCCGAGAAGTCGGAGGTGATTGTCTTCATCGCCTATTTTGAAGCCGGGCTTCACATCCCATCCGCCATGATTGTTGGCGACGTGCTGCGGACCTTTGGGTTGGAGCTGGCACAGCTGACTCCGAACGCGCTGGCCCGCCTTGCTGTGTACAACTGGGCCTTACGCACGGAGGACTATTGGCCCAGTGCCTCGATGTTCGTGTTTCTTCATGACGCGCGCTGCCAGCCGAAGGAGTGGAAAGACGGGACGTTCTCCAACTTCGGCAGCGTCAACTTCGTTCTGCGGTCATCGTGCGGGAAGATCTTCCCTGCCAACTCAACCCGGGCGAAGTGGGAGCCAAATTGGATGCGACCGTGGTTTTACCATCGTGTGGCGAGCGGCAGCGGCCTCGAGTGCACGGGCCAACCCATGGCGTTCAACACCACACCCCGCGTGTCGATCAACAAGGAGGACAGGCGAAGAGCACGAAGGCTCGTGGGGATCGCCGCCCGCTTCAACATGCGCGACCTCGCTGAAGAGTTTGTTATGTACGGCGTGGCGCCGCTCGCCCATGAGTGGCGCCTCATTATTGGGAAACTTCGGGATGACAATGTCCGCCCATCCGTGTCCTCGCTACCGGCGCCTTCTGATCCTCGTAAGTGTTGGTCAACACGTTGACTTCCCCTCGTTCCTTGCGCTATTTTTTAACCTCGACTCTTGTCGCTTATAGGGGTTAGTCTGGAGGAAGCAGAACGCGTAGTGAGCGTGTTCCTCGGGCCGTATACGGCCAGGGAGCACGGCTTGCGCACAGCTGCGACCTCGGAGGCGAAGCTGGGGCGGATAAACCGCATGTGCGAGGCCCTGGGCCTTCGCGTGCCGGAGTGCGCCCCTCCTGCTCCGAGCCAACCTCGCCATTGGGATGACGGTGGCAAAGGGAAAAGGCGTCGTCCCGTAGGAGGACTTGGACTTCTGCGGCCGCGCCCGGCGCGGTGGCCACCGTCACTCCCATTGATGTGGCAGACCCTGGAAACGGGCATGGGGAAGGAAGGCGAGGAGTCTTGGGAGGTGCCGGGGACCGAGAGCGTGCCCTGGACGATCTGGAGGGGGAAGCTTCATCGCCCGGGATGGCCGCCGAGGTGGGGCCCACATCCGCTGGCGACGCTGGGGTAGAGTCCTTGCCTGCGCTGGTGACGGTGCTGGAGCTGCCCTCCATGGGGGTTGGTGGAACGGAGCTCTCACCCGGGTCGATGGCTACCGAGGCGGGGCTGCCCCCTACGGAGGTTGCTAGGGTGGAGCTCCCGCCCACGAGCATTGCTGCGGTGGAGCCCTACCCTGTGGCGGTTGTCGAGGCGAGGTCCCCGCCTCGTTCCCCAAGGTGAAGAGGCCACGCCTACGATCGCCTCCTTACCGGACGCCAAGGGGATTCACCGCGGCGGGCCGTATCGGGAGCTTGTGGGACTCCGACTCCGACGCCGAAGCCCCTAGGCCTAACGTCCCCCCGGCTCCTGCCAAGGCCGTGGCGGCGGGAGCTCGGGGCCGGTTAGTGCTGGGCTTCGACACGAAGGCTCCCCGGCCCTAGGGCCGATGCCATCCGAGGACACTGGCCTCCTGGTTGCTCCGCTCGAGGCTGAGGGGACACCCCGGCAAAGCCCGCCGGCTGCCACCGAAGGTAAACTGTCTTGGCATAGCTTAGCATAGCTTTGCATCGCTCTCGTAGGACTATAATCGGCACGCCATCTTTCAGCAGCTTTCATCCCGGAGGACGAGCGATTCTCGAGGCGCGGGGACGTTCCTTTCAGGGGTCGTCCGGCGCTCCCGAAGCTGCCGCCGCGGACGCCTCATGCCCGAGCTTAGCGGACTTCACCCCTCAACCAGAGGTGCTGGGAGCATGGCGCGAGGTCACGAGTGACGCGGCCGCAAGTATTGATCAGCAGGCGCTACTGACCTACGGGGCGGAGCGCCTTAGAGACACACTGGAGGTGTCGAGAGTGAGAGTAAGTATCTGGCCTTGTAACTACATGTGGCCTTTAGAGGTTTGCTGACCGCTTCATCGTACAGACCCTCGTCTTGGCCCAGGCGCTGCAGGTGGCTTGCGCCCGCAAGCAGGGGGCGCTAGAGGGGTGGTTGCGGGCCGCCGAAGAGGCTCTGCACGCAGCCGAGGGGACACACTCCGCCAAGGATGACCGCATTCGCCGCTTGGAAGTAGAGTGCGCGGAGGCAAAGTCGTGCACCGAAGCACTCGTGGCCGCGGCGCGGCTGTCAGCCATAGAGGCGACGCAACAAGAAGCTGCGGGGGAGCAGAATGGCCTGCTTCAACAGATCGCTGCCCTGGAGAAGGAGAAGGGCCAACTTGCCGCGTCTCTTGTGGAGTGCGGACTCTGGGCGATGCCTCGGTGGCTGCGTGGGATGCCATGCTAGCCTTGGAAGGCACCCTTGAAGACCTTATCGCCGAGGTGCCGCCTCGCGCCTTCGGGCCGGAAGAGCTGTCACGGATGCTTCGATGGATCGAGGATGCATCCAACCTTGCACGCAACGCCGCGATGTCGTTCGGCAACCATTTCTCTTATGTGACGTCGTGCATGGTGTGCGCGCTCCTACGGCTCCAAGGCTATCAACACGTCGACGGGCTGGCTAACCCCCAACTGGAGATGCCGGCTGGGGCCGGAGTGATGTCCGACGCCGTGCGTGCTGTTCGCCGCGCCATGCAGTTTTTCCACGAGAGGATTTGGGAGTACATCGGGGAGGCCGCACCAAAGGTCGAGCTTCGGCAGACCATGCACAGTGAGGGGAACCTCGGCCTGTGGCTGGATGAAGTCCCTCGGCGTGACGAAGGCGGTGCCGAGGCGTTGGGGGCAACGCGAACCCACATGTGTCACGCCGGGGTTCTTGTGCGTTGGCGTGCATTGTAACATGAATACTTTTCTTATGAATAAAATAGAACTTGTCCTCTCCATGTTCTGATTTGTGTACCTCCATGCCTCGAGCAGCTACCCGACCGGGACCGGCTGCTAGTTTCTGACCTTATGACTCGACGGCGCCTTCGACGCTGGCGAAGGGCCGAGGAGTCGCTGGATTTTTGGGCGGGCCGGGCTTCTTCGGTCGAAGTTTCGGCGCAGGCGCGCATTAAGGAGGAGTCTGCCGAGTAGCGGTTGCGCGCATTCGAGGATGCTTGTATACTCTCGTTGCGCCTCCTTGTAAACATCTTGTGATGAGTATAGACTTCGTCATTCCTCATGACCGCACTGTTTCGCGGCAGACTCGTGAGTCTATATACTGCGTTCGCCTGTACGTAGGTGCGCTCCGTCCTTCTTTGGGGTGGTGTGAGTGGAGCTGGCGTCTAACCAAAGTAGACGCGCGAGCGAGTGCTCCGTCCCCTACCCCTCGAAGTAGTGGCAGCGGAGCTGGCGCCTAGTCGAGGTAGACACGCGAGCGAGCGCTCCGTCCCCTACCCCTTGAAGTGGTGGCAGCAGAGCTGGCGCCTAGTCAACGTAGACGCGCGAGCGAGCGCTCCGTCCCCTACCCCTTGAAGCGGTGGCAGCAGAGCTGGCGCCTAGTCGAAGTAGACGCGCGAGCGAGCGCTCCGTCCCCTACCCCTTGAAGTGGTGGCAGCGGAGCTGGCACCTAGTCAAGGTAGATGCGCGAGCGAGCGCTCCGTCCCCTACTCCGCTGCCACCTAGTCGAGGTAGATGCGCGAGCGAGCGCTCCGTCCCCTACCCCTCGAAGAGGTGGCAGCGGAGCTGTCGCCTAGTCGAGGTAGACGCGCGAGCGAGCGCTCCGTCCCCTACCCCTTGAAGCGGTGGCAGCGGAGCTGGCGCCTAGTCGAGGTAGACGCGCGAGCGAGCGCTCCGTCCCCTACCCCTCGAAGTGGTGGCAGCGGAGCTGGCGCCTAGTCGAAGTAGACGCGCGCTGGACTTGCGCTCCACAGGATGCGCGTCGTGGTTAGCCTCTGCTAAGGCTCGTCGGTGCTCCGTGGAGTGCTCGTGGAGCCTCTGCTACGTCTCGTGCCACGTCTGCGAGGCATACGCAGAGATGAGCCTCTACTGCAGCTCGTGCCAACTTTTCGAGGCGTATGCGAGGCAAGCCTCTGCTGCGGCTCATGCCGACTCTGCGAGGCGCACAGGACCATGGACCACGCCTTACTTGTACTTGGTAGGGTGCACACGGAGGTAAGCGTCGACGCTGCGTCTTATTCATACTCCGTAGAGTGCGCAGGACCATTAACCGTGTCTTTTCTATACTCCGGAGAGTACACGTAAGGATAACGACTACGCGTGCGCGGGGGCATCCGCATCTTATTTATACTCCGTGGAGTGCGTGCGAAGGCGGGCCTCGACGCTACGTCTTATTTATACTCTGTAGAGTGCGTGCGGAGGCGGACCTCGGCGCGACGGCTTATTTATACTCTGTGGAGTGCGTGCGGAGGCGGACCTCGGTGCTACGTCTTATTTATACTCCGTGGAGTGCGTGCGGAGGCGGATCTCGGCGCTACGTCTTATTTATACTCCGTGGAGTGCGTGCGGAGGCGGACCTCGGCGCTACGTCTTATTTATACTCCGTAGAGTGCGTGCGGAGGCATCCCACCAGATGTCTTTGTATATACTCATATCCGCGTTTTTGTTCACGTAGAGTGCGCGCGCGGACGCGTGACTTTGTTTATACTCATACCCGCGTCTTTGTTCGCAAAGAGTGCGCGCGCGGACGCGTGACTTCGTTTATACTCATACCCGCGTCTTTGTTCGCAGAGAGTGCGCGTGCGGACGCGTGACTTTGTTTATACTCATACCCGCGTCTTTGTTCGCGGAGAGTGCGCGCACGGACGCGTGACTTCGTTTATACTCATACCCGCGTCTTTGTTCGCAGAGAGTGCGCGCGCGGACGCGTGACTTCGTTTATACTCATACCTGCGTTTTTGCACGCGGAGAGTGCGCGCGGACGCGTGACTTCGTTTATACTCATACCCGTGTTTTTGTTCGCAGAGAGTGCGAGCACGAACGCGTGACTTCGTTTATACTCATGCCCGCTTTTTTGTTCGCAAAGAGTGCGCACGCGGACGCGTGACTTCATTTATACTCATGCCCGCGTTTTTGTTCGCAGAGAGTGCGCGCGCGGACGCATGACTTTGCAGGAAACAAAGACAATTTTGCAAACGGTGAACTTTATTGAATTCCCGGTTGCGCGGGCGAGCGATTACAAAAGACGAGGTACTGATCGCTGATCACTCGCCGGCGCGAACGACCGCGACTGTCGTTGCCCTGGTGACGAGGCGGTCCGCGGTGGGAGCCTCTTTGCTGGAGCGACCCTCGCGGGAGCCTGGCGAGGTGCTTCTCGAAGCCGCCAAGGATCCTCGCGCTTTCACGCCCGGTCTAGGTGTTCCATTGGGCCTCATGGTGTGGACCCCTGGTGCTGAGCTCTATGCGCCGAGCCATATCCTGGTCGCCGTGGATGGTGATGATTGCCCGTGGTCCGGGGAGCTTCATACACAAGAAGTCGTGATGTGGAACTGCTCCGAAAGAGTTTAGGGTTGGTCGCCCTAATATGGCGCTGTAAGGGTACGAGATGTCGACGACGTCGAAGGTGACATCCTCTCTCCTCACGTTGTCCCGTCGGCCAAAGGAGACCTGCAGATATATCTGGCCCAGCGCTCGTAGGGGCTGACCTCCGAAGCCCTGCAGTGGGATCTCCGAGGGGCCCAATCGTCTTCGGGGGATCCCCATCTGGTCCAAGGCCGCTGTGAACAAGATATTTGCGGAGCTTCCTCCGTCAACCAGGGCGCGCCTAACGTCGCATCCTACGATGACGACTTGGACGACCATGGGATTTTGGTGTGGGAATTCCACACCCTCGGCGTCGGCGGGCCTGAAGGTGATCTCATGCTGCGCCCAGTCTAGCAGCGCCTGCGCCGGGTATGCCGCCACGTGATGTAGCCTCCTCACATAAGCCTTCCGCTACCGCGCTGAGGCGAACTCCAGCGAGGAGCCCCCAGAGATGACATTGATGACCCTGCGCTGGGCTGCCTCCGGGGCTTGCAGCTGCAGGAGGCCCTCCCAAGGTTGTTGTACGTGAGCCTGGATCCGCAAGGGGTCCTCCTGGAGCTGCGTCCCTTGATCTTGGATCTGCATGGGGACTTCCAAGGGTTGTTGGACGTGGGCCACGACTGGCGGACGTGCCTCAGGGTTCCTATCCCTAGTGACGCTTTGTCGAAGTGCCGCGATAGCGGTACAAGCGCACGTGTCGTGGTTGCCATGACCATGGACCTCACACCACTGCCCGTGGTGCTGATCGTCGTACTCTCTGTGGCCTCTGTCATTGCGACCGCGCCCCCGGCCCCAGCCCCGACGTCCTCTGCCGCCGCGACCAGTGGGGGTGCTATCTTCGGAGCCGTCCTCGATGTCAAAGACATAACGGGCTTTCCGAGACTTCTGCTGACCCCGTTTGGGTTTGTTGCCCGATGACTCGTGCTGGGCATCCTTACGTCCGGAGGCGTCCTTCGACGGCTCCTGCTTGCGCTTGCCTGTCGAGGAACCCTCCTTCGGCGAGCCTTCGTTCTTCGTCAAGTCCTCCGCCTGATTGGTGTCGGAGTCGTCACCCTACCGCTGCCGCGTGTCCTCTTCCGCTCTGGCGTACTCCTCCATCTTGTTGAAGAGCTTCGCCAATGTCTTGATTGGCTTCCGCGTGTTATATTCGGCCAGCGGCCCCAGGCGAAGACCCTGTACTGCTGCATTGATGATGGTCGTTTCGTTGACATCCTTGACTTGGCAGCGTACCTTCGCGAAGCGCTTGAAGTAGTCCTGGAGTTTCTCCGAGGGTTTTTGCTTGACTGTGAAGAGCTGATCTGCATCGACGCGCTCGACGTAGTTCCCTTGGAAGTTGTTGTAGAGCCGGTCGCGGATCTGCTCCCACGCGTAGATGGAATTTAGCTTGATGGTGAAGAACCAAGAGAGCACCACCCCCTGCAACGCGAGGGGGAGCCCCTTCGCCTTCGTGGTGTCGTCCCCGCTGCGGCTTCGATGGCGGTCTCGTAGATGCGCACGAACTCCCGTGGGTCCGTGTCACCCTTGTACGACTCGATGGCACTCGGGAACTTGAAGTCCTCCGGCCACGCCGCCTGCTGCAAGCCTGCGGAGAGGGGGGATTCTGGGTCGACGCGCCGCAGCTGGACGGGACTAGATGTGGGGGCGTCTCGGCTGTCCGCCCGCTCTGGCGTGGGCTCTGGCGTGACCGTTGGTGGTGTCTGCTGGCTCCGAGCCTCTTGCATATCCCGTATGGCCCCGCGGAGATCCGCCAACTCCTGCTGGAACGCGCTGAGGGCCGCCAGCAGGGCGTTCTCCACCGTAGTCGTAGCCAGAGCGCCCGATGTACCTGGCTGCATGGTCGGAACAGCGAGGATCACGGTCTGCACACCTGGATTACCTGCCGTGGTGGCGTGGTGGACGTCGGAGTCGACGGTGAGGCCCATGTTGCCGCCGGGACCGCTCGCCGCTTCAGCACCGGGCGGGGGGACGACGGCTGCGGCATCGTGGGCGCTAGCGCTGCCGCTCCTGGCCACTCGGTCGGCGCTGTCGACGGTTGTCGCCGTGCCCGCATTGGGACCTCCCACCGTACGCTGGGCGGTGTCGACCGTCGTGGCTGCGGTGGTAGGGTCGGTTGTCGTGATAACAGTGGCAGGGTCGATCGTCATGGCGTGCTCGCCAGCGTTCGCTGCCGTCGCGCCCGTGTCGTCATCCACGCCCACGGCTGCCGACGCCGAAGCCCTGGTGTTGACGCGAGACCCCGTCGCTTCCGTCTTCATCTTTAGCGCCGACGCTGGAGCTTTCTTCGGTGCCATCCTTCTTCGGATCTTGAGGCTTGCTCTCCGTTCCTCCCCACAGACGGCGCCAACTGTTGTGACTACAGACCAAACAGAGAGAGAGAGAGAGTATGGTAGTGGAGAGTTAGGTGAGCAAGTGCTTAGGTTTCCCCATGGCTGGTATCATATATATACGTCCACATGGGGAGTGTTTTTACAGCAATACCCTTACATTGAGTATCCCTCTCAAGGGCACTTATGTCATTACACATATCCCATTTTGGGCCTTACAACTCTCTAGCAGGCCGGCTGGGCTTAGGTGGGGGCCACCCCTACAACAAGTCCCTTCGGCTACTAGTCACTCAACCGTTAAACGACTTAGCCCTTAGTCGCTCAACCGTTTGGTGATAGCCCCTAGTCGCTTAACCGTTTGATGACTAGTGGGTTATAATCGTTTTGTTGGTGTCGAGATGCCTGCAAGTGCGTCAAATCAACCAAGGTGGACCATTGGGCAACGCTATTGGTGCTACCCGAACTACTGTGCGAACTACCCCGACCGTAGGTTTGACACCCCAAGCCACAGGCAACCAGTAATGAAATTGCATTTCAGTGCATACCACTATTTTGCTTTCCGTTACGCTGTAACCACGTCTCTCTTCCCACCACAGTCTCCACCGTGCCTATGCGACTTCAACCAGTGGATCGACGACAAGATCCACCCCTACGACATGTGGATGCTGCTGTCACGAAACAGGTGGGATAGGGAGGACTATGAGGGCCATGAAAGGCGCCTCGAAGAGCTGTACGCTGAGATGGGAGGAGAACAAGAGGCAGGAGAGGTTGCAAAAGGAGCATGAGCACGTGCATGCTAGGTGATGAGAGCCCAATAGGGCGCAGAAGAGGGCCATCGCGGCGAAAGATAAGGCGTAAGGCGAGGAGTACAACGGTGAGTTGGGTTGCAAGGGCAAATAGCTACGTTCCATACAGTAGTTCGACTCTCTTATCCATATATCCCATATATTTTTAATTCCCTAAAGGCATGCGTGAACTGTCCTTAGTTCGTTAGACTGCATGCCATGTAACCCTCTAGTCGGATCAACTGTTGTGTTGTTATCGTTACACCATTTATCTAAAGTTCTCCATGTCTGAATTCCTTGTTGCATCGTAATATTACTTACCTTTCTACTTACGAATTATTGCTATCTCAAGTGTCCTCATAAAATTCTTCAAAAAATTATCGCACTACAACAACATACGATGATCACAAAATGTTATTACAAGTCTAATAGATTTCATACTTTTGAGAATCTACAAAAATCACAAACGGACCAACCTATCTTGTCTGCCCTTTTATTTCCAAGAAAATAACAACGTACAAATAAGATTTGCTAAATATATTACCTACAAAAATTGCCATTTATTTCCCATAATTATTTTCATCGGATTAATAAAATAATATTATTATTATTTTAAATCGCTCAACCGGTGCGCGATTTATCAATGTGTTGCTCAACTGTTGAGCGATTAGTGACTAGGACTAGTCGCTCAATTGTTGGGCGACTAGCACTAGTTGCTCAACCGGTGGATGACTTAGATACTTGGCGCATAACCGTTAGGCAACTAGCCCAAGTCATTCAACGGTAGAGCGATAGAGAATTATTAATGTAAAATAAGAAAGATATATACTGTAATTCAGAATAAAAAATAGATTATTTAAAAAAGGCTGAGTATCTAACTTGTCTCGCTTATTTCGGCTTAACCTTTTGACTTCTAGCTTATTTTTTACTATTCCTAAATTTCATCCTTTTCTGGCTTTTTGGTTTTTTTTGAGACTTTTGCCGGTTCTTTTTTCCCATATTCATTTGTATTGTCTTTGATGGACTAACTTGTTTTTTTTTCTATTTTTAAATTTAGTTACGCCTAATAATCCATCATCAGATACAGTGTAATTTCAGCTAAGTACAATATAATTTCAATCATAAATTAATTTATTTCAGCCAAACCGAGGGGCACCTTAACATTGCGCACCCAGGTCAAATACTGTATAACGGTCACTTTTCGCAGCCCCTGTGGCCCAGGCAGGCCAGGCCAGGCCAGCTCCCCCAACGTACACTTGCCTCCCCCACCCGACTGATTCAAATCAAACCCACCTTACCAGCACCAGAACTGTGCCTCCTACACTACCCAAATTTCGACACCAATCGCACCCGATCCCAAATCCAGCGCAGCTTATTTGCCCCGCGCGTGCGTGCCGATTCCTCGCTCAGATCCGATCCAATCCAATCCATCCTCGCAACAGCGCAATGGGAGCCGAAACGGATCTTTCCACGCCGACGCGGTCGCCGGAGCCGGAGGTCCTCCACCACGAGCACCGGGTAAGCTGCGCTTCGTCCCGCCGTTGGCTCTTCCCCCGTTCTTCAGAGGTCGATTTCGTGATTTCCTTTTTTTTTGGGTTTGGTTTGGTTTTAGAGCTGGAAGGCGGACATGATGTCGGCGCTGGGGGAGTCGGTGTCGTTCGGGCGGTTCCTCTCCGAGCCGCTCGAGTGGGGCAAGTGGTCGGCGTTCGCGCACAACCGGTACCTCGAGGAGGCGGCGCGGCAGTCGCGCCCGGGGTCCGTGGCCCAGAAGAAGGCCTTCTTCGAGGCGCACTACGCCAGGAAGCGCAAGAGCGAGGCCGACGTCGACGACGAGGATGACGACGACGCGCGTGATGTCGGTCTCGATGCTGCGGACGGCCCTGAGGCCTCTTCGGCGGACTCCTCTTGTATGACGGATGAACCCGCTGGGGAGGAGGCGCGCGGCGTCGATTCGGATGCTGTGGATCGCGGCGGCGTTGTCGCTGCTGGACCGGTGGAAGCGTCGCAGGAGCTGGAGGCCATCACGGATGGGGTTTGTTCGTCTTGCAGGGTGGATGGAGCGTATGAACTGTGCCACGGGGAGGATGATGCGCAAGTTGGTGAAGCAAGAGAAGGGTTGCAAGTGCAGGAGAAACAAGAGGATACTAGTCAAGATTTGTGCGATGACAATTTGGTGCTTGTTGATGCAGTCGAGAAGCAACCGTTAAAGGTGACTGATCGGTTGATTTTCCAAAGGGAATTTTGGTCATAATGTGCAGTTGAATTGGATGTTTGGATACTAACGAACTGAAGCAACATAACATGTGGATTCTTTGCAGGAGAGTTCTATTGTCAATCAGGGTGTAACGGATTCTGCCAGGAAAAGGAGGCTTCCGATGTCGTCGCTGCTTCAGAAGCCCACCAAATTCAGCTCTCCCCCCTCTGGAAAGAAAGGGGTGTCTTCATTGGTGAAAAGGCGGTCGCTGCTGCATTCAGCAAAGGAGAACAGCTCGCCTCCCCCAACTACTGACAGTAGCAAGCAAGCAGCAACTTCGGTCCCTCAAAAGAGGTCGACACTGGCAGCGTTGCATATGTCTATGAACTTCACGAGATGTGAAACGGGCAGTGCTGCCTCGAGCTCAAGAAATCTTGGATCCACAATTGCTGCCAGGATTAGTCAGTTGGAATCTGTAAGCAGGCCTGTGAAAGATGCTCAGCCTGAAGCGAACCAATTCAGGCCACTGAGAAAGGTTTAATGTTTCCTAATGCATCGAGTGGATTTAAATTTTTTGAATTAAAAGTTCTGAGTCTCACTAATAAGTTAATTTGCTGGATATCTCAGGCATTTTTCAAAGGTGTGCCAGAAATTGCTTCGAGAACATCTCAACTGGAAGAACAAAGGTAGCACTCGAAAGCTGAAAGCCTTAAAGTGATTTCATCTCTGTAGCAATTGATCGGAACATCAGATCCTTATAATGAAACATTTCACCTCTGTAAGACGAAAATTTTACATTCTAGAAATGAAAATGAAAAGAGCTTGTCTTTTCACTTCAAATAGATAATGGTGGTGCTTGTTCTCTCCAAAATCTAACGGTATTGCGTTGACAGAATGACATGCTTCCTTTCTCATGCTAATATTGTTCATCAAATACCATAATTTAAAACCATCCCCTAATTGTATCCTCTTGCATCATTCAGGTCTTCACATGTAACGAGGGTCAAAGAAAAGTTATTTGATTCAAGTTCACCATCAGTGCATCAGAAAACCAATATAACTAGAGAAAAGGTGGTAAGCACTTGAATGCCTCAACGATATACGAGGAAAACAGCATTACTGTCTTATTTTGATATGTTATGTCGAGTTCCCTGCTGTTATATTAAATTTCTTGAAGAAATGTGACAGTAATAATTTTTTTTAAGAACATTGAAAAAAATACAAAAAATCGTAGTGGTCAAACTTTGTTTGTAAGCATTTTACTTGCATCACTTCTGACAGTTGAAAACTAACAAGGATCTATTAGATAACTATTCCAAAAACTAACAAGGATCTATTAGATAACTATTCCATCGTTCTCTAGTCAATAATGGTTCTACAAAGCTACTTGCTTCCAAAACAAAACTTAAGACTGCAGAGAAATTATAGTACAATATATAAAATCTTACGAGCAACTATCATTCAGGGAAAAGCCAGCAATGTACCTGAGTTAAAAGAATCGCGCCAGAGCATTTGTTTCAAGGCCAGGCCACTGCCAAATTTCTATTGGAGAAATAAACAAGTGAAGGATTCAAGTCAGCAGGTACAAACCTTTACTGCAATTCCCTAAGCTAATTGAATGCATGGTATCAAATTCTTCTTGGTCGTTAGCAAGCCAGTCACAGCAACCTACTGGCAACACTTTACGTCTGGTTATTAAAGGAGGTCTAGCAAAATGCTAGGCTAGTTGCTTTTGTATAAAAGAAAAGCATGTATTTGGGATCATATTTTGTTACAGCCTTACACCAGTTACCACTGGTTACTTCATGTTTTCTTTAAAAAACAATGTTCGGTATCAAATGTAAATTAAAGTATGTTTTATACTTGCTGGGTTTAATATTAGTGTTTACCTGTGACGACCAGTTGGTTAGCATGGAGTTCATCTTTCAGTACTTTAAGTTGTTGAGCACATTAAAAAAATCGTACCAGAAATGTTTCTCTTACCTATTGATTGTTATTACAAGGCAAACCAAGGTACTTGTCTAGCACTAATGAACTTCACATACATCCCAATGAACTTGTATTTTGTTCTGCTTATATAACGTCAAGACCTCAAGCACTTGTAACAAGTACATCATAGGGTGTGAACATGTTCCAAGAACAAGAACTCTTCCTTTTGTGTATCCATGGGTTATTTTCTGTTATCCAGAACTATAAACAGAAAAGATCTAAACATGTAAATAATGGTTTATTTCTGATAGTCAGAATAGTGTCGCAATTAAGCTTTTTCTTCAGAACCATAAACAAATGAGACCTAAAATATGAGGGAAGTAAAATAATGGTTTGTGTCTGATACTTGGAAGTTGGAATAGTATCACCACACTTAAGTTCATACATTCTGTGCAAATTTTCCTCCACTTTTTTTCCCGACATAGTTTTTTAACATATGTTTATATCTTGGTTTGATATTTGACTAAATGTTATGCAAAATAATTTGTATGCGATAGGTAAAGGGCACCTCACTACAATCCTTAATATAGAAAGAACCAGAGATAAACCGATACCACTCTGTAGATAACCAGCCTTCATACTGATGGTAACACTTTTATTTGAGACCATGGAATAGCCGCACATTTCTTCCAGTATTCCTACCTCAAAAGTGATTGCTTTAATACATAGGGTGAGCTTTGTGGAGACGTGTTAAGGACTTACGGTCATTGATCCATCCATCAGACAACAGCTCATTGCTATGGTGTACCAATTTCTTATGTTCCTTTATGTAAACATTTATGGGGATCGTCAGGGAACAAGTCCATAACAACCCAGAGAAGTTCAGAAATATTCATTCATTTGTCAGCAAGGGAACCTTGATCAATGGTTCAACTTTTGTTGCTAATCACTTCATAGGATTGACAAAGCAGAATTATGCGCTCATCATGCTCAAAAGGAATATATAGGCAATAGAATAGAGAATAGCAAAAAATGAAGAGGAAGAAATAAATTATAGTCATTGTGCAAAAATTCGGCGTGTAACCTGCATGTTTGGAAATGGCATTCACTTCATTTGAAATTTTGCAGAAGCAAGTTCCTTCTTACTTTTTCTGAACAATAGGAACACTAGCAGGAAAGCTCAGTTGCATCTCATTTGGCATTGCACACTATCGAACTTGAAATCCAATGTTTTAGTCTCTGATATGCGATTCTGCATAGAAGGAATAAAAGCCATCTTAATGATGTAGCAACAAAATTTAGGCTATATTGTAGTACAAATCGATTCCATTATAACAAAGAAAAGTTACTTAGTTGTCGATGTTTTCCATCGCAAGTCCTGTGAAATTTTAAAACATTACTTTTATTCATCGTTATCTCCAGGATTAGTAGTCAAAATTATGAATTCTGGATGCAAAAATACATGGAATGGTTAATCCTACACATAGCCATTTCCGGAGCTTATTTATCTATTGTCAATTGTCTGAAAATTGTTTGAGCCGCAGAATTCATAAACAAATGAGAGCTGATATATAGTGTTTCGGGGATCTTGTATTACTCTGAACTACAAAGATATTTTTCACCCTACTGTATATAGATTTGCTCCTATCATCAATAGTTGCATCCCTGTGCCGATGTTTTGATTCTGTTTCTGACAATAAGGATGTAAATGCAGAGTGCACAAGAGATCACAAATTTGCCGGACAGCGATCATCTACTGAATGATGTTAGTTATGTACACCCAATGAGCAAAGGAGCATCCAAGGACAAACTAATATGTTGCTTCCCTCTTAGAAGGCTGTGCTAGATCTGTTACCTTTTTTTTTTTTTCTGTCTTGCTCATTTTAGGGCTTCCAGTAAATAATAGCTTATTCTTTTCATTCGTATCTGTTGTGCTGTGTTGTGTTACCTACTTAGGACTCCTAATCGTAGTCATGCTAGCTTCTGTAACTCCTTGGAGGATGTCATTCTCACTCCATCTAATCGTGACTAGCATTTTCTGGCTTGGAAAACAAAGCAGACGAGTTTGTCGAGTAGTGATTATATTGTCTATCTAACAGGACTAATAATGTCACACTTGCCAATGCTCGTCATGTAGACAATTTAGCAACGCATACTTTTAGCAGCAAAGGTTCGGGCAAGGTATCCGGTGAAAATAGCTATTTGGTGAAAATTTACAACGTGGACCGTACTTTCAGATTTTTCACCACATATCCATTTTCACCGCCAACATATACAGCTTAACTATAGTCTAAATATGTAATGATAAATCATTTTCTAAATGTTGGTAAATCATACGGTATTTAGGCATAAAGTAAGAGGTTTTTGCAGCAACATAATTAAGCTGTCGCCGCTTAATAGCGCAAGGGCCGTATAGCTGCTGCTCAACGCAAGGACATGTGCCGTCTACGATGGTGTCGCCGCTGAGCGTCGGCCTGGGCATTATCTCGACATCGGTCAGCCTCATCGACGCTTCAGTGAAGTTGGTGGCGTCCAATAACCTGCTCAGGATCTTCTTCTGCGAGGCAAACGATCGGTAGCAACTGTGAACCGTCACTGACGACCAGTCCAATTGATTTCTCTGCTTAATGCGAAATAAGATCAATCACAGAAGACAAAATAATAGACTAAAAACACAGTGAGGTAGAGAGAATTCCTGATCTTTCTTTATTGCTTTTCTGATTGCATGTGTACAAAATATGTCGGTACGGCTCCCTATTTATAGTCTACCGATAAGGTGCCCACCACCAGGCCCAGGTTTCCTAACACTCCCCCTTGGCACTCATCCGACATGTTCATGCATCGTCAAAACTCCATAAAAATCCAGTGGGAAAAATTCGGAGAAAGAGTACATGATACATATTATGCTGTGATGCACAAATTGCCTCATTAAAAACCTTGGCCGAGAAACTTTAGGAAAACTCATCAAGGCAAAAAGAGTACAATTCACCCAATTTCATTCAATCTTCAGAACTTATTCTTTTAGGTACTTGATCTTCATGACCAAGATTTAATAACGGGCTTGAGAGAATTTTCCCCCTGAATTCTGCACTTCTCTAAGTCTCATCATTCCAATTCCTCGTACGCACATTTCAAAGCTAGATGCAGGGAATGACTTAGTGAATAAATCTGCCAAATTTTCACATGACTTAGTATGCAGTACTTTAATCTCATCCATCTTTTGCAATTCAAGAGTATAGAAGAACTTGGGGTTGATGCGCTTTGTGAGATGACTCTTCACATAACCCGTCTGCACTTGTGCAATGCAAGCTGCATTATCTTCATAGAAATTGTGGGGGTTTGCACAATATTCATCCCACATGACTGCTGGATGTGGTGAATCATTCTTCGGAGCCAAGCGCATTCTCGTGCGGCTTCATACAGCGCTATAATTTCTGAGTGGTTCGTTGAAGTTGTTACAAGACTTTGTTTAGACGATTTCCAGGAAATTGCAGTTCCACCACACAGGAATACATAGCCTGTTTGTGACCTTGCAGTATGCGGGTCATACAGGTACCCAGCATCTGCATAGCCAATCAAGTTCAAATCTTGATTCTTTCTGTAGAACAATCCAAGATCCTTACTTCCTTGGAGGTATCGGAAGATGTCTTTTACTCTCTGCCAATGTCTTTTGGTAGGTTCTGCACTATACCTTACTAACAGGTTTACGGCAAATACAATGTCCGGTCTAGTGCAGTTTGCTAAATACATAAGTGCTCCCACTGCACTTAAGTATGGGAACTCCGGTCCCAGAACTTCCTCCCCCCTCTTCTCTAGGTCGGAAAGGATTTTTTTTCTTGCTGTAAAGACCTCTCGATCATCGGTACTTTTGATGGGTATGTCTTCTCAAAGCCAAACCTTTCTAACACCTAGGCCGACTGATGTACTAATATTTCTTCAAGGATATGCTTAAGCTGTAGGCCTAAGCAGAATTTGGTTTTGCCCAGATCTTTTATTTCAAATTCCGACTCTAGGTAGGAACTTGCTTCTTTTATGTCTTCCATTGTCCTGATGATATTCAGATCATCTACATACATTGAGATTATACAAAATCCATTATGGAATCATCGTATAAACACACAGGGACAGTCTTCATTATTCGTGTAGCCTTTCTTGCAGAGAAAGTCGCTTAAGCGATTATACCACATTCTGCCAGATTGCTTTAGTCCGTACAGTGATTTCCTGAGCTTCACACTATACAGATTTCTATTTGCTCTATCTTGGTTCGGGAGAGGGATTCCTTCAGGAACCTTCATATAAATCTCCAAATCCAAATTTCCATAAAGGTATGCAGTTACCACATCCATCAATTTCATTTCTAAATTTAAGTTCACTACCATTGAGATCAAATATCTAAAGATAATTCCACTCATGACTGGGGAGTAGGTTTCTTCATAATCAACTCCTGGACGTAGATTTCTAGTGCAGTTTGCTAAATACATAAGTGCTTCCACTGCTTAGCATTTCCTGATTAGAGACTTTCATCGCCTAAGATTGATAGTTGTACTTTTCTTCTGATAGTGATTGGCAGAGGTCCTACCCTATTTTCAAAAAAAAATGTTACTGTTCAGCACTTTTGTCTCTGTTGCTTCATTGTAGCTAGTTGATGTGTAATTGTGCAGCCTCGTTAAAACTCTGTACACAAGGGCGGACCCACCATTCCGGCAAGGTATGGCGTCCACCGAAGCTAAATGCCGGTCGGAACCCCTTTTCCTGCGTGCGCCAGGTCTAAGACGATGTTCGAGAAGACCTTAGCTATGTACAATGAAAGCACCCATGGGCAGTGATCTTAGAAGAAAAAAATGAGTTACATGTAGCCATGGATGTTCTCAAGTTACTTTCCACTTAATGTGTGGTAGCTTCAAATGAACCCACAGATAATTTTGTATTTCATCCCTCAAAAACTTCTATTTCAACCCTTCAATTTTATTTGTATTCAACATTTTACAACATAGACCCTACAAGCAAAAAACTTATTGCAAACACCACCATTCCCACCTGTCAACCATACAATTTTCTCATCGGTCCTCCTCTATCTCTCTCTCTCTTGCCTCTCCCTCTTCCCCACAAATGATCATGACCGTGGTGCCGCCCCGGCCAATTGGCCATCATCCTCGTTGTTTCTCTGCAGCAAGATTCGGTCAGATCTAGTCGGACCCATCCAGATTTGACCAGATCTGGCCACCGCTACCAAGCCACGCTCGTTGTTGTCTAGAGGTGGCCAGTGGGCCGTGCCGGGCCGGCACGGCACGGGCCCGGGCTCGGCACGGCCCGTTTAGGCACGGCCCGTTAAGGCCCGTGTATTAAACGGGCCGTGCCGTGCCGGCCCGCGGGCCGCGGTGGGAGCCCAAGCACGGCCCGAGGCCGTGCCGTGCCGGCCCGGGCACGATTAAGGCTAAACGGGCCGTGCCGGCCCGGCTAGCCCGTTTAGCCCGAAAAAAAAGAAAAAATTAAGAAAAATTGTAGAAAATTAAGAAAAAATGTAGAAAATTCAAAAAAATTGTAGAAAATTCAGAAAAAATATAGAAAATTGTAGACATTGTTAATCATAAAAATAAATATTTGCAATGACATAATGAGCTTTATTAATTTATTAAATTACATGGGATGGCTGCCTCATTAAAAACTTTACCAAGTAAAAACTCAATTTGAGAAAACCTTGGTAAAGAAAAAAGAGTACAGCCTATAAAGCTCATTATTGACCACATATGAAAGAAAAATATTGAAAATCCTATTCATTGCTATCTAAATACAAATTCTCAAAAGATTCTTCTAAATATTTATTATCTGCAGTATGTTGGAGTCTTGCTTCAGCCTGTTCCCAGTCTTTGACGGTCATAAGTACTTCGACCATCTCGTTGGAGAGACTTGTTCGTCGCTCCTCGATTATTCTTCCGGAAAGACTGAATGCTGACTCCGAGGAGACTGTAGAGACAGGAACAGTCAACACATCCCGCGCTAATATGGATAGCACTGGATATGATACCTTCTGGGTTTGCCACCATGAGAGGATGTTCAACTCCTGCTCGAAGCTGACGCTATCACTGTTGAGATAGCTTGATAGGTCTCCAGTGCTTTGTCGCACCTGCTGTGTACCTGCACCTGCACGAGAACTAGACGAAGAACCAAAAATCTTGCCCCATTGCATAGCCCCCCTAGAGGTGCTAGGGACTACCGGGGGTCTTTGTAAACGCACAGATCCAAATTTATTTTCATATTTATTATATATCTCATATAATTTATCCTTAACTTGTGTATAGTATGAACAATAGTCTAAACCGGTAGCCTCACTTAAAACTTGTAAAACATTTATAAATCCTTGGAGTTTGGCCCTAGGATCCAAAATAAAAGCAAATGCATATAAAATAGGAATTTCGCTCCAATATTTTAAAAACTTAGATTTCATGGCACCTACAGCATCCCGTAGTATATGATCATTTTCAAAAGCCTTTAGGTGAGTGGCAATTTCAACAATATTATGAACAATCATGGGAGATGTAGGGTAGTATACTCCAGAAAGACAAACTGTAGCTTTATGAAAAATTTCTAGAAAGGAAAATATTTTTTCACCAACATCCCAATCGTCCTCAGTAAGTTCAGGGTCTCTAACTTGGGTTCTACTTGAGGAGCTACGAGATTGATGACTTTGGGTGTGAAGGAAAACAGATAAAGTGCTCTTATGTGGCAATATATGTTTAAGCATAAGATAAGTAGAGTTCCATCTAACAGGCATGTCTAAACCAAATTTTCTAGGACGAACATTCATTGCTACGCAAAAACTCTTATATGCGGCTATTCGTTGGTTAGAACAATTAATAAATGAAATTGCATCTCTAAAAGAATTAATACAAGCATCTAATCTTTTTAAACCGGATTTAACAATAAGATTAATAATATGACAAGCGCAACGTTGATGCAATAAGAAAGACTGTGCATAATTATTAAACAAAGGAGTAAGAATTTCCATAGCTTTAGTATTTGCAGCTGCATTATCTAAAGTTATAGAAAAAATCTTATCCGTGAGACCAAAATCTTCTATAACTTTAATAATGCTATCTGCAATATTTTCAGCATTATGTGAAACATTAATTAATTTAAATCCTATAATTCTTTTTTCCATTATCCAGTCATCATTAACATAATGAGCAACAACGCTAATATAATCCTCTCTTGCCCTACCACTCCATATGTCGGATGTCAAAGCAATAGAGAATGTACATGTATGAAACATTTCTTTCAATTTATCACGACAATTGTTATAATATTTAATTAAATCTCTAGTTGTTGTTTGCCTAGATACAGTAGTAAATCGAGGGTTATGAGCAGTCGTAATATATTTTTGGAAAGCATCAGATTCACCAAAATTTAAAGGTAAATCTTGAGAAGCAATTAATCTACAAAGAGATTCCCGAGCTACCTCTGGGTTGTACTCCCACGTACGTACCGAGCCGTCGGGGTTATATTGCAGCTGTGTCTGGCGCATTTGTATTCCTTGCCTTTTCTTGCAGCTTGCAGCATGTCGTTGTAGATGACCCGTCCCACCTGAAGATTTTGCACTCAATTCATTACCACAAATTTTACAAACAGCATACCTCACCGAAGTCCCATCATCGTCGGTCCTGAACTTCTTGTCGAAATCATTCCAAACTGTAGATGTACTAGCTCTTGATCTTTTTGCACCCGTGCTTTGAGTCGTGGATGCACTTGTTGAGCCAGCAGAAGATGAATCGATTGGACCCTGTGCCACCGGGGCCGTCGGTTCTTCGGCATCTCCAGTTTGTACATGTGGACCTTCCGCGGATGGATATGCTTGTTGAAACGATTGCATATCCTCCGCCGAGAGGCCGTATTCGGAGAGTTGAAAATCGTAGTTCTCCATTAAATCAACTGCAAATTGAAATAATAAAGAACGATTAGCAAAAAATTAAACCAATAAATAATACCAAATAAGAGTATAAGACAGCATTATTACCTCCTTTGCAGCTCTCACAAAAATCTTTGAAGATTTTTGAATTTTCGGAATTTTGCCCGAATTTTCACCAAATTTGCGCAAACACTTTCGAATTTTTCAGAGCTAAACCGAGAGAGAAGAGTGAGGTTTGAGGTGTGGAGAATGGAGGCCGGATGCCCCCCTATTTATAGAAAAAATTTCAGATTTTTTCCGATTTTTTTGCTATTTTTTTCGAATTTTTTTACCCCCAACGGTCACAAAAACGGCTAGTTTTTGAATTAGCCGGGCCGGGGCGGGCCGTGCCGGGCCGGGCGTGCCGTGCCGTGCCTGCCGTGCCGCCGGGCCGTGCCGTGCCGTGCCGGGCCGGCACGGCCCAATTGCTAAACGGGCCGTGCCGTGCCGGCCCGCCGTGCCGCACCGGCGGCCCAGGCACGGCCCGGTCCGTCGTGCCGTGCCGGCCCGGCCCATTTAAATCCCGTGCCGTGCCTAAATGGGCCGGGTCTACAGTAACGGGCCGTGGTGCGGCCCGTTTAAGCCCGGCCCATTTGGCCACCTATATTGTTGTCATCCTCGGTCCATCTGCATCATCAGTGTCATCAGCTATGGTATGCTCTCGTCGTCATCCCAGCTCTCTGCCCGGAGCTTCGCCACCATGGAGATCTAGCTGGATCCGGTTGTATCCACCTAGATCTGGCAGGATTCTGCAGCCTTCGCTGTCCTGGTGGTTATTTTCATCTTCGCAAGCATGAACTCAGCCGCCGTGACGCACTAGGTGCCCTACTCTCCTTTCCTCTCCCTCCCTATCTCTACCATGATCACACCCTTTCTTCTCAAGAGAAGTCACTCTGATACCCTGTGAGGCACCCTTTCACTTCCGCAATGAAGGTGGCCCTGCCGGGGGCATCTGGTTGAAGCACCGTATTCTACATGCTCTTAGTCTCCGGCGACAGGAGCGTAGTAGACTCGCAGCTTTTTGGGCCAACTTGCAGACTTGCCATAATGGTGGCTAATGCCCGAGGCGTAAGGCATCTTTGCTCTAGTTCGTGGGGCCTATGGTTATCCACTGGGCCATGCCGGGGCGACACGGCATGGGCCCAGTCCAAGCACAACTCGTTTAGGCATGGCAAATAAACGAGCCGTGCCGTGCCATTCCACGGGCTGAGGTTTGAGCCCATGCACAGCCCACGGTTAGGCCTTAACGGGCCGTGCCAGCACGGTTGACCCGTTGAGCTAGGAAAAGAGAAAAAAATCAGACAATTAGAGAAAATTAAGGAAAAATTGTAGAAAATTATTAAAAAAATTATAGAAAATTGTAGAAATTATTAATCATCAAGATAACTATTTTCAATGACATAATGAACTTTATTAACTTGTTAAATTAGACGACATGGCTGCCTCGTTAAAAACTTTACCAAGTAAAAACTCAGCTTGAGAAAATCTTGGTAAAGAAAAAAGAGTATAACCTATAAAGCTCACTAGTGACTACATTTGAAGAAAAAATATTGAAAATCCTATTCATTACTATCTAGATACAAATTTTCAAAAGATTCATCTAACTCTGTATTCTCTGCAGTATGTTGGAGTCTTCATTTAGCTTGTTCCCGATCTTTGACGGTCAGAAGGATTTCAACCATCTTGTTCAAGAGACTTGTTCACCGCTCCTCGATTATTCTTCCAGATAGACTGAAGGCTGACTCCTAGGAGACCGTAGAGACAGGAATAGTCAACACATCTCGTGTTAATATGGATAGCACTGGATATGTTACTTTCTGGGTTTGCCACCATGAGAGGATGTTCAACTCTTGCTCGAAGCTGACGCTATCACTGTTGAGATAGCTTGATAGGTCTCTAGTGCTTTGCCATCTTCCTCCTCCTAACTATTGTGTACCTGCTCGAGAATCTCTAGAGGAAGAATAAAAAATCATGCTGCATTGCGTAGTCCCCACAGAGGTGCTATGGGCTACCGAGGGTCTTTTCAAACACACGGACCCAAACTTATTTTCGTATTTCTCGTATACCTAATATACTTTATCCTTAACTACTCTATAGTATGTACAATAATCTAAACCAGTAGCATCACTTAAAAGTTGTAATACATTTGTAAATTCTTAGAGCTTGTCCCTAGGATCTAAAATAAAGGCGAATGCATATAAACCCTCCAATATTTTAAAAACTTAGTTTTCATGGTAACTACAGCTTCTCATAGTATAGGATCATTTTCAAAAGCCTTTAGGTGAGTGGCAATTTCAAGAATGTTATGAATAATTACAGGACAGGTAGGGTAGTATACTCTAGAAAGACAAAGTATAGCTTTATGAAAAAGTTATAAAAAAGAAAATATTTTTTTCACTAACAACCCAATCAGCCTTAGTAAGTTCGGGGTCTCTAACTTGGATTCTGCTGGAGGAGCTATGAGATTGATGAGCTTGGGTGTGAAGGAAGACAAATAAGGTGCTCTTATATGGCAATATGTGTTTAGCCATAAGGTAAGTAGAGTTCCATGAGCCATTGTCAAAGGCTCCTGATTTAGGACCACGATCGATCGTTGACCGCTACCAACTTATGACCACCAGCGATGGTCGACTGCTCCCGACCTATGATCATGCGCGATAGTTGATGGCTTCCAACTTTCGACGACGAGGTGTGCTCGAGGGCTCCTGACCTACGACCACGAGGTGTGGTCGATGTCTTCCAACTTATGACCACGAGGAGTGATCGATGGCTTCCTACTTACTTGATGGATTTAAAAGCTTTTAGAACATGTTTGTATGCATATTCTAAAAATTTTACCACCCGTAAGTTTTAAAACATGTAGTATGATAAATTTTAAAAATCCGTAGCAACGCATGAGCATTCAACTAGTATAGTATAGTAATTAATTTATTGAATATGCTATACTAAATTAATATATGCGTAACATAGGACCAAAACTAGATGTACATGGGAACCATGTGAGTGAAGAGAACATTAATGGCGTTTTTGCTTTTTACAGGAGCTGTCGAGGAGGATATATTGAATAAGGGGTGAAATATATGTACTGTCCATGCATTGACTGTGAGAATCTAAAGATGTTTAAGAGCCGGGTGCAGATTGAAGCACACTTAATTCGAAGTAGTTTCAAAAAAGGGTATATAAAGTGGACCAATCATGGTGAAGAGCAGATTATACAAGAAGGTCGTAATAATGACATCGCTGATTTGGATAGGCTGAATGATGACAATCTGGATCAGATACCTCGTGATGCAGAAGGGAACTTTCATGAGAGAGAGTATGTTAAATTCCGGGGCTTGATGGAGGACTCGGAGAAACCTTTGTTCACGTGAGACAAGTCAAAGTACATGAGGTTGTCAAAGTACTTGAACTGATGAAATGAAAGGGAAGCAATGGTTGATCCAACAAGAGTTTCGCGATACTGTTAGGTCTTTTAGCGGACATGCTTCTAAAGAGAAATGTGTTGCCCAAAACCACCTACAAAGCCATGAATATTCTTTGTTCATTGGGAATGGAAAATAGAAAGAATACATGCATATCCGAATGACTGTATCCTCTACCGTAAAGAGTATGCAAACATGCATGTATATCCAATGTGCAACGCATCTCGATACAAGCATAAGAATCAATCAAATGACGGCGAGGAAATAGAGGGAAGAGAGGACCTCCTGCTAAGGTGGCATGGTATCTTTCTATAATTCCCCATTTGAAGCGGTTTTTTGCGAACCCAAAGAAGGCAAAACTACTACGTTGGCACTTAGAAAAGCGTGAGAATGATGGAATGCTAAGACACCATGCTGATTCCGCCCAGTGGAGAAACGCCGATAGGAGGTTTGCTGACTTTGGTGTAGACCTGAGAAATATAAGGTTCAAATTGAGTACAGATGGAATGAATTCTTTTAGTAACTTGAGCAGCCAACATTACACTTGACCTGTAACTCTCTACATCTACAACTTTCCTCCTTAGGGCCTGTTTGGTAGAGCTCCAGATTCTCATTTTTCAGCTTCTGCTCTGGATTCTTTGAGAATCCACTTCTCTGAGAATCTGGAGCTGCCACTAAAAAACGTTTGGCTAGTAGGTCAGCTCCAGATTCATAAAAGGAGGGATTTGATGAAAATAGACCATGTTACCCCTAGTTTTCACACAATTATCTTTTTGCTTGTTTTTTTTGTTTATTTCGGATACATGATTAAAAGAAAATGAATATGATTGAAATAGATAAATAATGATACTTTTTATGATATGATAAATACACGAAAATACACAAAAATACTATTTTTTCTGTATGAACGAAACTGATATTGAGTTTGTGACTAATATTATTTTTCACAAGGCATTTCCATACTCAAGTCAATGGAAACAAAGGAATTACTGTGACATTGGATGACATACTCAAGTGAATGGAAACAAAGGAATTACCATGACATTGGAATTACCACAACTTAAAACTTTGAATTCATGCCCCCTCCACTTTTATCCGGGCTTGGGACCGGCATCGGCAGTGTTAGGCATCCCCCACCCCCACACATACCCCAAAAATAAAGAACATAGGCACTACGATCTTGTATATCAAACATAGGGAACCATAAACTGCAGGAATGCCAAAAGGAGTGGCTCAAAGTATATTTTTCTAACATTGACCTTGGGAAAGCAATCATGTATATTTTTCTCTTCTATATACCATATGGACCAACCGCATGGTTACAGACTTTGCACGTTTCCAAATCACGACAAGGACAGGTAGCTCAAAGCCTCAAAACAGTCACACACAGCAGCCATCAAACATAATAGGCCCAAATTGATTCCTAACTCCTAAGCATTGAACTACAAGCAAATCAGGAAAAGCATGAAATGAAATTCCATTCCAAGCATGGC
The DNA here is from genome assembly GCA_017311315.1 of Dendrocalamus latiflorus. Classification (NCBI taxonomy): domain Eukaryota; kingdom Viridiplantae; phylum Streptophyta; class Magnoliopsida; order Poales; family Poaceae; genus Dendrocalamus; species Dendrocalamus latiflorus. The sequence continues at coordinate 15,198,219 of CM029650.1, read as the reverse complement.
CAAGCAACAAAATAGAGACATACTTACCAAACTACGATCTACACCTAACACCCTATCTAAACCACAAAATTCAATTACAAGCCCAAATCTAGGGTTAGGAGATAGAGGGGGGAGATTAGGGTTAGGGGTTCACCTTGCTGAGGGGAGGGGGGAGGCGGCGGTGCTGAGGGGAGGAGGGAGGCGGCCGGCGCGAGTGGGAGGAGGTGGGAGGGAGGAGGCAGGAGGGAGGCGGCGCCCGGCGCAAGAGGGAGGAGGCGGGAGGGAGGCGGCGGTACCGATGCTGGGGACGAGATCTGGAGGGAGGCGGCCGGCACGAGAGGGAGGAGGCGGGAGGGAGGCGACGGCCGGCGCGAGAGGGAGGAGGCGGCGGGGCTCTAGAGGGGAAGGGAGTCGGCGGGCATCGCAAGAGGGGAAGGGGAGAGGGGAAGGAGGCGGGCGGCGGCGCGAGAGGGGAAGGGGAGAGGGGAAGGAGGCGAGCGGCGGCACGAGAGGGGAAGGGGAGAGGGGAAGGAAGCGGCGGCGGCGTTGCTGAGGGGAAGGCGGAGGGAGGCGCGCGGGCGTGAGAGGGGAAGGGGAGAGGGGAAGGCGGCGGGTGCGAGAGGGATACAGGGAGGCGCCCGGGCGACGGGGTGCGGGGGGGTTTTGGTTTTTATATGGTGGCATTTTGCGGGTAAATACTATGAACTTCAATGGGTTATTGTATTTAGGGTGTGTTGGCTCCCCACGAGAATCCAGCTCAACCCAGCTTCTCCTGAACAGTTCATTTTGGAACCTGCTCCTCGTGAGAAGCTGAATCTGGTCGTTTTGGGAAGCGGGTTGTTTGGCACAGCTCCACCTGATTCAACAGAGAAGCTGGGAGCAGGAGCTGTACCAAACATGCCCTTAGTTGTGTATGAAGCGAAAGTATATTTTGTTGTGAGTACTTATCCAAGGGTAGAAGCAACCTGGGAACGATATTGATGTGTACCTAGCACCGTTGGTGGAAGATCTAAAAATACTGTGGATCGAAAGGGTACAGATGATGTGACGATGGCCCGATCTTCCGAGAGGTACTGATAAGTCGATTGTGGAGATCTCGACGTTGATGATCCAAAGGCTCCGACCAAAACAGATCGAACCCCTCGCAATCACTACACCACTGCTCCGTTGGTTATCAACCGTGCCGAACACGATTGACCTCGCCAAGAAGGCTATCTCCTGCAAGCGAATCGAGAACACAAGCAAGAGAGTAAAAGATGCAATCTGAAATTGCGAATAATGTTTAAGTTCACAAGTTGGGGTTCCTCAAACCGAACATGCGGCGAAACTGCTAAGCAGAATAAACTCTTAAGAAAAACCCGAGGAAAACTAAAGGGGTGCGACCTCCTTAAATAGGAGTGGGGGAGGCCGCACTTATCTAACAAAAGGGGATGTGGTACTATTCACGGGTACTATTCACGTGAACAGTACACCCACGATTAGTGCAGGCCCAAATAGTCTAAGTGTGATTACAAGGCCCAAGGCCCACTTTGACTCGGACTGGAAAAGTGACGCCACTTGTTTTGCAGTTTCTGATCGGCTCGGATGGAATTTCGAGGTGAGACCAGATTCATCTGAATGTAGACTCCAAGATCTTTCCAACGAGTACTCACGGGCCCCGAGAAACCTTCTAGATCAAAAGTTATGTTCATTTGAATTAGGCGCTGTCCAGCAGTCCGAATCTGAGTCGAACTCGCGAATATGAGTTGGCTTGCGCTTGACGGTTCCACTTCTACACTTGAGCTCGCGTGGTTCTTCTCCATGGTTCCTAAGGACAAGAAAATCACAAGTCTTAGGAAGTATCGAATGCTCAGCGGAAATATTATTGACTCCTAAAAACGAGTTTACCTGATAGTTGAGTTGACGAGCACGTGCCCGAGTGATTGGACCTTGCCCATCATTCATGGAAGCAGTAAGAGGGGTGTTCATATCAATAGAAGTGATGTCCTCATCAACAGATATGGGATGTGTAGAAATGAGAGAACTTCAATTTATGCAATTAGAAGTATTTTACCAATCAAGGTCCGAGTGACAATCATGAGGCTGTGTTATTTCTTTAAGATAATTGCTCATAAGGTCATTGATACCAAGGACTAGATGCTCTGCAGGATGAGGTGGTGATGACTCTATGTCATCTTGAGATGTACTTTCCTCCATCGTTTTTTTGATATCATGGTCCATCTCATTATTTACATTGTGTGGGAGATAAAATATGTGTTGGCCCGTGTTCCTACGTAGCATGTACCCGTTTGAGAGGTTCATGGGAAATATCAAGTCCTATGTGTGGAATCAATCTCGGCCGGAGGGCAACATCATTGAAGGTTATGCAACCGAAGAGGCCATTGAGTTCTGTGTCGATTACATGGCTCAGATCAAACTGATAGGTGTGCCTCTATCTCACCATGAGGGGAGGCTCAAGGGTATCGGGACCATAGGAAGGAAAGCAATCACTCTAGATATGGATGTGTATGCTCAAGCCCATTTCACGGTCTTGCAACAAATGATTGAAATGTTGCCGTGTATTGACCAGCACAACGGTGTGCTTCGGCAACAGAATCAAGAGCGGCCAGATGTTTGGATCACGAGACAATACAAAAGTCGGTTCAACCAATGGTTGAATGAACGACTCACTAGGAGCTCATCAAGTGATATGGTAATATGGTTGTTAAAAGGGCCAGCATTTATAGTTATGATATGGCAAGGATATAACATAAACGGGTATACATTCTATACACAGGCTCAGGATGTAAAGAGCACTAACCAGAACAGTGGTGTCCATATAGATGCATTCAGTACCTATGGGTTGAGAAACTCCTACTATGGGTTCATAGAGGAGATTTGGGAGCTCGATTACGTGCTTTTCAAGATCCCCTTATTTCGGTACCGTTCGATCCATCTCCCACAGGTGAAGGTTGATAAGTGCATTGTCACTACTGTGGATCTCTAATGTGTTAGATACAAAGGCAAACCATTCATACTCGCTAACTAAGTTGTTCAACTTTTCTATGTAACCGACCAGGCAAATAAAAAGCGCCACGTAGTTCTTCATAGAAAAAGAAGGAATGTTGGAGTTGAGAATGTAGTGGACAAGGAAGAATACAATCAATTTGATAAATTGTCTACTTTCGAAAATGGTAGAGCCTGACAAAAGTCTTAGGAAGTATCGAATGCTCAGCGAAAATATTATTGACTCCTAAAAACGAGTTTACCTGATAGTTGAGTTGACGAGCACGTGCCCGAGTGATTGGACCTTGCCCATCATTCATGGAAGCAGTAAGAGGGGTGTTCATATCAATAGAAGTGATGTCCTCATCATCCTCCCCTTCTTGAATTGGAGTCGTCCTCGACTCAAGCTCATCTTCCACGCCCAAGCAAGGTCGCAAATCTGCAATGTTAAAGGTGGGGCTAACCCCAAAATCTGCAGGCAAGTCTAACTTATATGCATTATCATTAATACGTTCAAGCACTCTAAAAGGACCATCTGCACGAGGCATGAGTTTAGACTTTCTCAATTCAGGAAATCGTTCTTTACGCAAGTGTAACCACACAAGATCACCCGGTTCAAAAGTAATATGCTTGCGTCCTTGACTACCAGCAACTTTATATTTAGCATTCATAATCTCAATGTTCTCTTTAGTTGTCTCATGCATCTTACGTATGAAATCAGCACGTTGTTGCGCATCACAATTTACTTTTTCTGAAGCCGGAAGAGGCAACAAGTCGATAGGTGCACGAGGTATGAAACCATAAACAATTTCAAAAGGGCATTTCTTCGTGGTAGAATGCAGCGAACGATTATAAGCAAATTCCACATGAGGCAAACATTCCTCCCACATTTTTAAGTTCTTTTTAAGCACAGCCCTAAGCATAGTAGACAATGTTCTATTGACTACCTCAGTTTGTCCATCAGTTTGGGGATGACAGGTAGTGGAAAATAACAGTTTAGTTCCCAACTTTCCCCACAAGGTTCTCCAAAAATGACTAAGAAATTTAGCATCACGATCTGAAACTATCGTATTCGGAATACCATGCAAGCGAACAATTTCCTTAAAGAACAAATCAGCAACATGTGTAGCATCATCACTTTTATGACATGGTATAAAATGAGCCATCTTAGAGAATCTATCCACGACAACAAAAATACTATCCCTCCCCTTCTTTGTCCTAGGAAGCCCTAAAACAAAGTCCATAGAAATATCTTCCCAAGGTACGCTTGGAACAGGAAGAGGTATGTATAAACCATGAGGATTAAGTCGTGACTTAGCTTTTTGGCACGTGGTGCAGCGAGAAATGAAGCGTTCGACGTCACGCCTCATCTTTGGCCAATAAAAATGGTGGAACAGAATGTCCTCAGTCTTCTTCACGCCGAAGTGGCCCATCAATCCTCCTCCATGCGCCTCCTGTAACAACAAAAGACGAACGGAGCCAACAGGAATGCATAGCTTGCCAGCACGGTATATGAAACCATCATGCACAACAAATTTATTCCAACCCTTTCCCTCTTGACAATTTAGCAACACGTCTTTAAAATCAGCATCATGCACATATTGCTCCTTTATTGTCTCTAACCCAAAGATTTTGAAATCAAGTTGTGAAAGCATGGCATATCTCCTAGACAACGCATCAGCTATCACATTTTCTTTGCCCTTTTTATATTTAATGACATAGGGAAAAGATTCAATAAACTCAATCCACTTAGCATGTCTACGGTTCAGGTTGGTTTGACTTCGAATATGTTTCAAGGATTCATGATCAGAATGTATTACAAACTCTTTGGGCCATAAATAATGCTGCCATGTTTCCAAAGTTCGAACTAGAGCATATAATTCTTTATCATAGGTAGAATAGTTCAAACTAGGACCACTTAACTTTTCACTAAAGTAAGCAACAGGTTTTCCTTCTTGCATTAACACACCCCCAAGACCTATGCCACTAGCATCACATTCTAATTCAAAAATCTTGCCGAAATCAGGAAGTTGAAGCAAAGGGGCATGTGTTAACTTATCTTTGAGAGTGTCGAAAGCTTGTTGATGATTGGTGGCCCAAGTAAAAGGAACACCCTTCTTTGTAAGTTCATTCAATGGTGCAGTGAGGCTGCTGAAATCCCGAACAAAACGCCGATAGAAACCAGCGAGCCCGAGAAAACTCCGCACTTGTGTGACCGTTTTAGGAGGCGGCCAACTCTGGATAGCGATGATCTTGGCTTGATCAACCTCAATTCCCTGCGGAGTAACAACATAGCCAAGAAAACAAACTCGATCGGTGCAAAAGGTGCACTTTTCGAGGTTACCAAACAAACGTGCATCTCTCAAAGCAACAAAAACAGCACGTAAGTGTTCAAGATGTTCATCTAGTGACTTGCTGTAAATCAATATATCATCAAAGTAAACTACCACAAACTTACCAATGAAAGCACGTAAAACCTCGTTCATTAATCTCATGAAAGTGCTAGGGGCATTAGTTAAACCAAAAGGCATCACTAGCCACTCATATAACCCGAACTTAGTTTTAAATGCCGTCTTCCATTCATCTCCAAGTTTCATTCTAATTTGGTGGTATCCACTACGCAAGTCAACTTTAGAAAACATTGTAGAGCCACTTAATTCATCAAGCATGTCGTCTAACCTAGGAATAGGATGACGGTATCTAATGGTAATATTATTAATAGCTCTACAATCAACACACATACGCCACGACCCATCTTTCTTTGGAACCAAAAGTACAGGAACAGCACATGGACTAAGGCTCTCACGTACGTACCCTTTGTCAAGCAAGTCTCGCACTTGACGCTCAATCTCCTTAGTCTCCTCCGGGTTGGTTCGGTATGGCGCACGGTTGGGTAGGGAAGCTCCTGGAATCAAATCAATTTGATGTTCAATACCCCTAATTGGTGGCAGCCCTGGGGGTATCTCAGTAGGAAACACAATCTCAAATTCCTGCAAAAGGTTAGTGACAGCAGACGGCAAAGAGCTAGATATATCATCAAGTGAAAATAAAGCATCTTTGCATATCAAAGCATAGCATGGCATTTCATCATGACAAATTTCAGCAAGATCAGATTTGGTTGCAAGCATGACACAGCCCTTTAATTTAATTCCCTCGGTCCTAGAACTAGATGGCAACCTCTCTTTCTTAGGTGGGAAAACATCCTTCACTACTTGCTGATTTTCAGATTCATGTTCAAGTTCTTTCTTCTTATTTTCAGCTAGCTCTTTATCACAATTAGCAATTTCAGTGGGTGTCAAAGGTAGCAAAGTTATTTTCTTTCCTTTGTGCACAAGAGAGTATTTATTACTTCTACCATGATGAGTTGCATCGGTATCAAATTCCCATGGGCGACCTAATAAAAGTGAGCATGCTTGCATAGGTACTACATCGAAATCAGCAACATCATGATAGGAACCAATGGAAAATTGCACTCTCGCAGATTGTGTTACCTTCACCTTACCGCTGTTGTTGAACCACTGAATGTGGTATGGGTGAGGATGCGCACGTGTGGTCAAGCCAAGCTTCTTGACCAATCCTGAATCCACCAAGTTATTGCAGCTCCCGCCATCAATTATAACACGAACACGGCAATCCTTGACGATGAGGAACATCTGAAACAAATTATGACGTTGTAGCTTCTCCTCTTGCTCTCTTTGAGTGCTCAGTACTCGCTGCACAATTATGGTTCTATAACTCGCCGTAGCAGCGGCACCTAAAATCTCCTCACCATCACTATCTGTCTCATGATCATCATCATCACCTGCAAGGTTAGCTGCAAGAGCATATTCATCCTCAACATCACTAGCACTTACATAACCACCATCTTCTGTCGCAATGTACGCCCGCTGACTTGGGCAATCTCTCATGACGTGGCCCATCCCTTTACAACGGTGGCACACAATGCCCGTCGTACGGCCCGTGGAAGCAACCGATGAAGAGCTCTTTGCTGGTGCTTGCACACTAGTAGATTTGCTCGCCTCGGGTGCTCGTGATGGTGGTGGCAGTGCTGCTGAACGCGCCCTACTCACAGAGGGGGCAGCAGCTCGAAAAACAGGAGGTGGGGCTGTCTTGGGTTGCTCCTGTGTTGGTCTCGATGTAGACGTACCTCCAAAATTGCTCCTTGTCCTTTGTTGTCTACCCTGCAATTCTTTCTCTGCCAAACAAGCAAGCTGGAACAATCTATTGATATCATTATACTCTTTGTAATCAATTATGTCCTGAATTTCACGCCTTAATCCCCCATAAAAACGAGCCATCTTATCTTCCTCATCCTCTTCAACATTACAACGCAGCATGCCTATTTGCAGTTCTTGATAATATTCCTCAACAGATCTATTACCTTGGTCTAAGCGCTGCAATTTCTTACGCATTTCACGTTTAAAAGCAGGAGGAACAAATCTAGCACGCATAGCTACCTTCAATCTATCCCATGTATCAGGGGCTAAGCCAGAATTAACTACTTGAGTCCACCAAATGATAGCAAAATCTTTAAATTCACTAGTAGCTTGTCTGACTCTATGCACTTCAGGAACTAGATGGGCATTAAATTTTTGTTCAACTGTCATCTCCCAATCTAGATAAGTTTCAGTATCATAGGTACCCGCAAAAGATGGTATGGAAAATTTAACTTTAGCAAACGGGTCATCATGAACATGAGCATTGTGATACTGAAAATTATTGTTACCTCCCATACCATGACGGTTCTGATGAGGATGGTGTCGTGGCCGTGCAGCACCGGCGTCACGGTTTTGTCTCTCATTATCATCTCCCTCCTCATGATCTTGGCCTCCATTGTTTGGTGGCCGATTCACCATTCTTTCAAGGCGTGTAGTGAGTGTTGCAATGCTCTCATTGATGGAAAGTTGCATTGTATCCATCTTCCTATCGATGTCATCAGTAATGGCAGCGCGTTGTTCATCCAAAAGCGTCATGAGCTCTCCCTTTAAAACACACTCTTGCGCATCAGACGTCTCACCTGCCATGGTTAGTAGCAAACAAAAGACAACACAAAGGTATTATCCCTATCAACTACTAGGTGGCGAGAAGTAGAATCACACACTCTCAAGCGTCTTATCACACTCTTACAAGTGTTCTTACCAATGTAGCAGGTGGTACAACCGGTGGCTGGTTCGTGACACCGTGTCGAGCGTGGGTACGATTGCAAGAGGGAACCTGTTCTGATCAAGAGTAGGTGTAGCTTGGAAGGCACCATATGGTAGCAATGGAGAACAATCAGTTTATTTCAGAATTGCATAGAATTGAATTATAGTTCGTATCTAGCACTTAGCCTATGTTGCTGATCAACCAAGGATGGAAGAAGGCTAAGAATAAGTGTATGGCAAAGTGTAGGAGTGGTAAATACAAGATAATTCAATCCAATTCAATCTGGAATTGAAGAACACAAGGATTGACCCAAAACTGAAAACTTCAGATTTCTGTCCACTGGACAGCACGTTGGTAATTCGGCCGTAACATTTTGTCAGATGCCTCTTTTTCACTGATTTTTTTACTGTTTTCTGACGGCTTTTTCTACAGATTTTGTTTTGGGGCCAACTTCTGAATCCCAACACAGAAAATCGCACAAAAATCACAACTGCTGACTGTTGCAGATTCAGAACAGATAATTGGGTCAACTTTCACCGCACATATCTCTTAACTGCCTGGCTGGAATGACATGAAATTTTACAGATAGATGGATAAGGAATTTTTGAATCTAATGGCGGTGGTCCCACTCAAAAATAATCTCGGAATCAAAAGATATGATGTTTTTGGTGGCGGCTGCAGAGGAAGGAAAAATCAGCCGAAATTGGAAATTAGGGTTTGGGGTGGGGAATTTTTTTTTGTTTGGATTTTCAATAGAACAAAGATATGACCAGCAACTAGACAATACTATGACGGACACAAATTCAATTTAGCAAACCAAAACTAACAGATTGAAAGGCACAACGGGGTTTGGACAGCGGAAATTAACTCTTTTTGTGGGGCAATTTTTTTTCTGGACTATAGGAAATAAAAAACCAATCTACTCACTAGGGATACAAGAATTACCTCACGGGCAACCGTTGCTCTGATACCAACTGATGTGACGATGGCCCGATCTTCCGAGAGGTACTGATAAGTCGATTGTGGAGATCTCGACGTTGATGATCCAAAGGCTCCGACCAAAACAGATCGAACCCCTCGCAATCACTACACCACTGCTCCGTTGGTTATCAACCGTGCCGAACACGATTGACCTCGCCAAGAAGGCTATCTCCTGCAAGCGAATCGAGAACACAAGCAAGAGAGTAAAAGATGCAATCTGAAATTGCGAATAATGTTTAAGTTCACAAGTTGGGGTTCCTCAAACCGAACATGCGGCGAAACTGCTAAGCAGAATAAACTCTTAAGAAAAACCCGAGGAAAACTAAAGGGGTGCGACCTCCTTAAATAGGAGTGGGGGAGGCCGCACTTATCTAACAAAAGGGGATGTGGTACTATTCACGGGTACTATTCATGGGTACTATTCACGTGAACAGTACACCCACGATTAGTGCAGGCCCAAATAGTCTAAGTGTGATTACAAGGCCCAAGGCCCACTTTGACTCGGACTGGAAAAGTGACGCCACTTGTTTTGCAGTTTCTGATCGGCTCGGATGGAATTTCGAGGTGAGACCAGATTCATCTGAATGTAGACTCCAAGATCTTTCCAACGAGTACTCACGGGCCCCGAGAAACCTTCTAGATCAAAAGTTATGTTCATTTGAAGTAGGCGCTGTCCAGCAGTCCGAATCTGAGTCGAACTCGCGAATATGAGTTGGCTTGCGCTTGACGGTTCCACTTCTACACTTGAGCTCGCGTGGTTCTTCTCCATGGTTCCTAAGGACAAGAAAATCACAAGTCTTAGGAAGTATCGAATGCTCAGCGGAAATATTATTGACTCCTAAAAACGAGTTTACCTGATAGTTGAGTTGACGAGCACGTGCCCGAGTGATTGGACCTTGCCCATCATTCATGGAAGCAGTAAGAGGGGTGTTCATATCAATAGAAGTGATGTCCTCATCAACAGATATGGGATGTGTAGAAATGAGAGAACTTCAATTTATGCAATTAGAAGTATTTTACCAATCAAGGTCCGAGTGACAATCATGAGGCTGTGTTATTTCTTTAAGATAATTGCTCATAAGGTCATTGATACCAAGGACTAGATGCTCTGCAGGATGAGGTGGTGATGACTCTATGTCATCTTGAGATGTACTTTCCTCCATCGTTTTTTTGATATCATGGTCCATCTCATTATTTACATTGTGTGGGAGATAAAATATGTGTTGGCCCGTGTTCCTACGTAGCATGTACCCGTTTGAGAGGTTCATGGGAAATATCAAGTCCTATGTGTGGAATCAATCTCGGCCGGAGGGCAACATCATTGAAGGTTATGCAACCGAAGAGGCCATTGAGTTCTGTGTCGATTACATGGCTCAGATCAAACTGATAGGTGTGCCTCTATCTCACCATGAGGGGAGGCTCAAGGGTATCGGGACCATAGGAAGGAAAGCAATCACTCTAGATATGGATGTGTATGCTCAAGCCCATTTCACGGTCTTGCAACAAATGATTGAAATGTTGCCGTGTATTGACCAGCACAACGGTGTGCTTCGGCAACAGAATCAAGAGCGGCCAGATGTTTGGATCACGAGACAATACAAAAGTCGGTTCAACCAATGGTTGAATGAACGACTCACTAGGAGCTCATCAAGTGATATGGTAATATGGTTGTTAAAAGGGCCAGCATTTATAGTTATGATATGGCAAGGATATAATATAAACGGGTATACATTCTATACACAGGCTCAGGATGTAAAGAGCACTAACCAGAACAGTGGTGTCCATATAGATGCATTCAGTACCGATGGGTTGAGAAACTCCTACTATGGGTTCGTAGAGGAGATTTGGGAGCTCGATTACGTGCTTTTCAAGATCCCCTTATTTCGGTACCGTTCGATCCATCTCCCACAGGTGAAGGTTGATAAGTGCATTGTCACTACTGTGGATCTCTAATGTGTTAGATACAAAGGCAAACCATTCATACTCGCTAACTAAGTTGTTCAACTTTTCTATGTAACCGACCAGGCAAATAAAAAGCGCCACGTAGTTCTTCATAGAAAAAGAAGGAATGTTGGAGTTGAGAATGTAGTGGACAAGGAAGAATACAATCAATTTGATAAATTGTCTACTTTCGAAAATGGTAGAGCCTGACAAAAGTAGCTACATACGCGTCCATCATCATGAAGGGCTAATTTTTAAAGGAAATAAGCAAGTGGACTAATGAATGAAATGTTTATGTGACATATGTTCTGTATTTGTGTGTGCGTGTATATATATATATATATAACAGTGGTATCATGGTGCCTAGGCTCCATGATTGAGGCTTTCCATCTATGATTAAGACTTTCCATCCATGAATGATTCAACATGCTAAATCAATGACTTCCTTTCCAAATCGATGCTTTTTCGAATTAATGAATGTTAATGGGTTTGTGTGATATATTATATATCACTGCACTTGTATGCATCTAAAAGCAATCCAAAGGCAAAGAGGTTTAGTGCCTAGACACCATGGTGCCCCATTTCAACGTCCTATATATATATATGAGAATCTGTGATATATATGTGAATTTGCATTTATGTATATAAGAATGTGTGATATATATGTGAATATGCATTTATGTATATGAGAATGTGTGATATATCAGTAGGGAATATCACAGACAGTTTTAAAGTAAAACCATCTATGATATATATATTCACAGACGGTTCTATATTAAAATCGTTTGTGATGTTTTTATTATAGACGGTTTTAAATAAGAACCGTTTGTGATAATAAATATCACAGATAGTTCTTAAATAGAATTGTCTATGATTATTCACCTATATATATTGCGCAGTAGGGTTTGTCCCTACTGTACTGCCCACTAACGCCACCGCCTCGCCCCGAGCCCATCGCCCTCCTCCCGAGCCCGTCGCCACCTCCCTGACGCTGTCACCACTTCCCTCAACTCCAGTGGCTTTCCTCCCCCAAGCCCGCCACCCTCCTCCCTAGAGGTCATTGCCCTCCTCCTTCCGAGCCCGTTGCCACCTCCCCCGATGCCGTTGCTGTTGCCGCCTCCCCCAACTTTGGCGACCTTCCTCCCCTGAGGCCGTCGCCCTCCTCCTCCTTCCGATCCCGTAGCCGCCTCCCCCGACTCTGGCGACCCTCATAAGGTCTAGGATGGGGGACTTTGCATAATAGAATGTGGGCATTGTGAATGCTTGATTAGGATAACTTGTTAGATTGAGATCATTGTGACTAATGAGAGAGTATTCTGCTAGTATTGATTTATAATTACTTGATGAGGATAGCTTGTCAGATTGAGTATTTTGTGCATTATGTTAATTACAAATGCCCATGCTTGTGCTCAGTCTAGCATATTGCCCTTTGGCTTGATTACGTTGTTCATGTTGAGATATAATAGTTTGATCTCTATTCATTGCTCAGTTTAAAGCATAATTCCACCAGCATTTGAATGAAAAAATAAGCCTAATTGGATAATAAAATGAGCATATATTCTGGATTTTAGATATCATAGAGCAGGAATATATTATTGATATGAATGCGATTTACTTGAAGTAAATAGTTTTGACAAAATAACAATGCTGCTTGTCTTTAGATATTCAGTAAGGTAGTCTAAGTTCAAAGCCTGACTAATTAGACAATTTATCACATAAATACGTCATCGTACTCTAAATTCACCAAGAATTGGCTCAAGAATTTCTCACTTCTATTATGTTTTGAAGATGTCATCCACTCATTCTTCAACATCCTCGCCGGATGCATGTGATGCACCGTCCTCTAAAAAATCTCAAAAAGGAAGAGGACTATTGAAAAGGCCTGAGGGCCAGTTTACCATCACGGATGTCGATGCATCTGGGACCCCTCTCAATCCTCGCCAAGTAGTGTCCACATTCCGGAGAATAGTTGGAATAGTTGCACAGGAATGGATTGAGATCATGTTCGTTTCGTGGAAGAAGTGACTAAAGTTTAGAAAAGTCAGCTGCTGATAGAAGTTTTTTATCGTTCGAGATCTCGGAAGAACATCAGGCCTTCGTGCGATGACATACATTGCAAGCAACATGCAACGTGTGGAAGAACTTCAAGAGCCTACTTGTCAAGCAATACGTGGAGAAGGATTTAACATCTTCAACAAGTATCCATTCCTAGAACCGCAATGGCAAGAGTTTGTGGTGATGAAGATGACAGATAATTTTAGAAGTGAATGTGTGGTGTACCATCAGACCCAGATTTTTCAACCCAGAATCCTCTGTGATTTAGTGCACTATTCCCTGGATCAGTAGATGGTGCTCACATGTACATTGCTGCATCAACTCATACATCGCATAAACATACTGAACCATAATATTACATATCAGAGTTAAAATACACATGTCTGGTTACAGCTTATAAAAGGGTCGATCAGACCAAATACTTGCATTATAAAGGACAATATCGGAAAGCACAAGCAAAAGTAAGATCAACATCCATAGGCAAGCAACTGAGGGGTAAGTGTGTGCAACAGGTATTATCTAGGTCTAGATAATATGTGTGCACACAATCTCCATTAAGTCTACTTGTCTAGGACTCAAACTCGAAAAAGTCATCCTAGTTCCCTTCGTCGGCTCCTCCATCTAAGGCAGAGTGTCCTCGTAAGTGTAGTGGTTTTGGTTTCCTGTTTCTAAATTAGATAATGCGAGGGTGAGCGCAAATCCACCATGCTCCATAAGCCAATACACAGGATGCAATAGCTAACATACATGGCTTATCAAGGGAAGGCTCAGGTTATTTTATTTGCCATAAATTACTTTTAAACTACAATACATAAAAGTTTCCTGAGACTTGACAGTTTTAACTAAAAACAGATTTTATCAATGTATGAAAGAATGCAATAATAATAGCGATCCAGATTCCATCCACCATTATATTGTTTCTGCACCATATGCTAACCTTTCAGTGTTATAACTGTTTGCCTTATCACTGGGGTGACATCCAGAGCAACACAAATCAGGGCTTTTCACTACCCGCTACTTTTCCAATTCCACCCACAAAGTTTTTGAAATAGAACTATATCTGGCTAAGTTCCCATGTCCGCCTTTGACTGTGGGCACGGCTATTCGAATAGTTTTCACTCTGCAAAGTTTGTACACTTTACCCACAAGAGACAATCTACTCGTTGCTCCACACGATTCCTTAGTCATGTGGTTGAGTAGACCATCACAGTAACTTTTCAAAATATCTGGCCCCTTTTTCATCTCACCCTATGGGCTACTCCCACTTGTGGTGGGTCCCATACATTGTGCGGGATGTTAACCATTGATACTAGCGCATTTGGACTCCACTCTCCACAACGCGAGCACGACTAAGAAACTTCACCCTCCACTCGGTGTCCCTTTAGGCCTCCCCTTGCCCTTGCAATATTCCACTCCTTTTCCACTACCAGTGAGATGAATCCAGGAGTTAGATAGATTTACTTAGCCAAGTTGCAATTTGCAGACTTGTGGTTGTACTATTTTACATAGGAGGTCACGATAAGATTCAGTCCTTAGAGTTATTTGGGCAGTTCTATCACAATCCACACCTCGTGCTTCCACTGCACCACACCCCCGTACCATCCACCAAGATATTTAAGCAAGTTGGAGTATTTGGGAGCATAAAATAATCATATCAAAATATACCAGTCATTTCCACCCATTACTTCCAAAATCAGTTTCTCATGATTGAACGTGTTGCTTGGGGCATTTTGGTGCCCCCAAGTATCTAAGCAGTACTAAGCATGACGTATAATTATAGACTTATTTTTGAAAAGGTTACCATTATAAATTTTCTAGGGTGACAATGCTCAAATACTCAAACGTTTCAAAAGAGAATAATACTAACAAGTTAAATAATGGGCATATAACTAGAATCTTAAATCAAACATATATTTGCACATGAAATAATAGCATGCAATTTGATAATTTAAAATGAAAATAATTTGCAGAAAATGTAGGTTCAACATGATCAAAGTATTGACTTGCCTTGGTCGCAGTTGATTTGGTCTTGGTTCTCGTGAGTTTCTTCAACCTCTGCCTCTTCCTCTTGTGCCTCGTACGCAATTTTACATTGCGTGAACATTTGAATAAAATTGGTAAACCAAATAAATTCTCACAAAAATTCAAATAAAATTAAAAAATTATGGTTTTGGTTCCATTAGATAGGTATTGAATTTTGATGAATTTAGAAAGTTGTTTCACTATATTTGGAGTTAAGATGAATAAGTTATGCCCATTTGAAGTTATCTGTTTAAATAAATTAGAGATAAAAAAGAGAGAGAGAGAAATAGAGACTGACAGGTGGGGCCCTCGGCAATTTAATTTTTCTTTTATCTTTTTCTCTACTGACTCTCTGACATGTGGGACCGGGTACTGTTTTGGATTAAATGGTATGGCCCACATGTCAGTGAGCGTTTTAGGGTTAATAAACGTCATTAGCCTCTAATTAATCATCGGTTTAAATAAATTTCTGTGAACAGTAACACCCTTCTCTTTGCTGGCAAGGGAGGAGCTCGCCACCAGCAATAGAGGCGGTTGTCGGACGTGAGCATCCACACAATGGGTTGCTCATGCCCGTGCCCACCCGTAGGCGAAGCCTCGCCGACCAATTTGGCCAGGGCGACGGCCAGTGGCTCCCATGGCGGCAGCGGAATAGGGGAGGAGTGGATACAGTAGTTCATAGCAGTACAGTCTAATTACTCGATAGGAGAGCATCTAGGCGGGATCAGGAGACTACCTCGGGGGGTTGGCGTGGCTCGGGAGTGGCGGTGGTGGTCCGGCGGCGTGAGACGGTGACGAGCAGAGGAGGAGCATGGTGCCAATGAGGTGCAGGCGGTGAGAGGTCCGGCCAACGATAGGGATGGCGTCACGGTGCTCCAAGGCTGCTCCAATCGGATGGAATTGGCTCGGCGCGGCTCCAATTAGTAGCTACTCCTTTCAGCCAACGTTGGAGAAGATCAAGCCGCTGGCGAGCTAGAGGCGCGGGAAGGTCGATTCCTCGGGGTAGGAGGATGAGTGGAGAATGGCAGTGCTTCCTGGGGGGTGAGCCGGGGTTTATAGGTGGCGGAACAGGCTGTCGACGTGGGGGTGTTTGGCCGGTCATGGTGGAGGTGTGGCGTCGATGCGGGGCTACAAGCATGGGCGACGGGATGGCCAGCATGTGGGTGTGGATGCTCACTGACACCAGAACAGGGAGAGGTCAGGAGCTGAGGCGGGGATGCGACGGGAGCAGGCACGCACTGTGGCTGATGGAGGCAGCGCGCTCGAAGGGAATGGCGATGTGACGGGGCGGTGGAATGCCTCACGATGGTCAAGGAGTTTGTTGCAACGGCAGAGGTGCCCACTGTGGCTAACCTAGCATGTTTGGCATGGCAGTCGGGGTGGAGCTGTGTCTCGTCGTCCTTCGGCCAGGCAACGGTCAAATAACACGGCTGGGATGTGACGCCGCGCCCGTGGTGACTGTTGAAAATATAAGCACATGTAGGTTCAATTTATTCCATAAATTAATCATGACATCCTGCACGCACAATAACAGAACCATCACATGCATAAAAGATCTAGACATGTAAACCAGGAAACTGTACATGAACAGATCTAATACGGAGAACATTACTGTTACGTACCGATGGTTCTGTTCTGATCGGTTTGCCGATGTAGACGCCGCAGGCACGGTGAGGATGACACGAAGTCGATGACGATTCGCTGAAGCCGAACGACGAGGAAGACGAGCCAGAGCTACAGCGAGCAGTCGCGCAGAGCGCTTCCCAAAAACCTTATTCGCCCTCTCCCGGTGCAGGACTTCGAAGGCGACGGTTCCGGAGACCTGCTCTCCCGAACGACAGTGCACGCCGGCGGACGGGACGGAGTAGACTACGTGGGACGGCGCAGCACAATGGATGGAGGAGGCAAAACCCTAGATTGATTTTCGCATATTCTGTATGAAGGCGGCGGCTCCGTATTTATAGAAGACCAGGACGCGTGATCAAGACGCCTGCACGTTCTCCATAACTCGTAACCGAACCGGATTAGCAACCGTAACCGATCCGGATTCACCGCCACTCAAAACAGCAAAATAAAACTGCAAAAGGAAGCCGCGTCTGCGCAAGCACCTGGAGCGGATTTTGGCGGACCATTCACGCAGGTGCCGTGCGCCCACGCCGCCCGCCCTGCCCAGCCCAGCCCAGCCCGGCCCGGCGAGGCGAGGCGAGCGAGCGCGCGCGTGTTATCCTCTAGTTCTCTCCCACACATGCCTCAAGTGGCTAGGAGTGCACCATCCCTTTTAAGGTGGTCTTCCTCTCCTAGAACTAGCAATATGGTACTAAAGGTCACATGCATGCCTCCTTTGCATGAGTGGGCCTTTGAGATTTAATAGGAATTATTCTTATTATATGGGCTTGGCCCACATATAATCCAACAATCCCCCACCAGATCTCAAAGTCCCACAGAGATTTGCCTGAATTTCAATGTACTGTTTATATATCAGTATTTCGATGGAGACCGATTAAGGTTGAACATCCACCTAGAACTCCAAGCTACACTTACTCACAACTTGAACAATGGACTATGCCTTGAATTGCAAGTTTGGTGCAAGCAAGCTTCACTTAAAGACTTAACTGATACTAGGCCGCCAGTAGGCTACCCCTCGGTTGGAGCGTATAAGTCATACTCCTTGGTCTCTTCATGAGCTTAGTAGGAGATTACCCAAGATCTCCATAGACTGCGATTAACAGTCAGGCTCATATAGGTGTGTTCTTTCAAGAACGCTCTGCAGGATAGCGTCTTCGCTTCTAAAAGCCAATGGAACACATTAAGACCTTAGTCAACCTGCCTTGCAGTTTCTGAGAGTATTGCATCTTCACATAGAGAGGGTTGAAATTACTCTCCTCCAGTTAACTAATGGCTTGTTTTTCCCAGATCCTAATTCACGGGATCTCCGATCACATAGGTTGGGTTACTACCATAGATAACTCACATGGGTCTCATACCCATCTCCTTCGATGCACTATCTATCACATTCCGTGATAGTCCCTTTGTAAAGGGATCTGCCAGGTTTTTATCTGTTTGGATGTAATCCAAGGTTATAACTCCGGAGTTTCTCAATTTTCTGACAGACTTCAATCGTCTCTTAACATGCCTAGACGATTTCATATTATCCTTAGAACTGTTCACTTTAGCGATAACGGTTTGATTATCACAGTTCATAAGGATAGCTGGCACTGGCTTTTCCACCGTAGGTAGATCCATCAATAGATCTCGTAGCCATTCTGCCTCAACAATAGCAGTGTCTAGTGCCGCAAGCTCTGCTTCCATGGTTGACCTCGTCAAAATGGTCTGTTTGCAAGACCTCCATGAAACAGCACCACCACCAATAGTGAAAACATATCCACTAGTGGCTTTGATCTCATCAGCATCAGAGATCCAGTTGGAATCACTGTAACCCTCCAGCACCGACGGGTACCCAGTATAGTGAAGTCCAAAGTTCGAGGTACCTTTCAGATAGCGCAACACTCGCTCAAGCGCCTTCCAGTGATCATCTCCTGGGTTAGATGTAAACCGACTCAATTTGCTCACAGCAAAGGAGATGTCTGGCCTTGTTGCACTAGCTAGGTACATTAGTGAGCCAATTATCTGGGAGTATTCCAGCTGATTCCTAGCAATTTTCTTATTCTTACGAAGTAACACGCTAGGATCATAAGGTGTTGGAGAAGGCTTGCTGTCAGAAAAGCCAAAACGGCTCAAGACCTTTTCCACATAATGAGATTGCAAAAGTGTAATCCCATCCTCACCTCTAACCAATTTAATGTTTAGAATAACATCAGCCACTCCCAGATCTTTCATATCAAAGTTTTGAGACAAGTATGATTTGACCTCATTTATCACACTAATGTTTGTCCCAAAAATCAAGATGTCATCCACATACAAACATAGAATAACTCCCTCACCCCCACCATAACGATAGTATACACATTTATCTGCCTCATTGACAGCAAAGCCTGCAGATGTCAGTGTTCTATCGAACTTCTCATGCCACTGCTTAGGGGCTTGTTTCAGACCATACAAAGATTTCAACAGTTTTAACACCTTGCCTTTTTGACCTTCTACTACAAATCCATCAGGCTGTTCCATGTAAATTTCCTCATCCAGCTCTCCGTTAAGAAAAGCTGTCTTAACGTCCATTTGATGAATGAGAAGACCATGTGAGGCAGCCAAAGCAAGTAGTACTCGAATTGTGGTCAGTCTAGCAACAGGTGAGTAAGTGTCAAAGAAATCTTCGCCTTCTTTCTGAGTATAGCCCTTGGCAACAAGCCGAGCCTTATATTTTTCAATAGTACCATCAGGCCTAAGCTTCTTTTTGAACACCCACTTGCACCCTACAGGTTTGCACCCATAAGGTTTATCTGTCAGCTCCCAGGTTCCATTAGCGATAATGGAATCCATTTCACTACGGACAGCCTCCTTCCAGTAGTCTGCATCAGGGGATGCATACGCTTCTGAAATAGACTTGGGAGTGTCGTCCACAAGGTACACAGTGAAATCATCACCAAAGGATTTGAATATCCTTTGTCTCTTGCTCCTTCTAGGAGCTCCACTGTCATCCTCCTCATTGACAAGTTCATGTGTATGTTCAAAAGGTTCAGGTGATGTGATTGAACTGGGAATTATTTCAGAAGGTTGACTAGTAGTGTTATGTGTATCCTTCATAGGAAAAATATTCTCAAAGAATGTTGCATCTCGAGACTCCATAATTGTACCAACATGCATGTCAGGTACCTCAGTTTTAACTATCAAAAATCTATAGGCAATGCTATGATTAGCATATCCCAGAAAAACGCAGTCCACAGTTTTAGGTCCAAGCTTGCGTTTCTTAGTTATTGGCACATTAACTTTCGCCAAGCACCCCCATGTACGCAAGTAAGAAAGTGATGGTTTTCTCCCAATCCATACCTCGTATGGTGTTTTGTCCTTATTTCTGTTAGGAACTCTATTTAATACGTGATTAGACGTTAGCAAAGCCTCCCCCCACCATGCCTTAGGTAATCCCGCAGTATCTAACATGGCATTCACCAAGTCAGTCAACGTGCGGTTTTTCCTTTCGGCAATCCCATTTGACTCGGGGGAATAAGGAGGCGTCCTCTCATGTATAATGCCATGTTCCTCACAAAATAAGTCAAATTCGTTTGAGAAATACTCTCCACCACGATCTGACCTAAGTCTTTTTATCTTTCTATTTAACTGGTTTTCAACTTCTGCCTTATAGATTTTAAAATAGTCTAAAGCCTCATCTTTCGTTTTCAATAAATACACATAACAGAACCTAGTTGCATCATCAATCAATGTCATGAAATATCGTTTTCCACCCTTCGTCAACACGCCATTCATCTCAGAAAGATCTGAATGCAGGAGTTCTAGTGGTGCCAAGTTTCTCTCCTCGGCAGCCTTGTGAGGCTTACGAGGTTGCTTTGATTGCACACAGCTATGGCATTTAGAACCTTTGGTGATGGGAACGTTTGGAATTAAATTCATACTGGAAAGCCGAGACATCAAACCAAAATTAATATGACATAGACGTGAGTGCCAAACATTAGCCTCATCATCCACACTGCCACAAATATGGTTTACAGTCTTATTGCAGAAATCTGATAGGGAAAAGCGGAACAAGCCTCCGCACTCATAGCCTTTACCAATAAAATGTCCATGTTTAGACACGACTACTTTATTAGACTCAAATACCAACTTAAGCCCGTCTCTACATAAACGGGAGCCACTAACGAGATTCTTGTCTATAGAAGGGACATGCTGCACGTTCTTCAGCTGCACGATCTTTCCCGAAGTAAACTTCAGATCTACCGTGCCAACACCATGAACAGTAGCATGTGACCCATTCCCCATTAGGACGGAGGAATCTCGGGCGACCTGATAAGAAGAAAACAACGAAATATCAGCACACACATGTACATTAGCTCCTGTATCAATCCACCAATTGGTAGATTGACTAACTGAAAGAACAGTAGGTAAATTACCATACCCAGTCCCATCTCCAGTCTTGCCAATGGTCACGTTGACAGACTTAGAAGTCTGTCCTGCAGGTGCCTTCTTTCCTTTGCGTTGTGGGCACTTCTTGGCCATGTGACCAGGCTCACCGCACACGAAGCAAGTTCTATCATCCTGATTGTTGTTGTTCTTCTTCTTCTTGAAGTTGGTTGTCTGTTGGGCTTTAACAAATTTCCCTTTGTTCTTGCTTGAGGGTTTCTGTACCACATTGGCACTAGACTGCCCTCCATCACCCTTAGACACAGCGTCCTTTTCCCGAGCTTTCTCCTCAATTTCAAGAGACCCAATCAGATTCTCAATAGAGTATTCTTGTCTCTTGTGTTTGAGTGCTGTTCCGAAATTCCTCCATGAAGAAGGTAATTTCGCAATAATACATCCAGCCACAAACTTGTCGGGTAAGGCACACTTCAGGAGTTCGAGTTCCTTGGCAATGGCCTGTATCTCATGAGCCTGATCTACTACAGAACGGTTATCAACCATCTTGTAGTCATGAAATTGCTCCATGACATACATGTCATTGCTGGCATCAGTAGCACCGTATTTGGAATTTAGCGCATCCCATAACTCCTTCGCGTCTGTCATGTGCATATACACCTCGCACAGACGGTCAGCAAGAACACTAAGAATGCATCCAACAAAGAGAGTAGTGGCAGTCTCGAATTCTTTCTGCTTTTCAGCATCAAGAACACCTTCAGGCTTGCCATTACTAACCCAGAATACATTCATAGCAGTAAGCCACAGAGTGACCCTGATCTGCCATCTCTTAAAGTGCACACCGGAGAACTTATCCGGCCTCAGTGCATCGGCAAATCCAGCCATAGTAAAACCACAGTGCCTACAATAAGGTTTTTGGATTGTTGAAAATATAAGCACATGTAGGTTCAATTTATTCCATAAATTAATCATGACATCATGCACGCACAATAACAGAACCATCACAGGCATAAAAGATCTAGACATGTAAACCAGGAAACTGTACATGAACAGATCTAATACGGAGAACATTACTGTTACGTACCGATGGTTCTGTTCTGATCGGTTTGCCGATGTAGACGCCGCAGGCACGGTGAGGATGACACGAAGTCGATGACGATTCGCCGAAGCCGAACGACGAGGAAGACGAGCCAGAGGTACAACGATTAGTCGCGCAGAGCGCTTCCCAAAAACCTTATTCGCCCTCTCCCGGTGCAGGACTTCGAAGGCGACGGTTCCGGAGACCTGCTCTCCCGAACGACAGTGCACGCCGGCGGACGGGACGGAGTAGACTACGTGGGACGGCGCAGCACAATGGATGGAGGAGGCAAAACCCTAGATTGATTTTCGCATATTCTATATGAAGGCGGCGGCTCCGTATTTATAGAAGACCAGGACGCGTGATCAAGACGCCTGCACGTTCTCCATAACTCGTAACCGAACCGGATTAGCAACCGTAACCGATCCGGATTCACCGCCACTCAAAACAGCAAAATAAAACTGCAAAAGGAAGCCGCGTCTGCGCAAGCACCTGGAGCGGATTTTGGCGGACCATTCACGCAGGTGCCGTGCGCCCGCGCCGCCCGCCCTGCCCAGCCCAGCCCAGCCCGGCCCGGCCCGGCGAGGCGAGGCGAGCGAGCGCGCGCGTGTTATCCTCTAGTTCTCTCCCACACATGCCTCAAGTGGCTAGGAGTGCACCATCCCTTTTAAGGTGGTCTTCCTCTCCTAGAACTAGCAATATGGTACTAAAGGTCACATGCATGCCTCCTTTGCATGAGTGGGCCTTTGAGATTTAATAGGAATTATTCTTATTATATGGGCTTGGCCCACATATAATCCAACATAAGTCATACTTCTTGGTCTCTTCATGAGCTTAGTAGGAGATTACCCAAGATCTCCATAGACTGCGACTAACAGTCGGGCTCATATAGGTGTGTTCTTTCAAGAACGCTCTGCAGGATAGCGTCTTCGCTTCTAAAAGCCAATGGAACACATTAAGACCTTAGTCAACCTGCCTTGCAGTTTCTGAGAGTATTGCATCTTCACATAGAGAGGGTTGAAATTACTCTCCTCCAGTTAACTAATGGCTTGTTTTTCCCAGATCCTAATTCACGGGATCTCCGATCACATAGGTTGGGTTACTACCATAGATAACTCACATGGGTCTCATACCCATCTCCTTCGATGCACTATCTATCACATTCCGTGATAGTCCCTTTGTAAAGGGATCTGCCAGGTTTTTATCTGTTTGGATGTAATCCAAGGTTATAACTCCGGAGTTTCTCAATTTCCTGACAGACTTCAATCGTCTCTTAACATGCCTAGACGATTTCATATTATCCTTAGAACTGTTCACTTTAGCGATAACGGTTTGATTATCACAGTTCATAAGGATAGCTGGCACTGGCTTTTCCACCGTAGGTAGATCCATCAATAGATCTCGTAGCCATTCTGCCTCAACAATAGCAGTGTCTAGTGCCGCAAGCTCTGCTTCCATGGTTGACCTCGTCAAAATGGTCTGTTTGCAAGACCTCCATGAAACAGCACCACCACCAATAGTGAAAACATATCCACTAGTGGCTTTGATCTCATCAGCATCAGAGATCCAGTTGGAATCACTGTAACCCTCCAGCACCGACGGGTACCCAGTATAGTGAAGTCCAAAGTTCGAGGTACCTTTCAGATAGCGCAACACTCGCTCAAGCGCCTTCCAGTGATCATCTCCTGGGTTAGATGTAAACCGACTCAATTTGCTCACAGCAAAGGAGATGTCTGGCCTTGTTGCACTAGCTAGGTACATTAGTGAGCCAATTATCTGGGAGTATTCCAGCTGATTCCTAGCAATTTTCTTATTCTTACGAAGTAACACGCTAGGATCATAAGGTGTTGGAGAAGGCTTGCTGTCAGAAAAGCCAAAACGGCTCAAGACCTTTTCCACATAATGAGATTGCAAAAGTGTAATCCCATCCTCACCTCTAACCAATTTAATGTTTAGAATAACATCAGCCACTCCCAGATCTTTCATATCAAAGTTTTGAGACAAGTATGATTTGACCTCATTTATCACACTAATGTTTGTCCCAAAAATCAAGATGTCATCCACATACAAACATAGAATAACTCCCTCACCCCCACCATAACGATAGTATACACATTTATCTGCCTCATTGACAGCAAAGCCTGCAGATGTCAGTGTTCTATCGAACTTCTCATGCCACTGCTTAGGGGCTTGTTTCAGACCATACAAAGATTTCAACAGTTTTAACACCTTGCCTTTTTGACCTTCTACTACAAATCCATCAGGCTGTTCCATGTAAATTTCCTCATCCAGCTCTCCGTTAAGAAAAGCTGTCTTAACGTCCATTTGATGAATGAGAAGACCATGTGAGGCAGCCAAAGCAAGTAGTACTCGAATTGTGGTCAGTCTAGCAACAGGTGAGTAAGTGTCAAAGAAATCTTCGCCTTCTTTCTGAGTATAGCCCTTGGCAACAAGCCGAGCCTTATATTTTTCAATAGTACCATCAGGCCTAAGCTTCTTTTTGAACACCCACTTGCACCCTACAGGTTTGCACCCATAAGGTTTATCTGTCAGCTCCCAGGTTCCATTAGCGATAATGGAATCCATTTCACTACGGACAGCCTCCTTCCAGTAGTCTGCATCAGGGGATGCATACGCTTCTGAAATAGACTTGGGAGTGTCGTCCACAAGGTACACAGTGAAATCATCACCAAAGGATTTGAATATCCTTTGTCTCTTGCTCCTTCTAGGAGCTCCACTGTCATCCTCCTCATTGACAAGTTCATGTGTATGTTCAAAAGGTTCAGGTGATGTGATTGAACTGGGAATTATTTCAGAAGGTTGACTAGTAGTGTTATGTGTATCCTTCATAGGAAAAATATTCTCAAAGAATGTTGCATCTCGAGACTCCATAATTGTACCAACATGCATGTCAGGTACCTCAGTTTTAACTATCAAAAATCTATAGGCAATGCTATGATTAGCATATCCCAGAAAAACGCAGTCCACAGTTTTAGGTCCAAGCTTGCGTTTCTTAGTTATTGGCACATTAACTTTCGCCAAGCACCCCCATGTACGCAAGTAAGAAAGTGATGGTTTTCTCCCAATCCATACCTCGTATGGTGTTTTGTCCTTATTTCTGTTAGGAACTCTATTTAATACGTGATTAGACGTTAGCAAAGCCTCCCCCCACCATGCCTTAGGTAATCCCGCAGTATCTAACATGGCATTCACCAAGTCAGTCAACGTGCGGTTTTTCCTTTCGGCAATCCCATTTGACTCGGGGGAATAAGGAGGCGTCCTCTCATGTATAATGCCATGTTCCTCACAAAATAAGTCAAATTCGTTTGAGAAATACTCTCCACCACGATCTGACCTAAGTCTTTTTATCTTTCTATTTAACTGGTTTTCAACTTCTGCCTTATAGATTTTAAAATAGTCTAAAGCCTCATCTTTCGTTTTCAATAAATACACATAACAGAACCTAGTTGCATCATCAATCAATGTCATGAAATATCGTTTTCCACCCTTCGTCAACACGCCATTCATCTCAGAAAGATCTGAATGCAGGAGTTCTAGTGGTGCCAAGTTTCTCTCCTCGGCAGCCTTGTGAGGCTTACGAGGTTGCTTTGATTGCACACAGCTATGGCATTTAGAACCTTTGGTGATGGGAACGTTTGGAATTAAATTCATACTGGAAAGCCGAGACATCAAACCAAAATTAATATGACATAGACGTGAGTGCCAAACATTAGCCTCATCATCCACACTGCCACAAATATGGTTTACAGTCTTATTGCAGAAATCTGATAGGGAAAAGCGGAACAAGCCTCCGCACTCATAGCCTTTACCAATAAAATGTCCATGTTTAGACACGACTACTTTATTAGACTCAAATACCAACTTAAGCCCGTCTCTACATAAACGGGAGCCACTAACGAGATTCTTGTCTATAGAAGGGACATGCTGCACGTTCTTCAGCTGCACGATCTTTCCCGAAGTAAACTTCAGATCTACCGTGCCAACACCATGAACAGTAGCATGTGACCCATTCCCCATTAGGACGGAGGAATCTCGGGCGACCTGATAAGAAGAAAACAACGAAATATCAGCACACACATGTACATTAGCTCCTGTATCAATCCACCAATTGGTAGATTGACTAACTGAAAGAACAGTAGGTAAATTACCATACCCAGTCCCATCTCCAGTCTTGCCAATGGTCACGTTGACAGACTTAGAAGTCTGTCCTGCAGGTGCCTTCTTTCCTTTGCGTTGTGGGCACTTCTTGGCCATGTGACCAGGCTCACCGCACACGAAGCAAGTTCTATCATCCTGATTGTTGTTGTTCTTCTTCTTCTTGAAGTTGGTTGTCTGTTGGGCTTTAACAAATTTCCCTTTGTTCTTGCTTGAGGGTTTCTGTACCACATTGGCACTAGACTGCCCTCCATCACCCTTAGACACAGCGTCCTTTTCCCGAGCTTTCTCCTCAATTTCAAGAGACCCAATCAGATTCTCAACAGAGTATTCTTGTCTCTTGTGTTTGAGTGCTGTTCCGAAATTCCTCCATGAAGAAGGTAATTTCGCAATAATACATCCAGCCACAAACTTGTCGGGTAAGGCACACTTCAGGAGTTCGAGTTCCTTGGCAATGGCCTGTATCTCATGAGCCTGATCTACTACAGAACGGTTATCAACCATCTTGTAGTCATGAAATTGCTCCATGACATACATGTCATTGCTGGCATCAGTAGCACCGTATTTGGAATTCAGCGCATCCCATAACTCCTTCGCGTCTGTCATGTGCATATACACCTCGCACAGACGGTCAGCAAGAACACTAAGAATGCATCCAACAAAGAGAGTAGTGGCAGTCTCGAATTCTTTCTGCTTTTCAGCATCAAGAACACCTTCAGGCTTGCCATTACTAACCCAGAATACATTCATAGCAGTAAGCCACAGAGTGACCCTGATCTGCCATCTCTTAAAGTGCACACCGGAGAACTTATCCGGCCTCAGTGCATCGGCAAATCCAGCCATAGTAAAACCACAGTGCCTACAATAAGGTTTTTGGATTGTTGAAAATATAAGCACATGTAAGTTCAATTTATTCCATAAATTAATCATGACATCATGCACGCACAATAACAGAACCATCACAGGCATAAAAGATCTAGACATGTAAACCAGGAAACTGTACATGAACAGATCTAATACGGAGAACATTACTGTTACGTACCGATGGTTCTGTTCTGATCGGTTTGCCGATGTAGACGCCGCAGGCACGGTGAGGATGACACGAAGTCGATGACGATTCGCCGAAGCCGAACGACGAGGAAGACGAGCCAGAGCTACAGCGAGCAGTCGCGCAGAGCGCTTCCCAAAAACCTTATTCGCCCTCTCCCGGTGCAGGACTTCGAAGGCGACGGTTCTGGAGACCTGCTCTCCCGAACGACAGTGCACGCCGGCGGACGGGACGGAGTAGACTACGTGGGACGGCGCAGCACAATGGATGGAGGAGGCAAAACCCTAGATTGATTTTCGCATATTCTGTATGAAGGCGGCGGCTCCGTATTTATAGAAGACCAGGACGCGTGATCAAGACGCCTGCACGTTCTCCATAACTCGTAACCGAACCGGATTAGCAACCGTAACCGATCCGGATTCACCGCCACTCAAAACAGCAAAATAAAACTGCAAAAGGAAGCCGCGTCTGCGCAAGCACCTGGAGCGGATTTTGGCGGACCATTCACGCAGGTGCCGTGCGCCCGCGCCGCCCGCCCTGCCCAGCCCAGCCCAGCCCGGCCCGGCCCGGCGAGGCGAGGCGAGCGTGCGCGTGTTATCCTCTAGTTCTCTCCCACACATGCCTCAAGTGGCTAGGAGTGCACCATCCCTTTTAAGGTGGTCTTCCTCTCCTAGAACTAGCAATATGGTACTAAAGGTCACATGCATGCCTCCTTTGCATGAGTGGGCCTTTGAGATTTAATAGGAATTATTCTTATTATATGGGCTTGGCCCACATATAATCCAACAGTGACGCGGGCGGAGCTGCAGCTGACTGCAGTGGTATGAGCGCGGAGGCATGCTGGTGACCAGTGGTCTGAGCATAGCGTGGCGGGGAGGCGAGCTGCCACGATGGCCTGGCGAGGAGGAGCTTCGGCCATGGCCGGGTGCTAGCGAGGGGGAAGGAGGAAGAAGAGCTGGCCCGGTGGCTGGCTAGGGCCGCGCCGAAAAGGCTTGCTTTTCTTTCTTTCTTTTCTTCTTCTTTTTATTTATTTATTTGTTATTATTTTTTTTGCCCAATGCACATTTCTAGATTTTTATTAATCCCCTATAGCCATCTTTATTTAACAAATTTTTCACCCTTGCATATTTTCGCCTTTTTGAGTTTTTGCTAACTAATTCCAAGTGATTTTCTGACCCTAAATTTTGGATCATCTTTTCAGATTCGTATTTAATTTGAAATTTTACTCTCTATTAATTTTACCTTTCTTTCGGAGTTTTATTTTTATAATTTTCTTCTTTGTTGGAACCTCAACCAAAATCCAAGGAAAATCCATTAAAAATCCAAATGTCAAGAAGATGCATTTCTGCAATAGAGGCAGGAGGATGAGCAGGCAATCCTATGGGAGACCTCCCTTTCATTTGTCAGGATCCCTGATGAGCACTCCTGAAAACTGGATAAGAGCAAGGTCATCTATCGTGTCTCAGGGCCATCTCCTTTCGAAACCCCACAAACGAGGAAGTGTCCCACCGCTTGGAAGCGCTAAGTATAGAATCTTCCCAAGGCTCAATTGAGGCAGCTAAGGAGAGAGATTTTACTCTTTGCTACCCTAGGAAATAAGGAGCACCTTCTCTGCTACCCTAGGAAATAAGAAGCACATGGGTAGCATGAGAGGCCTTGATCTTTATGTTTCTTGGAAACATAGCTTCCCAGAGGACTCCGATGCTTATCGGAGTAGAAGGAGAGACAAAGCCGAGCATGAGGCACAGCTACGAGAGGACATTACAGGAAAAATCAAAGATAAGATGCAAAGGTTGGTCAAGGATGAGATGCAAAGGTATAAGGAAAATCAGCAGGAAGCCCCCGCCGCTCCTGTACTAGGCAGCCCCCAACCGTCAGAGTAACTGCGCGTCCAACTCTACCTCAAAAAGTGACCACCAATTTCCTGTCAATGACATACTGGTAATAATTATTATCTCTGGAATGCTCGATGCATTGATAGGCCTGTTGGAGTAGCAAATTTGTATCATTACATAGGTGGCTATGAAGTACAAGCTTCAAGTGAGATATACCTCTATTGCCCTGTGCGCTGCTTGGAGCTAGGCATCCATTCAGGCCTCGGGCCTTGGTGCACGATATATCTCTATCACCAGATTTCACAAAAGTGAATGTGGACGGTGTTTATGCCAATTTCGAGATCATCCCGCTACAGATGCCCCTCAACACCGAGGTCATTACTCTAGGGTAAGACATTGGAACATTCATCTAGTGGCCCAAGAGCGCCATCTGCCTAGAGGCACCTGCACCTGTGCCAAGTCCACGAGAGCCATCTGCACCGGTGTTAAGTCCACTCGATCTACCTGCACTGGTGAAAAGTCCACAGGATATATCTGCACCAGTGCCAATTCCTCAAGCGCGATTCACACCATCTCTACTGCATAGACACAACAAGGGCACAGTGCATCTACATCTCATGCCCAGTGAACTACCGTGAGGTCGACCTACAATCGAGGTGGCAAGGGCAAACCGAAGAAAATGGATGATAAGATCCCCAACTTGCCGTTGGCCGAACAATTCATGCTAGGTGAGTCGTTGGTTGTCCCAAAAGAGTGCCCTCTAACTCTAGGACTATCTTATCAGAGATTGCATATGTATTACATGGAACAAGCCAATAAGCCAGAGGAACAACGGTGCTGGGTGTCAATGTCTAGTTCCTACCACATCATCTACAGCACAATATTCATGATTGTATCTTCACGGTGACCTTCGAGGACTTATTCTTTCTCTTCACACTCGACGCCTCATTCATTTGATGTTGGACGCTATAAGTTTGTACAATCGTGGTCTACATTTATGTAATGCTGATAAATATCATATATAACTCATTGCTTTTGTGTGTGTCTATATATATACACACACATAGTGAGTGAAGCCAGATTAACGAAATCATTGGTTGATTTCCTCGACCCACACTTGGTCGCCATGGATATCATCAAGGAGAATGCATCATTCATCGAGAATTACATTACAAAGGCATTGAAGGTTCACTGCAACAAGGAATTCATACTTGTGGCCTACAACAGGGGTAAGTGCTACATTAGTGGCTATACTTGTTGATCGTACTTTATAAGCAACACGAACTTAGGTTTAATGACAATGGTATACCTGTGTAAGTTTCACTGGATTCTAATTGTAATTATACCAAAATAGAATA
This sequence comes from Dendrocalamus latiflorus, assembly GCA_017311315.1. Taxonomy (NCBI): domain Eukaryota; kingdom Viridiplantae; phylum Streptophyta; class Magnoliopsida; order Poales; family Poaceae; genus Dendrocalamus; species Dendrocalamus latiflorus. Next base: position 15,167,631 of record CM029650.1, on the reverse strand, counting down.
GGGTAATATACCTTGATTCCTTAAAAAAGAATAAAACCGACTACACAGTTGTCCAACAAGTAATCGACAGGTAAACATATTTCCTCCATAGATAACTCTATTGTAGTCTTTCCTTCTTCCCAATGACTAAGGCTATCTTTTTAGAATCACATAGGTCATTTATCATGTATGTTGCAAAGGTATGAAAATCCAAGGAGGGATCGTCGCCCTACAACACATTCTAGGTTTCCCGATATTTGCTAGTACACATTAATCCTATGCAACACTTTGTAGTAAGCCTCTCGAACTAACAAATTCTATTTTTGTAGTGCCACTAGTAGCCGTCGGGCAACAACACCTGTGGATTCTATGTTTGCTACAACATGCAACTACCCGTCGGTTCTGCAAAGAACAATCCTAAGGTTTGTCAATATTGCGATAATTATTTCATACTTATTAATTTATATATATATATATATATATATATATATATATATATATCTATATATCTATATATATATGCATGACATTGATCTTTATATCGACAGGTTCCATCCATCACTACAGCTCTATTAGAACAGGTCGACCTCAAACGTATTTGAGGACAGTATACGTACTTATTAATGTCTAAAGTCATAAAAGAAAATGGGGAGTTCCACAATGTAGAATGAATTTCAGTGGGATAAGATTGAGCTTAATTTTTCATGTGTGTATTTATATTTCATTTCTGTTAATTGATTTGTGAAATGGATGTTCTTGTTTCTGAAATAAATGATGTGAATTGGATGCTTATATACTGTGTTGATCTGCTTGTTTCAGAGGGCATGGCTAGCATTTCCTGAGGCTAGCCAACAAAAAGAAATAGATTTAGAAACAAAAAAGAATATCACGGACGGTTATTAACTCAGTCATTTGTGATAGTTACTATCACAGATGGTTTGTAGTAGAAACCGTCTGTGATATTAATATATCATAGATGGTTTGTAGTTAAAACTATATATGATAAATCATATATCACAGATGATTTTTACTACAAACCGTTTATGATAGTCTGCATCATAGATGGTTCAAAAGCTGTCTGTGATGACCTCATATTAGTACTGACCCATAAACTCAAATGGCTCATGAAAGCATTTGTGATGACGTTTTTGAACCGTCTATGATGACCTATTGTGCACTAGTGAAGGCTTTGCTCCTTGTCATCGTAGGATGCGCCTGCCTAGGTGGTAGCACTGTCCTAGCAGCACATGAGTTGGGTGACGCGGCCATGGTGGATAGGCATGAGCAGTGGATGGTGCAGTATGGCTGTGTCTACAAAGACACTGCTAAGAAGAGACGATGGTTTGAGGTGTTCAAGGCCGTTCGTCACCTTCATCGAGTCATTCAACACTAGGAATCACAAATTCTGGCTCAGCGTTAATCAGTTCGCTGACCTCTCCAACGACGAGTTCAGGGCAACCAAGAACAACAAGGGCTTCAATCCTAGTGGTGTTAGGGTTCCAACTGAGTTCAAGTACGAGAATGTGAGCACTGATGCACTTCCTGCAACCATGGACTGGAGGACCAAGGGTGCTGTCACTCCTATCAAGGACCAAGGCCAATGTGGTAAGGAGATTTAGGTAGATAGATGTGTCATATCTTGCTTCTGTGACAATGGTGATGATATCTAGCTCAACATGATTGCAGGCTGCTGTTGGGCGTTTTCGACTGTGGCTACAATGGAGAGCATCATGAAGCTGAGAACTATTAAACTCATCTCGTTGTCAGAGAAAGAGCTAGTTGACCGCGACATCCACGGCGTGGACCATGGCTGTGAGGGAGGCGAGATGGAAGATGCCTTCAAGTTCATCATCAAGACGATGGCCTCACCACTGAGGCGAACTACCCGTACACGGTAGAAGAAGGCAAGTGCATGACCAGCAAGGCGGCCAATAACACCATGACCACCAAGGGGTACGAGGATGTGCCGGCCAACGATGAGTCCACCCTCATGAAGGCCGTCGTTAGCCAGCCTGTCTCAGTGGCGGTGGATGGAGGTGACAAGACGTTTCAGTTCTACTCTAATGGTGTGATGACTGGCTCCTGCGGCACCAACTTGGACCACGGGATTGCCGCGTTGGATATGGCAAGGCGAGCAATGGCACCAAGTATTGGGTAATGAAGAACTCATGGGGGCATGACATGGGTTGAGAGTGGGTACTTGAGAATGGAGAAGGACATTGTTGAGAAGAGGGGCATGTGTGGCCTAGCCATGTTGGGGAATTTGCCTAGGGTCTAGACAAGCAATGAACTTGAACTTTGAGATCACGCACGTGAATACGAGTAAACATAGATAGATCTTTGGCGACGCAATGCAATGTAATGCATCTGCATCCTTTTCCTCTTTTTTATATAGGGAAGCAACATACAAGACTTTGGAACCAACGCGACATACCACACTGAGAATCCGACTCAGAAACATCCCGATCTTCCTTTTTATGACCACTCTGAATCCTAATCAGACTCTGACTCCTGACTCCTTATGACTATGACTACTATAGTGTTCTTATGACTTACAGCTGCAACAGTGCTTTTACGACTATGCCTGCTACAGTACTTTTACAACTTACGACCACTATAGTGCTCAAACATGTTCATAGACTGTCGTGGTCGTAAAACGTTGTCATAGTATGCCGTGGTCATAGAACTGAAGATAACTAGATTAACTTCAACAATCTCCTCATTAATCTTGTTGTCTTCTGTCGATGTTTCACACACTGATCTCCCTCATCTCCATGAACTTCATTCTTCCAAGTGATTTGGGCAGGATGTCTATGAGTTGGTCTTCTATGCAAACATGCTACACTTCTATCACCCCTGATTCCACACATTCTCTTATGTAATGGAACCGAGTGTCAATGTGTTTGCTTCTCTCATGGTAGACTGGGATCTTGCACAACACAATTGCAGATTGATTGTCAAACTTCAAGGTTACCATCTTAAACTTCGTCTTCAACATGTCAACCAACAATCATCCCAGCTATACCCCTTGACATGCTGCCGCACAAGCTGCAATGTATTCATCTTCACACGAGGATAAAGTAATCACCTTCTACTTCTAAGAACACCAACTGATTGGGTTTGACCCAAGGAAAAACATCATGCTCGAAGTACTTTTTCAGTCATCCATATCACCGGCTAAATCACTGTCCGAGTAACCGATCAGCCCCAAACCTTCTTTCTTCCTCTCATAGACACACCCGTAACTCAATGTTCCTTTTATGTACCTCAGGATGTATTTACAGCACCCATATGTTCTGTTGTCGGGTTCTCCATGTGCCTGCTCACCATCCCAATCGAGAACGTCAAATCCAATCGTTTGTGTAGCAAGTATCTCAAACTTTTGATTATGCTTCTGTACAAAGTCTTATCTACTGGAGAGTTTGTGCTGTCCTTACTCATCTTCAGGCGAGGTTCCATTGGAATTTGCGTTGGATTGCAATCCTTCATGCCGCATTTGTCCAACATCTTTGTTGCATACGAGGACTGGCTGAGAGTAATCATCCTGAAGTTTTGACATACTTCATTGCCTAAGTAGTAGCTGAGTAACCCGAGGTTGCTCATGCTAAACAATTTCTTCATCTGGCTATTGAAGCTATTTATCTCCTCGATACTCTCTCTAGTGATGATCAAATCATCCACATAAACTTTAACTAACAAACTCCCTTTTCCTTGGTTTCATTTGTATACTGAATGCTCTAACGGGCATCTTTCAAAACTAAGTACCACTAGAGAGTTGTCTAACTTTGAATTCCAAGCTCTTGGGGCTTGACGCAGACCATATAATGCTTTGTGCAATCTTAATATCAGGTGTTCTTCTCCTTTCTTCTCAAATTATGGAGGTTGCACAACATAGACTTCTTATAGATCACCATTGAGGAAGGCTGACTTCACCTCTATATGATAAACCTCCCATCCTTTATGTTCTGCGATCGCAATTAGCAGTCACATCGACTCTAGTCTTGCAACAAGGGCAAGGACTTCATAGAAATTAATGCCTTGTTGTTGAATGTACCCCTTTGTAACGAGTTTTGCCAATGACGCTTTTCGTTGCCACCCAATTTAGGAGATAAATGATAGTCGAGACCACTTCCCCAAAATTCTCCTGGGACACTCATGCTCTTCAATAAACTACTCACCATGCCAACCACTATCTGGTTTCTCCTTTTGACCACACCGTTCTGTTGGGGAGAATAAGGCGCTATCAGATAACACCTAATACCCAAGAACTCATAGTAGTCTTCGAACTCGTTCAAGCTAAACTCACCACCGCGGTCGGTGTGCAGAGCTTTCAGCCTCAGATTCTTCTCCATTTGGTTGTAGTCTTCACCTTCATGAATGCCTCGAACGCTTCATCTTTGCTTAGAGTAACACTAGCCACATATACCTCGTATAGTCTTCTACCAATAGCAAGAAATAATGATTTCCTCTATGCGTAGCTGGAGCGATTGGCACACATAAGTCACCATGCCATAACTCATGAGGCACGACTGCTCGGTATGGAGACATGGTCGGAAATGGGTTCCGATGTTGCTTGCCGATCAAACAACCATCGCAGATGTGATCTATGTGCTCGATCATTGGTATACCTTGCACCATCTTCTTATGAGCCAGATCCTTTAAAGCATGAAAGTTAACATAAAGTACTAAGCGTGCCATCTCCATGCTTCTTATATGCTTCTTGCTAGAAGACACTTTGGGAGATCCAGATTGATGTTCAACACATACATCCGGTTTTTTGATCTACTCACTTTGGCCAACAAACTCTGAGTTCTATCTAGAATTGACATTACTCCACCATTGACAACAATCTTGCAGCCGTTTTCGTTGAGTTGTACGAGGCTAATGATATTGCTTCTTAGCCTTAGGATGTAGTAAACATTCGTGAGAAAATGATGTTCACCCGTAGAACACTCCAACAGTACCGAGCCCCTTCCCTATATATCCACAGTCGAAACATCTCCAAATTTGACTAAACCTTTTATCTTCATGTCAAGCTCAGCAAATTTCTCCATGCATCCAGTCATGTGGTTACTTGTGTCGGTATCTAGATACTAAGCCTTGTTTTGGGTGCCGCTAATCTTCGACGTCACCTTTTCTTCATGCAGGAATACCTTTTCTTCAGGTGTTGGGACTGTATGGATGAGTTCACAGACTTCAATCATCAGCATTTGAGGGTCGTCGTCGTTCTACTTCACTACGAGATTCACCCTCACTCTTCGATTTGGCTTTGGACACTCTTTCGCAAAGTGCCCGTACTCGTTGCAATTGAAGCACATGACCTTGGTCTTGTCAAAGTCTTGCGGCAATCGTTCATCTACAACGCGATTGTCATTTGATGAGGCGATGGGGTCCCGATCTTCCAATAGGATAACAACTATCAATTTTGGTGGAGGTGACTCTTACGATTTGACTACAATCGTACGACGTCGCTTGCGCCTTAGCAATCGTTGAACCACACCCAAGTCGTTATCAACCGTGCCAAGAACGCGGTTGATCTGACCACGAAGGTCTATTCCTGCATGCAACCGAAGAACACGCATGAACAAGATAAAAGCAATCTGAAATTGCAAATATATAAATTGAGTTAAAAAAAGGTGGGATTCCACAGAGGTTCTTTACGGTTGGTCTAGTCGACACAAGCGAAGAACAAAAGTTTTCACCATGCAAAAACTAATCAAACGAAATCCAAGAAAACTAGAACGGTCCAGCCTCTTAAATAGGGGTGGAAAAGCCGCACAAAACTAAGAAAAAGGGGTGGTACTATTTATAGTACTGTTCACATGAATAGTAACCCGTGAAAAGTATGGGCCTACGAGGGGGAGCACCTCCCCTTTGGGCCCAAACATTACAAGGCCCAATTTGACCCAAACAGGTGATACAGCACCTTCTTTAAGTGATTTTGGCACGCACAGGAGGAATGTAGCGATGAGGCTAGATCCATTAAAAAGAGGACAAGAAAAGCTTTCCATTGAGTACTAGTGGACCTCAAACGGACTCCGTATGTGAAAGTTATGCACATTTGAAGTTGGGCCGAAAGGCCGAATCCGAACTAATCTGGAGGCCGAATTGAATTCCAAAACGTGTCCAAGTTGAACTCTTTCTTGAATTGGTGCAAAAGTGATGTGGTGCTACAAAAACAATATATTTTCATCATTAGGTAGCACCATATTCTCATTTAAAATATGTTGAAACTGAAGAAACGAATTCACCTTTAGTTCAATCTTGATATTAGGCGCTATGGTCGTATGTGTTGGTGGCGTGGTCACATCATCCTCCCCTTCTTGATAGAAAACCGTTCTCAGTTTTAGCATATGTGTAGCCTCACGTATTGCATGATCTTCATCATAAATCTCGGTACATAATTACAAAGGTAACAAACTCTCATTATGTAACATCATAAGTTCTTTATCAAATAAAGTAAAACCTCTTTGCAATGAGCTCACCTGATAATTTAAGTGATGCGTAGGAGCTATTGTAATTGGGACAACAAGTATAGCAAATATGGTTGTATCCATAGGGGTCATGTCCTCATCATCCTCCCCTTCTTGAAAACAAAGCCGTCCTCGGCTTTTGACAAGCTGAAAGTATAGTAACAAAGAAGCCAAGGTGTATGCATGCTACATGTATATGTCATGCATTTTAATAATTCTTCGTTGTTGCACAATTAATGTTACAAAACAGCAGTGATCATAAAAGCTCATTATATTATTAACCCAAGAGTATTCATATATGTTAATTAGCAAATCAAAATTTCTCACACAGCAATTATTGCAACTAGATTTGCAAATGTAAGTGAAGCATTTATGCAATTTGAATATCTGAAGTTGTAAACTTGCAGTGGTGGCACATATGGGCAAAGCTACAACTTTTGGAATCAAACAAAGTTTATCCATATAATCAGATTTCAATTGAGCAATAGCAAATTCATCTAATAAGGGTGCAAAGTTTTGCAAGTTCTTCCATACATCAATTTCATTATTCAGATTGTTAATGTTAGATGTTTTAACAAGAGAAGAACACATAGGCATTGAATGATCACTAAATTTTATTTTTCTTTCATAATGAACAAGATTGAGCATACAATAGTTGTTGTTCAAAATAGCAAGTTTCAATTCATCCATGTGATCGCAAGTTATGCATATTCGATATACAAGAAATTGGTTTTCTACACCATAATCTCCAATCAAATTAAACTTATACCCAGGGGTGTAGGCACTAAACAAGATGATGAGGACATGACCCCTATGGATACAACCATATTTGCTATATTTGTTGTCCCAATTACAAGAGCTCATACGCATCACTTAAATTATCAGGTGAGCTCATTGCAAAGAGGTTTTACTTTGTTTGATAAAGATCTTATGATATTACATAATGAGAGTTTGTTGCATTTGTTATTATGTACCAAGATTTATGATGAAGATCATGCAATACGTGAGGCTACACATATGCTAAAACCGAGGATGGTTTTCTATCAAGAAGGGGAGAATGATGTGACCACGCTACCAACACATACGACCATAGCACCTAATATCAAGATTGAACTAAAGATGAATTCGTTTCTTCAGTTTCAACATATTTTAAATGAGAATATGATGCTACCTAATATTGAAAATATATATTTTTGTAGCACCACATCACTTTTGCACCAATTCAAGCAAGAGTTCAACTTGGACAATTTTTGGAATCCAATTCGGCCTCCAGATCAGTTCGGATTCAGCCTGACGGCCCAACTTCAAATGTGCATAACTTTCACATACGAAGTCTGTTTGAGGTCCATGAGTACTCGATGGAAAAACTAATCAAACGAAATCCAAGAAAACTAGAAGGATCCACGAGTACTAACCGAACAGGTCTCGCTGTACCTTGCAATCGCTTTACTCATCACTTGAGTTAGATTTATCACGAACCAGCCACCGGTTGCACCACCTGTTTGCTTTTGTAAGATCTTGAAGAATTTGGTAAGAGCTTGAGAGATGCGTGACTTGATTTGAGCCTCCACGTCCTAGTAGTTGATAGAAACATTTACTTGTGATTTGTTTCCTTGTTTTCTACTAACAATGACAGGCTTGAGAAAATTGGTAGATTATGATGTCATTGCGGGCAAATTTGAACTCGAAGGGAAACAATTACCTGTATATATCATGCCACTCACCGTGGAGAGTACGTCGTCGGACTACTTCTTGTGGGTGACTATGATGGATAGTTACTTTGAAAGACAAGATCTTGATCCTTATGAGAAGATGAGCATGGCAAGGATGGCACTGATTGGTGATGTTCAACATTGGTAGTCGAAACTCGAGTTCCACTACATGTACACATGGGAGGAGATGAAGAAGAAATTGCGACGTCGTTTTGTACCTCCACCACCCACGGTCACAAGCGAGGTGCAACTTAAGGTAACTGAAAATGCTGACATTGTTTTGGATCCTACTCCATCTATAGATACCGCTGAGATGCTTGAAGAGATGAAGGATGATCTGGTGCATCTTATGCCATTAGAGGAGAAGTTTGAGGTACATACAGTATCTGATGAGGACGATAATGACAAGGTACTGATTTGGTGCTAGCACAAGACATAGAGCAACCTTGTGAGTATATATCTACTGTAGTGCAATCTTTTGATATTCCTTGTGTTTACTTGAATGAACCATGTGCTGATCTAAATTCTCATAATTTTGCACATGTCGAATTAATTACACATAAGGAAGTATTTGATAGAATATCCCCTGCTGATGCATTATGCTATATCATGCTTAATGAGCCTGCTACTTTGGAATGTGCAATGAAGAAAATTTCTGAACTTGCATGTTCGAAATTCTTGTGATGAGGCGATAGGGTCCCGATCTTCCGATAGGATGATAACTATCGATTTTGGTGGAGCTGACTCTTGCGATTCGACTACAACCGTACGACATCGCTTGCGCCTTAGCAATCGCTGAACCACACCCAAGTCGTTATCAACTGTGCCAAGAACGCGGTTGACCTGACCACGAAGGTCTATTCCTACATGCAACCGAAGAACACGCAAGAACAAGATAAAAGCAATCTGAAATTGCAAATATATAAATTGAGTTCAAAAAGGTGGGATTTCGCAGATGTTCTTTACGGTTGGTCTAGTCAACACAAGCGAAGAACAAAAGTTTTCACCATGGAAAAACTAATCAAACGAAATCCAAGAAAACTATACGGGTGCAGCCTACTTAAATAGGGGTGGAAAAGCTACACAAAACTAAGGAAAAAGGGGTGGTACTATTTATGGTACTGTTCACATGAATAGTAACCCATGAACAATATGGGCCTAGGAGGGGGAGCACCTCCCCTATGGGCCCAACATTACAAGGCCCAATTTGACCCAAACAGGTGACACAGCACCTTTTTTGAGTGATTGCAGCAAGCGCATGAGGAATTTGGAGATGAGGCTAGATCCATTGGAAAGAGGACGAGAAAATCTTTCCATTGAGTACTCGTGGACCTCAAACGGACTCCGTATGTGAAAGTTATGCACATTTGAAGTTGAGTCGTCAAGCTGAATCCGAACTGATCTGGAGGCCGAATTTATTTCCAAAACGTGTCCAAGTTGAACTCTTGCTTGAATTGGTGCAAAAGTGATGTGGTGCTACAAAAATATATTTTTTCATCATTAGGTAGCATCATATTCTCATTTAAAATATGTTGAAACTGAAGAAACGAATTCACCTTTAGTTCAATCTTGATATTAGGCGCTATGGTCATATGTGTTGGTGGCGTGGTCACATCACATCTCCTCGGCCACCGCCTTGTCCACGGCCACATCCCCGACCTCTTCCGTTATGACTTCCTCTGTGAGCGCTACTCGAGCCCTCACTCTTCTTGGTCTTCGAGCTTCTCTCTTCCCACTTGTTTTCGGTAAAAAGCAGCTTCTCTCCTCTATCCTTCAAGTGCCATCGACCCTTGAGTCCTTCCTTGAAAGTTCTGAGGTGACAGATCACCTCCGATATTGACATTGCTACAACATCACTGAACTGTTCCATCATTCCGATAATATGGAGAAATCGATCTAGAACTGAGCTAAGTAGCTTTTTGGCAATGTCGCTCTCTTCTAGCTGCACGCTGAGTGAATGGATCTCCCTACTAGTGTGATGAGTTTCATGGAGTACTCATGTTGGACCGAAATGGCGACAGAGGGGGGTGAATGTCGTCTTTTAAAAAATCATCCCCAAAGTATTCTCGCCGACTCCTCCTCTGATAGCTAAAGAGCTATGAAGAAGGAAATCTAATTCACTCTCTAAAGCAGGTAAAAACACTTCAAAAACTGGAGCGGCAAAGAACCTGAAGAAATAGCTGCCACGGCAAGGAAACAAGAGGAAAGTGCAGCCACGGCAAGGAAATCTGTCACGGCAATGAAGAGTTACCACGGCAAGGAAAATCGGTAGAAAATGTTGCCACGGTAGAAGAAACAGCGGAAATCTATTGCCACGGCAGAGAAAATAATTCAATACTTCACCATGGCAAAGAATCTGCAGCAGGAAAAAATAGTCACGACAGAGAACCAACAAGAAACGCTACCACGGCAAAGAATACTTGCGAAAGTTGCTGCCACGGCAGAGAAAAGAGCTGGTTTTGCTGCCAACCGAAACCTTGATTTGGCTGAGAAACAACCACGGTGAGGAACCTACTGGAAAGACTTGCCACGGCAGAGAATGCTCGCGAAAATCGCTGCCACGGCAGAGAAAAGCGCTGGTTTTGCTGCCAGCCGAAAACTGGCCTGAACTGAAGAATCAGCTAGAAACAGTAAGTATTTCTGCAACTTGAAAACTGAGAATTTGATGAGATCTTGCTGCTTTCTTCAGGGATAAAGACCAAGATTACATACTCAATAGCTTGAAGACCTCTGGGAACAAAAGAACTCAACAAAAAATCAAGAGATCAACCTTTTGTGCCAAAACCTGAAAATGACAGAGAGACATCTAATTTTCAGATTGCTTCAAATTCCTCCTCCATTGATGAACATTTGGACATGAGACTTTGCAGATGTATTAGTAACAGCAAAAGTAGTCTCCAGACCCAAATTCATGTCATCACACAAAGGGAATCTAGAAAAACTCCAAACCCTAGAAATGCACAGAAGCTTCAGAGAGGGCACTCAAAAACCAAATTTCTCCACCAACTCTCAAACCTTGCTCATGAAATTTTGCAAGAAGGTTAGCAATACCTTCAGAACATTCTAGCAAGGATTTGAGGCCAATCCAACAAGGGACTCAAGAAATTCAACAAAACCCTAAAATGCAGAATGAAGAACAGAGGAGGGCAAGGTCTCAAATCTGAAATTAAAGCCAAGTTTGCTCTTGAGATTAACTAGCCAAATGGCTTTTAGGCTTCTCCCATGTCATTGCAACCCATTTTGGCACTCCCCAGCAATCAAGAACTCAGAACTCCGAAAATCAAGAAATCACCAAATGAGGGTAACGAAGAACAGAGCTACGAACAGGAGACAAAGAATCCAACCCATACATGCTTGGAAGGGGATGAACTCACATGGAACACATCGAAGGTGGACAGACAACCCTCTGCCTTCTCACCCACTAAAGCCTAAAGCCAAAACAACCACTAAAGACTCTTTTGACTAAAGGAAACCCTAAAACCCTTGAAGTGCTCAAGGAGGGCATGCAGCCCCTCCTCTCCTTTTATAGCGCTTGGCTAACGGGTCTACGCCCCGTTACGCCCGCTATATCCAACGGAGCCCGCTCCCGCTTGTGCAGCCTTGCGAATTTCCCGATTCGCCCCTCCTGCACCTTCCGGGAAGCTTCCGACGCTCCTTGCCTCGCACGCCTCGCAACCATATCGAATCTCCGCCGTCTTCGACACATCCGACCGTTCTGACCTCAACGCCACCTGCGTCTAGTCCGGTCACCTCGTGTCTCACCACGACTCCGCTTCGACATCCTGCAGTCACACAGACAAGAACTACGTCAAATAGCACCGCTCGATACATGAAAGCATAAATACCATTACACTTACCACATATGAAGTCCAAACCTGTCAAAACATTAGAATATGCATCCTAAGCCCAAATGACCAGGTTTGACCAAAGTCCGACCGAGCCCGATTGCCCACGCAACGACTCGACTCCGAACCACTCAAACCAAACTCAACTGACCTAAACCCTTGTCAATTACTCATCACTCTCATGGAGCACGACCACATGGTCTCTCAATCTCCCCCTTGATGAGTATATTGACAAACTCAGAAAAAGCTTTTAAAAAGAGTTTGAGTTTGAAGAATCCAACATGGTCCAAAGAAGGGAATAAAGCTAATGACCATGTCGACAGAAGGAACACTAGAGCAACAAGAAAGAGCAAATTGATCTCCAAAGCTCTAAATTGTTCCCAACAGACTTTTTCTTCTCTATTCTCCCCCTTTTGGCAATAAACACATCAAGATGCAATAGAGAGAATATGACATGTCAAGGGATGAATATGGCTGAAGTTTGTTTATTTAAGCATTTAGAGCCATGAGAATTATCCATATTGACCATAATGTAATACACCAAGCCATAACTAAAAAAAAATTCTATCTAGATCATGACGACATATATATAAACCAGCTAGAGCACAAAGATGACAATCTGAAATGTAATGCATTTTGTGAGCAAGTCAAGTCATCAATGAGTAAAGTCTAGCTAGAGACATCCAAGGATGATGCAGGCCATGTCAATAAGCTAAGCGGAACAAAGAAGCTAACATTGAGTCCAAATAGAGTGTTATAAGCTCAAGATTGAAACATTGGTTAAGGTACTTGGTTCTGATTGTAGATTAAGCAAATTGAGCACATTAAACATTATCTTTTGAAAGCATATGGTTGTTTTCAACCCAATTTTTTGTTTATGTGCTAGATCTCAAGCCTTATGCGACTACTCCAAGCAATAAGCTTAAGAAGATAGTCTAGGTCATCCAAAACTCCCCCTGAGTTCATGCCTAGTGCAATGGCAAGCTGTCTCATAGGAAAGAATTGGTGAGATCAGTTTTTTCGCACAAAAGAGATGTTTTTGCTTTTTAACACATTGTACTAACTCATGTATCATCAGGAGACTAAAACAGCTCAAACTAAGGCTCAATATAGATTCAACGCTCTACTCAGCCTATTTGACATGGCATGAATCATAAGAGGATAGCTCAAGAAAGACTAAACTCAAATGCTAGCATGACAAGTTTAATTTAAGTTGATCAATTTTACTTAACTTATCATGGCAAACGCTAGTCTACACATATGAAGTCATGATAAATTTAGCAAGCTAAGCACAAGTCATGGCAAGGTGTAAAGCATTGAAGCATGTCATAACAGGATAATGATCAAGGCTCAATGCAGTTTGATTATAATGCGAAATGCTAAAAATGCATGAAAGACCAGCTCCCCCTCAACATTAGATGCAACTTTTAGTTCAAGTTGAGTTATGTCAGAATTAAGCTCCAGAAGCTCCCAATTGAACTCCCCCTGAACCAAAGCAATAGAATCGAGAAGCTGGTAAAGAAAACCAAACAGGCAGTCCTTAAAGCATAGAAAAGATATAGAGGCACTATGGCTCAGACTGACTCTCATCTACCCCATATGACTCCAGGACAATCAGCTGACAGTAAATCACACACTAGAGAGCAAACACGTACCCTGTCTACCCGAGGGTGGCCCAACCCTCGCTAGAACCTACAAGAAGTGAGTGAGCTCGACCTAGTGAGATAAGAAGCAGCTAATCCTGGAAGCACAAGATAAGAGTTAGAAGTCTAAGCATCTCGGCAAGAGAAACACTCTAACCTATGCTGGAAGGACTAAACCCAAATGCACCCCGAGTGCAATGCAACAGAAATGAGACAGAAGCATAATCAATATAGTAAAGCAGTAAAGCCCAAGCTCCCCCTCACTACAGTCCGTAAGGACAAACCACCCCAAGCTCTCCCCGCAGAGCTGAAAACCTCGAACTGTCCAAAGGCTTGGTGAAGATATCAGCCAACTGGTGGTCACTCTCCACAAACTGGAGCACTATGTCACCCTTCTCTACATGGTCTCTAAGGAAGTGGAAGCGAATATCAATATGCTTGGTCCGAGAGTGCTGCACTGGGTTCTTAGCAATGTTGATAGCAGACGTGTTATCACAAAAGAGTGGAACACTGTCTAAGGCTAACCCAAAGTCCCGCAGGGTCGAAACCATCCAAAGTACCTGGCTGCAGCAACTGGCAGCAGCAACGTACTCAGCCTCTGCAGTGGACTGTGCAACACCGGACTGCTTCCTCGAAGACCAGGAAACGAGAGAAGTGCCAATGAATTGGCAGGTGCCAGAGGTGCTCTTCCTATCTATCCTACAGCCGGCAAAGTCTGCATCCGAAAAGGCTCTCAAGGAAAGACAGGATGAGGAAGAGTACCAGATACCATAGTCAATGGTAGCTCGAAGGTACCGAAAGATGCGCTTCACCGCCTGACGGTGAGATACGCGAGGAGAAGCCTGAAAACGAGCACACAGACACACTGAGAAGTGTATGTCTGGTCTCGAGGCAGTGAGGTAAAGAAGGGAGCCGATCATACTTCTGAACTCTTTCTGATCAACTGGCTCGCCATCCTCATCTGGGTCAAGATAGGCTGTCGAAGCCATGGGAGTTGACACCGGCTTACCATCACTCATATCGAAGCGCTTCAGGAGGTCACGAGTGTACTTTCCTTGATGAAGAAATGTACCCTCCCGAGTCTGCTTAATTTGGAAGCCAAGGAAGAAGGTCAACTCACCCATCATACTCATTTCAAACTCGGTGCTCATGACATCCGAGAACTGGGAAACCAGAGTATGGGAAGAGCCGCCAAAGATAATGTCATCGACATAGATCTGGACGAGCAGAAGGTCAGCGCCAAGCCGGCGGATGAACAAGGTCTTATCAACTTTACCCATTTCAAACCCATGACTCAACAAGTAGGACTTAAGCCTCTCATACCAAGCCCTGGGGGCCTGCTTAAGTCCATACAACGCTTTGGAAAGCTTAAAGACATGGTTTGGGTATTTGGGGTTTTCGAAACCAGGAGGCTGTCGGACGTAGACCTCTTCCTCAATAAGGCCATTGAGAAAGGCACTCTTGACGTCCATCTGGTAAAGCTTGAAACCCTTAGAAGCTGCAAAGGCAAGCAGGATTCTAATGGCTTCAAGTCTAGCTACAGGGGCAAAGGTCTCCTCGAAATCTAGACCTTCAACCTGGGAGAACCCCTGAGCAACCAGTCTAGCCTTGTTTCGAATAACCACTCCATCCTCGCTCTGCTTGTTCTTGAACACCCACTTAGTCCCAATAATATTGTGACCTCGCGGGGGCTCGATAAGCGACCAGACCTTGTTCCTCTCAAAATTTTCTAGCTCCTCATGCATGGCATTGACCCAAGACTCATCAGATAAAGCATGAGAGACATCTTTGGGCTCAAAGGAGGCAATGAAAGCAGAATGGAGACAGAATTGAGAAGCCAGATTTTGAGCGGGTAACACGCTCGAAAATGTCTCCAATGATCTGCTCTGAAGGATGAGCTTTCTGGATATGTCTAGGAGGTCCAGGATGAGATGAAGAAGTGGCCTCTACCTTGTGAGCTGACGAGGTAGGAACAGAGCCACCAGCTCCAGAAGAAGCAGAAGGCATGGGCTGATCGCCTCGAGGTGCGGTGGAAGACGGCACCTCAAGGGGTGGATGAGGGACAGGATCAGGTAGACAACCGTCGTCTCCATCATCCTCATCATCCACAAAGATGGTCTCGGACTGCTCTAAAGAACCTGAGATATCGGGCCTAGTCCCCGGACTGGCCTCGTCAAAGGTCACCTCACAGGTCTCTACCATTTTGCTAGACTCGCAGTTCCAGACCCTATAAGCCCGCGAAGAAGGCGAGTAACCTAGAAAGATCCCATCACAAGAACGTGACTCGAACTTATCTAGGTTCCCGGACTTCAGAATAAAGCACTTGCAACCAAACACACGAAAATGAGAGACGCTGGGCTTTCGCCCGTATCTCAACTCATAAGAAGTGCGGTGCAAGTGTGCCCGAAGAAAAACTCGATTTGAGACATGGCACGCGGTGGCTATAGCCTCAGCCCAAAACTTCCGCGGTGTAGAGTACTCATCAAGCATCGTCCTGGCCATCTCGACCAAGGTACGGTTCTTTCTCTCCACGACGCCATTTTGCTGCGGGACGTGCGGAGAGGAGAACTGATGCTCTACACCTGTCTCACCACAGAAACTCTCGAAGTAGGAATTCTTGAACTCCGTGCCATTGTCACTGCGGATCGCTCGTAAGGCACCTGGAAGCTCAACAGAAAGCCTACTAAAAAGACCTCGGAAAAGTGAAAACGTCTCATCCTTCGAGGCTAAGAAAAACACCCAAGAATACCTCGAGAAGTCATCGACCACAACAAGAACATACCACTTCCCTCCTGCTGACTGCACTCGAGCTGGTCCAACTGTGTCCATGTGGAGCAGCTGTCCCGGTACATCGGTCATAGTAACTGTGACCGGAGGATGAGAAGCGGCAACCATCTTGCCATGCCGGCATGGAGCGCAAACAAGATCTTTGATCATCTTGAGTTTCGGCAGACCACGAATGAGATCGTGGCCGCTAACTCGGGTCAAATGGTCAAATCCAATATGACCAAGTCTCCTATGCCAGAAGGTCAAATCACGGGACTCTGAGGCAACTAAACACCTGAGAGGATCACCAGAAGACTCAGAAAAATCAGCACGAAAGATCCTCCCAAAACGAGAAATCCCGCAAACCAGACTACCCGAAGAATCAAGAATTTTGCAATTGTTTTTCTTAAAGCTCACCTCAAAGTCGTCATCGGTAAGCTGAGAAACTGAAAGCAAATTGTACTGTAGCTTACTAACCAAGGCAACATCTTTCAAAATGAAAGAATCATTAATACGCACTGTACCTTTGGCGATGACACGCCCAGATGAAGCATCTCCGAAGGTGATCGTCTCATCACCTGGAGCACGGGCAAGGGAAGAAAACCAACGGGAGTCTCCGGTCATGTGTCGTGAACACCCGGAGTCTACAAGCCAAACCTTTCCCTTCCCTGCCCGGCGAACCTGAGTCAAACAGAGAGTAAAGTCTCAGTACTGGGGTAAATCAAGAGTGATTTTGGCACCCAATACTGAACAACACGTCGAGCAGATGAAGTAGTCAAGCACGACTGACCTCTATCTACCCTACGCTCTCTGTTACTCACAGCAGAAGATCTGTGAGCAGACCTGAAGCTGTTGCGGGGTCCGACTGCTACAGGAGAGCGAGTCGGAACACCGGCAACACGCTGAACACGCCACGGGTAACTGTCTCGACGGGGGAAACGAGATGTACCCTCAGGATGGCGGAAGTCATGACCAGGAGTAGCATGAGGACGAAAAACAGAAGACTCAGAAAAACCAAGTCCTCGATGCTGCCCAAACCCATCAACAACAGTAAACCTAGACCTCGTGCTGGTCCTAGGTGCACTCAGGATCTGGGGCTGACCCTGAATACGCCTAGGAGACTCAACACGGTCTCTACGCGCGATCTTGGCGCGCCTGAAGCATCAATCAACCGTGTGTCCATCCTTCTGACAGAAGGTGCAGTGATACTTCATCCTCTGAGAGGTAGAAGTAGCACGGTCAGGCTTCGCCTTCTGAGAGGCCGAAGCAGCAGGTGCAATCACCTTGCTGTTAGAAATCCCCTGGACATAGCCCGCTGACTTAAATTGGACTTTCTCGGTCCTGGGCTCGGTCTCGATCACACCTGGTGCTATGGGTCTGAGCACAGCAGGTGGATGCTTCCTCATATCCTCATAATAGTCATATCCTAGACCCTGATTAAATCTGCAAATCTTGGACTGGTCTAGAATAAGATTAAGCTTCTTCTTGCCGCCTACAAATCTCTCGAGAGTGTTCATAAGGTGCTGACACTCCCGAAAGAGAGAGGTGCAAGAAGAGCAGGGAGAAGAGGGAACAGCAGGAGGTAAGGGAGCAGAAGAAGAACCAACAGTAGAGGAAAGAATGGCTTGTGCACGCACAGCCGACTCTGAGGGGACAGTCCTACTACTAGCAGGTTGGTTCGCGTCTCTAGGCGTCTCACCCTTACCCTGGGGCTTCTCCCCCACACCATCAATCACATCACAACCAGATTGTGGCTTCTCTAGTAAGTCCTTAGTTAGCTTCACACATTTGTCATTCAAAGCAACGAGTTCAAGTTTTAGTTTATCACAACTAATGCATGGTGAGCTAACAGGATCCTTAGTCGCATACTGAGCCATTTTCTTGTTGTTGTCAATCAGTTCTTGAAACTGTTTTGAGACAGCTTCAAGTTCAGCAGTTAACTTGGGACAGTTCAAACATGAATCAATAGGCTCAAGTAAGGAAGCATGTAACTCAGCAATTTTGTGATCTGCCCGTTTTAGGTTCATCTTTAAATTATTGCAATTTTCACAAGAATCGGGCAGATCAAGGAGCATGGCATAAGGTCCTCTAGCAGCAATGTCCTTAACCTCACATGAGGTGGGAGAAGTAGTCTCATCAGTAGTAAGTAGGGTAACAGCCATCCTACTCAACTCTAACTCAGCAAGCAGACTAACATTCTCCACCTTAAGCACATCAAGCTCAGAAGACAAACTATCATGAGAGGTCCTTAGTTTCTCCATGTCTCCAAGCAAAGCAGGGCATGTATCACACTCGTCACGGGAGGGAGCAGATCTAAGTGAAGTAATCTCCCGTGATAGTCTATCTACTTCCTTCTCTAACTCAGTACACCTAGACCTAGCTCTAGCATGAAATCCACCTAGCTTAAGAAAAGCATCATTTAGCTGGTCATATGAAGGGAGTACCTCATCCGAGTCGGAGTACAGCTCGCTGTCGCTGATCTCGCCCTCAAGGGCCATGAAGCACATGCCGGAGAAGTCGTCGCCGCTCTTGGGGTCCTAGTTACCCGTGCCGTCGTCATCGCTCCATCCCTCCACCTCACTGAGGTCGAGGTCGTCGAACGCGGTGAGGACGCGGTGAAACAGCTTCTTGGCCTTTCCGAAGTCGCGGAACTTCTTCTTGCCTTGGGCAGGGACTAGAGGCTTCTTGTTGCGGTTCTTGTCGGTGTAGTCGTTCTTGCCCGAACCGCCGTAGTCAGCTTTGCCTTTCTCCAGTTTGGGGCAGTTTGCCCGAATGTGGTTGGGGCCACCACACTCGAAGCAGATGACTGGTCCGCCTCTCTTTCTGTCCCTCCTCCTCTTGTAAGCATGGGAGAACTTCCGAGCTAGGAGGGCCAGTTGTTCATCCTCTAGCTGCTCTAACTGATCATCAGTTACGTCACATAGAGCAGCTAGGGAGAACCCACAAAGCGAATCGGCGGAAAAACCAGAAGCCGAACTGGGATCGGTGACCAAAGCCATCGACTGTGACTTCGACCGACGAGAGACAACGTCAATCTCGTGAGTCTTGAGGCGCGAGTACAGCGCGTCAAGAGTCAGGGTCGAGAGGTCTGTCGTGTCTTTGATGGTGGTCACCTTCATCTCCCACACGCGCAGATCGAGTGCCGCGAGCATCTGACGAGCGTTGTCCGAGTCGGGGTATGTGAGACCGACCGCTCGGAGGTTGCTCAAATTTTTGTGAAATCGTGAAAATCGCTCGTCCAGGGACTCACCAGCAAGCATCTCGAATTTGTTGTATTCGCGCTTGAACTGGTCCTGTCGAACCGTCTTGATCTGGGTGGTGCCCTCATGGTATGCGTCGAGGGTCACCCAGATGTCGTAGGCGGACGACAGGTGAGATATACGGTCAAACTCGCTACGACTCAACCCCTGGATGATGATGTTCCTTGCCTTTGCATTCGCCTCAACATCAGCCATGTTCCCGGCATTGATGTTCTCATCGGCAGGAACAGCGAATCGTACCTTGACCTTCCGCCAGATGGCATACCCCTGGGCCTGGATGTATGTCTCCATTCGGCTCTTCCAGAAGGGGTAATCGATGCCATCGAACACGGGCGGCTTGGTCGAGTACTTGTCCGTCGCCATGGCTCTTGAGACCGGTTAAGATCTATGAATTAGAGCTAACCGGCTCTGATACCAATTGTTGGACCGAAATGGCGACAGAGGGGGGTGAATGTCGTCTTTTAAAAAATCATCCCCAAAGTATTCTCGCCGACTCCTCCTCTGATAGCTAAAGAGCTATGAAGAAGGAAATCTAATTCGCTCTCTAAAGCAGGTAAAAACACTTCAAAAACTGGAGCGGCAAAGAACCTGAAGAAATAGCTGCCACGGCAAGGAAACAAGAGGAAAGTGCAGCCACGGCAAGGAAATCTGTCACGGCAATGAAGAGTTACCACGGCAAGGAAAATCGGTAGAAAATGTTGCCACGGTAGAAGAAACAGCGGAAATCTATTGCCACAGCAGAGAAAATAATTCAATACTTCACCATGGCAAAGAATCTGCAGCAGGAAAAAATAGTCACGACAGAGAACCAACAAGAAACGCTACCACGGCAAAGAATACTTGCGAAAGTTGCTGCCACGGCAGAGAAAAGAGCTGGTTTTGCTGCCAACCAAAACCTTGATTTGGCTGAGAAACAACCACGGTGAGGAACCTACTGGAAAGACTTGCCACGGCAGAGAATGCTCGCGAAAATCGCTGCCACGGCAGAGAAAAGCGCTGGTTTTGCTGCCAGCCGAAAACTGGTCTGAACTGAAGAATCAGCTAGAAATAGTAAGTATTTCTGCAACTTGAAAACTGAGAATTTGATGAGATCTTGCTGCTTTCTTCAGGGATAAAGACCAAGATTACATACTCAATAGCTTGAAGACCTCTGGGAACAAAAGAACTCAACAAAAAATCAAGAGATCAACCTTTTGAGCCAAAACCTGAAAATGACAGAGAGACATCTAATTTTCAGATTGCTTCAAATTCCTCCTCCATTGATGAACATTTGGACATGAGACTTTGCAGATGTATTAGTAACAGCAAAAGTAGTCTCCAGACCCAAATTCATGTCATCACACAAAGGGAATCTAGAAAAACTCCAAACCCTAGAAATGCACAGAAGCTTCAGAGAGGGCACTCAAAAACCAAATTTCTCCACCAACTCTCAAACCTTGCTCATGAAATTTTGCAAGAAGGTTAGCAATACCTTCAGAACATTCTAGCAAGGATTTGAGGCCAATCCAACAAGGGACTCAAGAAATTCAACAAAACCCTAAAATGCAGAATGAAGAACAGAGGAGGGCAAGGTCTCAAATCTGAAATTAAAGCCAAGTTTGCTCTTGAGATTAACTAGCCAAATGGCTTTTAGGCTTCTCCCATGTCATTGCAACCCATTTTGGCACTCCCCAGCAATCAAGAACTCAGAACTCCGAAAATCAAGAAATCACCAAATGAGGGTAACGAAGAACAGAGCTACGAACAGGAGACAAACTCAGATTTCATTCCTTGGATCACAATGAATACAGAGGAGTCCCGATACCCCGACTTGATACACAAGGATGATTACAAGACTCTCCAATCAATCCCTCTCCTCTCCAAGCCAAGAATCCAACCCATACATGCTTGGAAGGGGATGAACTCACATGGAACACATCGAAGGTGGACAGACAACCCTCTGCCTTCTCACCCACTAAAGCCTAAAGCCAAAACAACCACTAAAGACTCTTTTGACTAAAGGAAACCCTAAAACCCTTGAAGTGCTCAAGGAGGGCATGCAGCCCCTCCTCTCCTTTTATAGCGCTTGGCTAACGGGTCTACGCCCCGTTACGCCCGCTATATCCAACGGAGCCCGCTCCCGCTTGTGCAGCCTTGCGAATTTCCCGATTCGCCCCTCCTGCACCTTCCGGGAAGCTTCCGACGCTCCTTGCCTCGCACGCCTCGCAACCATATCGAATCTCCGCCGTCTTCGACACATCCGACCGTTCTGACCTCAACGCCACCTGCGTCTAGTCCGGTCACCTCGTGTCTCACCACGACTCCGCTTCGACATCCTGCAGTCACACAGACAAGAACTACGTCAAATAGCACCGCTCGATACATGAAAGCATAAATACCATTACACTTACCACATATGAAGTCCAAACCTGTCAAAACATTAGAATATGCATCCTAAGCCCAAATGACCAGGTTTGACCAAAGTCCGACCGAGCCCGATTGCCCACGCAACGACTCGACTCCGAACCACTCAAACCAAACTCAACTGACCTAAACCCTTGTCAATTACTCATCACTCTCATGGAGCACGACCACATGGTCTCTCAACTCAGTGATCATCTCTGAGTCTCCCATTTGCATCTTACTCAGTTACCCTTTGAGCACTTTAGCACGTGCCTTCTTAACGCAATCTTCGCCTTCTTGCATCTCCCTGAGTGCGTTCCAGAGTTCTTTCGCCATCTCGTTCTTAGCAATCGACATCATCATGTTGTCTGGCACCAGTTGTGAGATGGCCACCATTGCACCTTTGGTCCTTGTCGTCGTCGTCTCCATCTTCAACTGCCGACCAAACCCCTAGCGAACACAAGATCAGTTTCATCCTGATAGCCCATATGCCATAATTCATTTCGCTCAACATTGGGTATTAAATCGGGATTGTGACACTTCTTGTTATCGGCTTGATGAACATGCCTAACTTCGATGGATCGATCTCATCACCCGTAACCTTGACGAGTACTCCTGACTTCTTCGATCAACAGGGTTGCTGGCCATCACTTCATCCTCTTAGGCTCTGATACTAATTGTTGGAGAATTTGCCCAGGGTCTAGATGTGCGAAGAACTTGAACTTTGAAATCATGCACACGAACACAAGTAAACATAGATAGATCTTTGGCGACATGATGCAATGCGATGCGTCTACGTCCTTTTTCTCTTTCTTATACAGAGAAGTAACATACAAGACTTTGGAACCAACGCGGCATACCACGCTGAGAATCCAACTCAGAAACATCCCGATCTTCCTTTTTACGACCACTCTAAATCCTAAACGGACTCTAACTCCTGACCCCTTACGACTATGACGCTATAGTGTTCTTACGACTTATGACTGTTACAGTGCTTTTACGACTGTGCTTGCTATAGTACTTTTATGACTTACGACCGCTGCAGTGCTCGAATATGGTCATAGAACGTTATCGTACACTACTAGATTTTCGGCCTAATGCCACGAAAGAAATTGCAATTCCACCAATTTGGTTGTAATAGGTAGGACTTATTGCAACGTTTTCTCAAAATGGTGGCAATTGGTGGACTTTATTGCCACTATTATATTGCATTGCGATATTCGTGAATGTCGTTGCAATAGGTAGGTGTTATCGCAACCATGTTGAAAAAGTGTTGCAATAGGTTGGATATATTGCCACGACACTCTTTTGTTGCGTTAGTGTTGATTTTCGTTGCAATTATTTGCTCCTATTGCAACCATATATAATTTTGTTGCTATTGGGTGGTACTATTGCCACGATGTTTTTTCGTTGGGATAATCTTCAGCGGCGTTGCAGTAGGTAGGTGTGTATTGTAACGAAAAACTAAATCGATGCAATAACATATTTATATTGCCACGTGTAAATTTTGTTGCTATAGGTTAGTGTGTTTCGTTGCAATATGGTATTCTATTGCAACCCTTTTGATTCGTGGGCTTTTGTTTAGCTATCCAGTCATGCAGCAAAAAAAATATGAAAATTGAAAAAATGGGAAGCCACCTAGGAATCGAACTAGGGACCTCTTGATTGGTAGCCAACGCTCATATATACCACTAGGACACGAACACAGTTGTGATTATACGTGGAAAATTTTGTACCTAAACAATAATAAGTGGAGTCTCCGTGTTGGAGTTGAAAAGCCTGTAAGGCTTACGGCCGTTTCCTTTTTGGAGTTGGTGTCCGTGTAGGTGACTGGCTGTTGGTATGGGGTGACAGTCGGTTTTCTTCGTATATATAAAAACATGGTGCAGGGGCTGCAAGAATTGTGAAGGCGTGCTGTGATTGAGCGAACAAGAGAAAAAGAGGCTACGGCGGTTGTTCTAGTAGTGCAGCCATTCAGATCGAATAGATTGAAGAAGAAAAAGCAGCGGCACGTGAGCTATCGGAGAAAGAAAAAGGGCTCGGCGAGGCTTTTGGGAAAACGCGAGAGGGAGCTAGCGGGTGTTTACAAGATATAGGCGGCGCTGTTCGGAAGAAAAGAAAAAGGCGTCGTCGGCCGTGACGTTGTAATGTGGGGGCGTACGTATACTCGGAGACTAGGACTGTGCATTCGGTTAGTTCGGTAAAATCGGTTCGGTATATACGGTAAATATGGTATTGTTAGTTCGGTAGTATACGGTATTTTTGAAAATACGGTTCGGTATCGGTAAATCCCAATTTATTTCGGTACGGTATCGGTAAATACCATATTTACCAAAGTTGACGCCTGGATCATTCTATTCAGAATTAACTTTGTTTAATTAAAACATATAAGCATCATAAGAAATACTTTCATATTATTATATTACTAATAATCTTTACTATCATATAGTTAGAAAAAAGTAATAATCAAAAGATGTGTAGTGGAGACCACAGGGACGTATGAAATGATAAGTAAAAAAGAAGCCCAACAGTATTGCAAGCAATCAAGCATGTAGGATAGACAGTGGCCAGTGGGCACTTCTGCCGCTGGAGCCGCTGCTCCCCGGCGATGATGATGAGCAGCAGCAGAATGGCATGTGCCGCGTGCGGCCGCAGTGTAACTTGGCGAGCGGCCGGCGACATGGATGGATCGATGTATGGTTCCTTGCTCTGGATCGGTCGCGCCAGGTGCTACGGTTGAGAAGGAATCGGAGTAGGAGTTGGAATTGTAATTAATTTCCTATTCTTAATTAGGATGCTTTAGTGGTTTGAGTAAGAGTCCATTACGGACTCGCTGCATGCGATCTTTAGATCAGATCGGTGCTATAAATTGAGGATGGTTGTAATAGAGATAAGCTAAGAAAGAATTACCACCTCTCCATCTCGTCTTCTATTGTCTTCTGATTTCGGCGCCCGTTCCTAATCTTCGGTCGCACTCGCGTGCATCCGACAGACGTGAGGTCAGTAGAACTTACAAACAAGTGATTAAATGCTGCATGCATGTATTGATTTGTGCGCTCTGGCTGAGACATGAGTTTGGGAATAAATATGATTCTTGTATACTATTGTGTTGCTTCTTAATACAAAACAAATCAAGCATAAATAAAATGAACATAATTACAATATTTTTTAGAACCATCAATATAAATGATATATTAATATATAAAATGTTCACATGCTAGCTTTTCACTCAAGGATTTTGTGACTCCAGTTTCTTTGGTCTCGTCATCCCTAATTCTTGAAGAGTCTTCAGGTGATTGGCACCATTATCAGTTCTCTGGGGCAAAGCACCATTATGAACCCTTGTTTTTTCTTAACGAGGACAAACAACAAATATCAAGATATGGAACTCCATTTTAATTTTGACACTTCCAGCGATATAGAATACAGAGATTTCAAGATGGTTTATGATGTGAGGAAAAAAGAGCTCACCAAGTTGTTTTAGATCCCGCAACCTGAATGAAATGATGCAATGAAATGAAATCATAAGGAGGCCATCCAGGAAGTTTGAATAGACAAATGAGCAGAATAATTTGGGAGAACAAAATTCACCTCTGAAATTCCTCAGTATCCACAAATCCCCTAGCCAACTGCACGTCAGAGAAAGCAATTGCAATTAAGAAAATGAATCATTTGAGCAACGGAAGTTACTTAAAGCTTCAATAGCTCGGTAGCCAAATTCAAGAGATAATTAGTAATAAGATGAACTATTTGTCGGTATGAAATGATCAAATGGTTCAACGTTTCTAAATAAGTTAATATATGCAGTATGAAATCCTCATATTTGTTACTGATGACATTGGAAATGGCTTCAATGCTAGTGTCATCATACACTGACTACTAAAATTCAGAACACAGTGGTTTTAAAATGATATGCAAATCACTATCTATGGCAGAAGGTAAAAGAGACCAGGCTTTAAACATGAAGTTCTAAACTAGTAGAGATCAAGTCATCAACCACATCAGAATAGACCATTGGAGACTTGCCACATGTACCAACGGGGATGTGGGTTGTTGTCCCTGCAAAAGTTGAAATCAACAGAAAGATATAGAAAGTGAACTAATTTACCCTTGTCATCCCAAGAAATATATATCTGTTCAATTCTTACTAAGTTTACAACTTTGAAAGCAGCACTCAAGACCAATAAGCCAACTATGCCTCACTACAGATTCAGCAATTGTAATTGGTTTGTCCCAGATCAAGTAATTCTAGACCATGAAACAGGCAGAAAAAATGAAGATGAAACAGGCAGAACAACATTGAACTTGAAACAGGCAGAAAAAATGGAAAGAAGAGACTAGCATATCATAGACAGAACTAATTCTACGGGATTAAGTTGAAGAGTGCAAAATGATTTGATATGTACTATCACACCAGCCGAACAGACTATTGGACAATAAATCTGGATTCTGTAGAGCAATAATCAGGAAAAAAATTAAAGAAATCAGTTCAATTCTAAATTTTCATGTTACACATGCTTTCAGATCTTCAGATGGCAAGAGCGAAAATGACTAGGCAGTAGGCACCATCGTTATCATTTGAAGAACTAGTTGATTGAAATACACTGATCTATGTTAACCATCAATCCTCATCTATGCAAAGATTGAGGACATATCACATCTAACACCTGTACACCAACAAACGATAATAGGAAATACAATATGAATTAGTCATTGAGTGTAATGTACACTATAAAACTCATTTCTTTTCTGCTTACAGATAACATAATCGGGATGAACATAAATGCTTCTTTGGCTGAACAAAAATAGCTTCCTGCCGCAATGAAACATTGTAGCAACAGGATCCTGGCATATATTGCAGGGGGTAAAACTTACCAGAAAGAAATAGGGTGAACCTGTATGCGTTGGCAAGTTCATTAATGTACATAAAATATCCTGCAAATCCTTAGGTTTATCTGTGTTTATTTTGTTAAATATTGTGAATTACTGTATATTAAACCAAAACAGGGTATATTGGACTTACTGCACATGCTTCAGTGACAACTAGCAATTTCTATAACATCCTTGTGCAGTTGTTAGGTGCATGTATTTGTATCCTAGGAACCAACTGGAAATTTTGCTTTCAATTAAACGTATTAGAGGAAATGGTGCTTGATTGCTGACCATTGTGCAGTCTGCTGCTTGTTCCAATAGACTTTTGGGTGTAGATATATATGTCAGTGCTGTTATATACTGCATTCAAATGAAATGTTTTGCTACGTATGTCTTGTTTCTTCCCACAATGGCATGAGCAACACACATATTGTGAATATAGGTTTATTCTGTGCCACTCGTAGTTGAATACATTATTCTGATGTAACTTCAATTTCTGGCCAGTGAACAGATATATATAGTAGGTAAATACAACTTGCCCATACAGAGATGTCAGAAATAGTTATCCTGTATCAAATAACCATCTGGGCTGGGTGTTATTGTAGTAAGCAAGACTGAAACAACCGCTTGCATCATGGAAATTAGGTTAGAAAGCCAAAGAAAATTCACTGGGAGATTGTTAGCTGGTGAAGAACTGATTATGCACTAACCAGAAGTAGTTGTCAGATGAAATCCTGCAATGGTGGATAAGCTTTTCCTTTGGTAATAATACTCAGAAGTCAGACCTGGTCAATATCATTGGGTTTGTCCGCGGTTTCAATATTTCTTATAAAACAAGATATATTTTCCTTCCAAAGTTAAACCAAGCTGACACTAGCAGCAGCATTACTAAGAAGTTGTTTGGTTTATTGAATAAGCTCGCACAAGCATGACTTCACTCTACATGATTCCGGTATTTATCCACTCGTGCGCGCACATGACCACTCTGGACGAGTTAGTGCAGAAGCATGGAGTTTTTGTTTGGTGGTCACTGCTGAAGTACACAATGGGGATGCTTCTGGTGGTTGGTCACTTTTTGATTTTTTGGTTGGGTTATTCATCATCTACTTTTCTAGTGGTTCTTGAGCTCTACATATTTTGACAATCATGTCTATATCTTTAAACAATTGCATTGATGCAGTAATGAACATATGTATTCATGTTATGAAAATTTATTCCATTTACAATGTGTTACTGTCGTGATGCGCTGAACAACTGATGCATATGCCATTTTGAATGATTTTATTCAGGAGGAAGAAACAAATTGAGTGCAGTGCTCTAGCCATGGGAAGCTAAGGTCAATTCAAGCTATTCAACGAGGTCAAGCCAACCTTCAATGCAGTGATAGCTAGGTACATTTTAGTGATGCTTGTAATACAACTTCAAATTTTTGTCACAATTAAAGTTGGTTTTTCAGATATGTGTAGCAACAAATTCTATTTTGATATAATGGTTTTACTACATGGGTTGATTCCTGTTGTGACAAACATTAATGGCGTTGCAATAATTCTTGTTGCTACTAAAGCAATGCGTTGCAATATACACTATTCCCTTCAACTTTTGGCGTGGCAATATATGCTATAGCAACAAAAAAACAGCGTACCAAAAGAGTCTATAGCAACAAAAGATCAAGCGTGGCATTAGAAGCTATGGCAACGAAAATAGTAAGCGTGGCAATAGATGCTGTTGCAACCAAAGTATGTGCGTGGCAATTGAATTTATTACCACGAATTCTTTGAGTGGCAATATCACTATGTCCTATTACCACGAATTCTTTGCGTGGCAATATCACTATGTCCTATTACCACGAATTCTTTGCGTGGCAATTGAATCTATTTCCACGAATTTTTTGCGTGGCAATATCACTATGTCCTATTACCACGAATTCTTTGCATGGCAATTGAATCTATTACCACGAATTATTTGCGTGGCAATTGAATCTATTACCACGAATGCTTTGCGTGGCAATATAGTCTATTGCTACCACCAGTTTTCGTTGCAATTTAACTTATAACCACGAAATCGGTATGTTGCAAATGCTATCTACAGCAACGCCTCATTGCGTGGCAATAGTTGTTTTTGCCACGCAATACATTGTTGCATAAACTTAGTATTGCAATGCTTTATTGCGTTGCAATAGGTAAACGTTATTGCAACGAACCGAAATACCGTGGCCCAAACTTTAGACCACGCAACTTCTTGCCACGCCTCCCAACGAAAAGTTAGCGTTGCAATAGGTGCTATTGCAACCATTTTGGCCCTATTGCAACGTTTCAACGCCGTTGCAATAGGCCCAAAAATTAGTAGTGGTAGTCTACCGTGGTCGTAAAATTAAAGACAACTAGATTAATTCTAACAAGCCATGCAGCTTTCCTATCCACCGAGTAGAAAGGAGGGCGTTAAGTGCCATAAATTTCTCCACCCACATGGAATAATTACACGCCTCATGTTCTCGTATAGTACTTTCTGTATGTGTATGCTTGTATCGTGCCTTACAAGAATATGTTTGTAAATCTGTGAAGTCACGAATGCTCTGTAAATATACTACCGAAAGCCATTTGGTTTAAATTCACTCTTCTGAGTAAAAAGATGGTCAAGTACGTTCCCAGGTCTAAATATTATTCAAGGAAATTCTAATGTTGAAGGATGGGAAAGATTTTGAGAACCATAGTTTGGTGAAGCTTAAAGGTTCCCGTTACTTATAATACTGGTCAAGGACGACCTGAATTCTACGTGGTTCTCGCAGCGTGTCATTCAAAGTTTTGCCAATAGCTGCCCTATTGGAGGCAATGTTCAGCATTAAATCTATCAATTTGGCTTTGGGTCTTCAGTCTCTCTTTGTAAGCAAGAGGCATGGGCCTTTGCTATCTGAGTATAGTAAGAGTATCCTTCACTTCAGCTTTGCAATTTTTGTTCATCTTTGACACCCATGAGGCAGGACCTCATTGGATACTTGAAATTCTATGTAGTTAGATTGGCTACTTGAAATTGGTATCGATATATCCATCATGAAATATATTTTCATAACTATTCCAGTTTTTGAGTAGGTCTTTGTTTCCATTACCGGCTAGGACTCTGTTCCTTCCTCGTCTGGGACCCTTGTTCTTAAGGCTATTTATACCCCCTGTAAGCCTCATAATACATACTTTGTAGCACATGTTATCTGCACATGTAATACATTAAGGGCGTTCTGCAACTTCTCCCCAATACAGTGATTTCACTGATTGTAGTCCGTGGTTTTTTTCCTATAAGGGTTTTCTTGGTTAAATCTTTATCTTATGCTCCTGATTATTCTTCATTGTTTATCTCGTCAAGTCAGTTTTCACAACAAGTGGTATAAAAGCTTGGTTCTTCACCTGATCAATCTAGAGCATACTGGACATAACATTAATGAAGTATGATCTTCCGCTGCTGGATCGTGACACAACATTTTCTCTCTGGCTAGTCAAGATGCGAGTTGTTCCATCGTAGCTCAATTTGGATGATGCGTTATTGGAAATTGACATGATACCTGTTGTATGGTCCGTTGATGAGAAACAAAGGAGAGATCGTAAGGATCTCTCTTAGATTCATCTTGATCTTTCTAAATTTGTAACAGATTTGTATGGCCAAGATATGATCAGCAAGATGCATTTGAAGTAGAAACTTTTCTCACTCAATTTGGTAGAAGGCAGATCAGTGTAAGATCATCTGAGTCCATTTAAAGATATGGTCACCGAACTTGAAGCTATAGAGGTCAAATACGATACTAAAGATTTAGATCTTATTCTACTCTATTCACTACCTATTTCATTCTCTACAGTTGGAGACACAATTATCTACAGTCAAGATACTCTTACTCTGTAGGAGATTTACAAAGGTCTGTATGCCAAGGAACAGATGAAAAGTACGGATTCAAGCGAGAGCTCGAGTTTGTATGCAGGAGGTTTGTCTATTCATGGTAAATCAGTTGAGTGGTCTCTAACCATTGATTCCAATAGCAAAAGCTCGAGCAGATACAAAAGTCAAAGACCAAGAAGTCGTGCCACTGTTGCAAGAATGGTGGACATGAAATCTCCATTATCTCCAAGTGCTGAAAACTCTAGAATAAGGAGATAGGAATAATAGTTTCAAGATATATCAAAAAGATGATGAAGCTAGAGCCACCATTG
The DNA here is from genome assembly GCA_017311315.1 of Dendrocalamus latiflorus. Taxonomy (NCBI): domain Eukaryota; kingdom Viridiplantae; phylum Streptophyta; class Magnoliopsida; order Poales; family Poaceae; genus Dendrocalamus; species Dendrocalamus latiflorus. The sequence continues at coordinate 15,136,509 of CM029650.1, read as the reverse complement.
CCACAAAAGATAGTTCCGAAGGGGAGACTCTTGTTGCCTTTGCTGGTGATTCCAAAACCAGTGATAAATAAATTCTTGATTCAGCCTGTACTTTCCACATGAGCCTGAACCGTGAATGTTTGGTTACTTATAAGGCTATTATGAGTGAGCAGTGTTAATGGAAGATAATACTTTGTGCAAGATTGTATGCATTGGCTCCATCTAGATAAAGATGTTTGATGGTAACATCAGAACCCTATAGGAGGTCCAACAAATTCCAAATTTGAAAAGAAACCTTATCTCGTTTAGTACTCTTGATACCAAAGGGCATGAGTTTTTAGGTAAAGGTAGAGTAGTTCTGAAGATCTCCAAAAACTCTCTTGTTGTGACGAAATGTGATATGAAGGTAGCAAATATTTATCATCTTCTAGGCACTAGCCTAGTTGGGAAGGCTATTGTTGCCTCAACCAGGTTGTCCGATGCTAATCAGATAGCCCTATGGAATATATATCTCGGGCATATGAGTTAAGTCGGCTTAAAGGATTTGTACAAAAGAAGTCTGCTCGATGGTCAAGGTGTTGACCAGTTAAAGTTTTATCAACACTGTGTTTTTGGTAAATAGAGGAAGCTCAACTTTAGATTTACAAATTACTCTTCAAAAGGTATATTGGATTATGTTCACTCTGATCTATGGGATAAGTCTCACATTTCATCCCATGGAGACGCCAATTATATGCTAATCATAATCGATAACTACTCTCGAAGAGTTTGGGTGATACGACACAAATTAGATGACCTAATTTCTACATGAATTTGGCTCGATCTTTAATGGTACAAATGCTATAACCTTCTCTTGATCTCCAGCTAACAGTAGCAATCCTCCCGTGAATGCAAAAATCAGTACCACCTATATCCTTGTTCCTCCCTACAGCAAACATGTAATCACAAGTATCCTTATCGGCCACACCATGAAATTAGATGCTCCTCTGTCCTCTCCAACTGAACAGCAGCAGCAGTAGATAGTTGATTTGATAGCAGATTGGTTGAAGCTACCGCCAAGACCTAGATATTCTTCGGCCCAAGCACTCCATGACACAGGAATAGAAGAAAGGATTGAGACCATCAGCGTGTAAATTCGATCCACTAGATCAAATCCACGATGCCATATGCACAACTCACTATTACAGAAAGCCTAATACTAGACAATCAATCACAGACGATTTGACAAAATCGTCTGTGACCAACACTAACACAGACGGTTTTAATTTGGACACCGTCTGTGTTGGCGGCGTCGGAGAAAACGAGTATCACAGACGGTTCTTACCGATGAACCGTCTGTGATACCAAAGTATCACAGACGGTCTGTATTAAAAACCGTCTGTGATAATCCCAGATGTTCACAGACGGTTTTTAATAAAAAACCGTCTGTGATAAGCTGGTTATCACAGACGGTTTTTTATTAAAAAACCATCTGTGATAATGCTCACTAGGCATTTATTGTGCTGCTCAGACCGCATCTGTCTTCATTTCGATCCAGATCTAGCAGCTGCTGCGCACTCTTTCGCTCAGGAGGCAAGCTAGGCGATTTCAGGCCAGTTAATTCGGTGGGAGGAGGCAGATATTGAGCTTTGAAGATTCATACTTTCCTGGTTGCTCTAGATATGGTTAGTAATGAATTTTATTTTTTCTTTGCATGCATTACAATTTAGATCTAAGTAATTGGTGAGTGTTATTAATTGAAGATGGTTTGCAAAATTGTTGGTTATATAATAGCTGTTGTGTTTGTAATATGAATTGAGCTAGCAAATTAAGCCTCAATATAATACATGTGGCCGGTATATATGTAGTAACAATTAGTTAATTTAATTTTTAATACTAAGTTGTTATATATGTACGTAACGTAGGACCGAAGCTGGATGTATGCCGCAAGTCGTGTGAGTGAAGAGTACATTAATGGCGTGTCTGATTTTACAAGAGCTGCCAAGGAGGATATGTTGAATAAGGGGGTAGAATATATGTACTATCCATGCACTGACTGCGAGAATTTAAAGATATTTAAGAACCGAGGGCAAATTGAAGCGCACTTGATTCGGAGGGGTTTCAAAAAGGGTTATATGTGTTGGACCAGTCATGGCGAAGTGAATGATCAAATGCCGCCGGATGACATCGCCGGTGAAGTGAATGATATGCCGCCGGATCACATCGCCGGTGAAGTGAATGACATGCCGCCGGCTGATGTCAATTGTGGTTTGGATTCGGATAGGTTGCACGATGATAATCTGGATCAGATGCTTCGCGATGTAGAAGAGAACTATGATGAGAGAGAGTATGTTAAATTTCGGGGCTTGATGGAGGATTTGGAGAAACCTTTGTTCACGTGCTGCAAGTACACGAGGTTGTCGGCCGTGCTTGAATTGTTGAAATTGAAGGCAAGCAACGGTTGGTCTGACAAGAGTTTCACTGCGCTGCTACGTCTTTTAGTGGACATGCTTCCGGAGGGAAATGAGTTGCCTAAAACCACGTATAAAACCAAGAAGGTTCTTTGTCCATTAGGAATGGAAGTAGAAAGAATACATGCATGTCCGAACGATTGTATCCTCTACCGTAAAGAGTATGCAAACATGCATGTATGTCCGGTGTACAACGCATCCCGATACAAACGTAACAATCAATCAGATGATGGCGAGGGAATAGAGGCGAAGAAAGGACCCCCTGCTAAGGTGGCATGATATTTTCTTATAATTCCCTGTTTGAAAAGGTTTTTTGCAAATCCAAAGGAGGCAAAACTGTTGCGTTGGCACTCGGAGGGGCGCAAGAAGGATGGAATACTAAGACACCTTGCTGATTCCGCGCCGCATGATTTACATCACAATCTTTAAGAGTGTGTCTTCGTGGTCGCCTTTGAGGATTTATTCGATCTTTTCACGCTCAACGCTCTTGACGTCTCACTTATTCGATGCTGGACACTGTAAGTGTGTACAATCACAGTCTCTGTTGATGTCATACTGATAAATGTCATATATAATTTGTTGCTTTCGTGTGTATATGTATAGACACATGCTGACTAGAGTTAGAGAAACCAAATCATCGTCGGTTGGTTTCTTGAACCCACACTTGGTCGCCAGGAGTACCATCGACCAGGAGTCATCTGTCGTTGAGAGGTACATTGCAGCAGCACTACTGCAATACCGCAATAAGGAATATGTACTTATGCCCTTCCATCAGAACTATCATTGGATTTTAATAGTAATTGTACCAAAATGGAACAAGGTATATTACCTTGATTCCCTAAGTAAGAATAAAATGGACTTCATAGTTGTCAGCCAAGTAATCGATAGGTAAGTACATTTTCTCCATACATACCTATATTGTACTTTTTCTTTCCTTCTGAATGACTAAGGTTAACTTTTTCGAATCACGTAGGGCGTTCGCGACGTACATTGCAATGGGAGGTGTCTCAAAGCAAGGTGCCAAAGGCCTGACACATGCTCAACATTTTAAGGTATTCGCTATTACACATTAATCAATCCTATGCAACAGTTGGTAGTAATGCCTCTTGAATTAACACATTGCATTTTTTGCAGTGCCACCAGCAGTCGCCGGGCAACACATGTGGATTCTACGTTTGCCACCATATGGAACTACTCCTCGACTCTTCGAGGATCACCAATTCCAAGGTTTGTCAATCTTCCCATAATTACTTCATACTTATCACGTTATATATATATGCACATTGATAGTCCTATCGACAGGCTGCGTTCATCCCGTCAACTGCATTGAAACAGCCCGACCTTTCACACATTCGAGGAGAGATGGCGTACTTTCTGGTGACTAACGTCATAAACCCAGCTGGAGATTTCCACTGTGCACCATGATCTTTTATTGCTCTATCATTCCGGAATCGAGGTCTCGCGAAAGGAAGATATCCATAATCAACGAACTTGTCGGGTGCACAAGCAATACTTGAATGGCAATCATGCACCATCCAAGTATAGCTTGTTCACTCTGACAAGTTCGTTGATTATGGATCAGTTCCTTTCATGAGACCTCGATTCCGGAGTAATAGAGCAATAAAAAAATGCAATGTTACCATCTAAGTGGAAATGCAACGTACATCTTTCGTAATTGTATATTTGTTAATAGATATTTTATTTCATTTCAATTAATTGATTTGCGAAATTGATGTTTTATGTTTGTCAAATGGATGTTTTATGTTTGTCAAATGAAGTGCGATGTGAATTGGATGTTGTATGTTTGTCAGAAAGTGTATGTATATCTGCTTGTCTCAGAGGGCATGGCTAGCATTTCCTGAGGCTAGCCAATAAACAGGAATAGATTTAGGGGTAGAAAAGAATATCACAAACGGCTGTGATAGGTGATATATCACAGACGGTTTTTAACAAAAAACCGTCTGTGATAACTAGATATCACAGACGGTTTTTAACTAAAAACCGTCTGTGATATTTGCACCACAGACGGTTCGAAAACCGTCTGTGATGACCTCGTATTATCACTGACCCATAAATTCAGACGGTTCACAAAATCGTCTATGATGATGTTTTGTAACCGTCTGTGATGACCTCGTATTATCACTGACCCATAAATTCAGACGGTTCACAAAATCGTCTATGATGATGTTTTGTAACCGTCTGTGATGACCTTTTCTGTAGTAGTGACTCTAGATGAGTTTAAACAAAAGCTAAGAACACAACATGGCCGCCATACTCAGCGATTTTCTGGGTTTATCTTACTCAAAAGAAAACTGAACACCCCTTGATGGGATATACTCCTAAGCCTTATATTGGTGCTCGTAGGCATAGCCATTGACTCCTAATACACACGTACACATCCAAAAGTCCCATTCCAACTCAACTTCTATTATACATTACATAATCCCTACAGACATGCACGACTAAACTAGGAATTAAATAACCGACTTAAATAAATATGCAAAGCAATCAGCCTCCAATCTACATGTAATTGATTTGAGATCTAGTTCCCATGCTGAAATAAGATATGCTTATTTGGATCCATATTGAGCCCACGTACATGCCGAGCTCCTAGCTAGCCGTTTCTTTTTCTGGCTTTTTATTTCTTTTTCCGGTTTGTAATCTTCTGGCATGATTCGTTTTGCTCACGTGTGAACCAGCCGTGCATTGTAGGAACTCCTGACGCCTGCACTCCTCGTTGCCTATGCACAACATGAGCCACACGCAACTCATGCGCCCTCGTGGGCTTGATCGCTGCATGGAAATCACTTGGCCCACGTGCCTTCTCATGCGGCACCCATTGGTCACATGCTGGATGTGCTTGATTGCACAATTGCCCACGCCAGCTTGATCACTTCTTAAACGCTGCACGCCCTATTAGCACACACTCGCACCTGGGCAAGCATCCATGAGGTGATACCGTTCAACATGGCTGCGGCTTTTCTCTCCACTGCCTTCTTCCCTCTCCTCGCTTTTGGCCTCTATGGATATGGTAGTACTAGGTGTCATATCATTGGGCATACTTCAGTAAGCACAAGTTTGATGTGTTCAAAACATTCAAAGAGCGAAAGATTATCATTGAGAAAACAGATTGGCAAGCATGTCAAGAAACTCCAAATAGATAATGACTTGGAATCCCATTCGAGAGAATTTGAAGCGTTATGCCGATCAAAAGGTATTGTAAGGTATTACATAGTACCGAGCAGACCTTAACAGAACGGTGTGGTCGAGCATATGAACAGAACCATCATAGAAAGGGTGCACTGCATGTTGTCCATGTCTACTCTATCAAATAGTTTTTGGGCTAAAGCCGCTTCCACTACTTATTATCTGATCAATCGATCATCGAACAATACCAACAATGTGAAAACTCAGATAGATGTGGTCTAGTTCTCCTTCAGACTACTAAAGAATAAGATTTTTTAATTGCCCTACTTATGCTTATACTGATACAGGTAAACTTGAGCCAAGAGCCGTTAAGTGCATCATTCTCAAATATAAGCCTGGAGTTAATGGCCATAAGTTGTGGAATCCTGAGACCCAAAAGGTGATCGTGAGCAGAAGTGTTACTTTCGATGAGTATGCTCTATTAAAAGAAATTACGACTAGTGATTCACACATTTAGAAGCCGCAGAAGACCAGCGTGTAGGTGATGCATGTCATTGATTCAAGATTCTCACTAGAGACCAACAAGGAGAATACACAGAATATCCCTGTTCAAGCTCCAAATAGCAATCTTCCAATAGGAACTAGTTGGAACCAACAATTCATTGTGCTTGTTAGCAAAGAAGGAAAAATTCAGCCTCTGAATAGATTAATTGAAGAAGTCAACATTGCAGCTTATTATTTAAACATGGCAGAAGATATTGAAAACACTGTTGAACCTTTAACTTATTCAGAGGCTATCTGCTTTGATGAGTCAGAGAAGTGGATGGCTACCATTCATGAAGAAATAGAATCTCTCGGGAAGAATTCCACTTAGAAGTTGGTCGAGCTCCTGATTGAAAAGAAACACATACGCAACAAGTGGATTTATAATAAGAAGGAAAGCACATCTCTAACCGATCATGTTAGGTACAAGGCAAGACTCATTACTAAAGGATACAACCAACTTCTAGATATTGACTTTACAGATGCCTTCCCATGAAGTTGACTTTACAGATATTGACCGTGTAGCATAGTTCCATTCGGACCTTACTAACAATTGTAGCTATACATGATTATGAGCTCGAGTAACTAGATATTAAGACTGTGCTCTTACACAGAGAGTTGGAAGAAGACATGCATATGGAGCATCCAGAAGATTTTGTTGTTCCAGAAAAGAAGAATTTTGCATGTAAATTAAAGAAGTCTTTTTATGGGTTGAAGCAATCACCAAGACGAGAGTGCAATAGATTTAACTCATTTATAATCTCTTAAGGCTTCAAGAGATCCGACTATCATAGCTGTGTTTATTTAAAGGCCATTAATGGTTCAGCTATCTACTCTCTCCTATATGTTGATGATATGCTGATCAAAAGATAAGGATACAATTTCAAGGTTAAAAGCACAATTAAGCAATAAATTCGAGATGAATGATCTCAGTATAGCAAAGAAGATTCTTGATATGGAAATCATCAGAGATCGTCAGTGTTCCATATGCAAGTGCAGTCGGGTCACTTATGATGTATACCATGGTCTGCACTTGCCCCAACCTATCTCATGCTTCAAGTGTTGTCAGTAGATATATGGCCAATCCAAGGAAAGACCACTGGACATCAGTTCAGTGGATCTTCTTATATGTAAGGGGTACTTCTAATGCTTGTCTGCAGTTTGGAAAGACCAGTACTGAATTGATTAGATATGAGGATTCTGATTTTACTGGAGATTTCGATGAAAGGAGATCTCTTACTGGTTATACATTCACCGTTGGAGACTATGACGTAAGTTAGAAAGATTGTCTACAAACTACTATTTCTCATTCGACCACTGAAGCTATTTCAGAAGCCTACAAATAAGTTGTTTTGTTAAGAGATCTGTACACCAAACTTTGTGAAAGTACATCTTGCACCAATATCCACTGTGATAGTTAGAGTACTATTTGTCTTACAAAATACCAAATGTCCCTAAGATAATAAAGCATATTGATATCAGATATCACTTCATCCTATGAGTTATTTCTTAAGATGATGTTAAAAGTTTACAAGATCAGTCCTCATGATAATTCAGCTAATATGATGTAACACCACAGCCAATCAATGACTTGGAATGCTACCAAACTAATAACATAATAATGAAAACTAATATCCATCTTACAAAAATTCGGCAGAACCTCCTTTGTTTATTGTCTAAATCAGAGGTTCCAACAAGCATAATCAAATGATATGAATAACAGTAAGCAATATAATCATTTATAAGCAAAACTGGTTTATGTTCATCATCGCACTCATAACAATAATACTTAGATAAAGGACAGAAATCAATGTAAAAGAGTTCTAATCTTTTATTACATTTTAAACCTGATAGACATTAATCAGACACCACTTAAATTATTCAGCAAATAGTGTTTAATGTTCTTTCTTTCTTCCATGATGAATAGACCGTGCAAGTGCAACAAAACTAATCCTTCTTTATTCCCATGCATGCCGATCCCATGTAGGTACCTAAAACAAACAGCAACCACAACAACAACAACAACAACAAGAGTGAGTCCAATGACTCAGCAAATATAAATAGTAGTATCAAGAATAAAAGTGAACATCATTTCACAAATTCATCCATCAATCATATAAATAAACCATGCTACGCAATATGATCAAAAATCTCTTTATCTCTTCTCTTTCGCATTTTACCGGTAATGCGGAGTGTGCATCTGTCAATGCACACCCATAGATGGTACAGGCACTACTACAGAAAGCCTAATAGTAAACGCCAAATCACAGACGGTTTTGTGAAACCGTCTGTGATTTACACTATTACAGACGGTTTTAATTTGGAGGCCGTCTGTGGTATTTGTGGCGGGAAAAAGGAGTATCACAGACGGTTCTTACCGCTGAACCGTCTGTGATACTAGAATATCACAGACGGTTTTATAATAAAAATTATCTGTGATATTCCAGATTATCACAGACGGTTTTATTATACAACCGTCTGTGATACTAATATCACAGACGGTTTTATAATAAAAACCGTCTGTGATACGTTTTCCGCCTTACAATCCCTCGAAATTTCATATTTTCCCGCTTAAGTCCGAGTATGGTTCAGTTTTGAGACACCTTCAGTAAAACGGGCATAACTTTTGCATACGGTGTCCGTTTTCGATGTTCTTGTACTTGTTGGAAAGCTAACGACGAGCCCGATCCAAAAAAAATGACCCGCTCGATCCAGTCGCCCTCCAAGACCCCGAAAATCGGCCATCTTTGGACCTAAACCTGCGTCGCAAGTTTTTGGTTTCTGTTTTTGCCCTTTTTCTTGTTTTATTTTCGGAATTTGGATTTTTCTTCAACTGCAAAGTTGTAGATCTCGTCGAAACCTTTCAAATGAGTATATATAAACTATATAAACCTTTGCTATTTTATCTTTTCAGACTAGTTGTTTATATTGCATTGGTATATAAAATTTGTGCTCCAATTCACAGACGGTTCTATATATAGAACCGTCTGTGATATTCATTCATCACAGACGGTTCTATATATAGAACCATCTATGATAATTTGACCGCTGGGCCCGTCAATCCTCAGCCCCACGAATCGTAGCTCCGCCTTTCCGTTCCCGCGCCAAAAATTTCGAATTCCCGCCTCTCCCTCCCTCTCCCTCCCCTATAAATATAACCAAAATCCAGCCTCTTTGCTAGTCTCCTCTTCCTTGCTGTCCTCCTCCTTGCTGTCCTCCTCCTTGCAGACGACGCAGAAGCATCTAGCTCGTGCCAACCGGGCAGACGCTCAATCAACGCCGACGATGGTGGTCGTCAAAGACATTCAGCTCATACGTTGCATCAGGGGCGAGAAGGCATAGATGATCTTTGCTTGTTGTGTAACCTGCTCGTTGTTCTTGTTGTGTAACCTGCTCGTTGTTCTTGTTGTTCTTGTTGTATAACTTGCTTGTTGTTCTTGTTGTGTAACCTGCTCGTTGTTCTTGTTGTGTAACATGCTCGTTGTTTTGAGATATTGTAATGGTATACTCTAATCTTAATAAAAATTGATGTTTTATGTTTGTGAAATGAATTGAGATGTGAATTGAATGTATACATGTACATGTTGATCTGCTTGTTTCAGAGGGCAAGGCTAGCATTTCCTGAGGCTAGCCAATAAACAGAAATAGGATTAGGAATAGAAGGGAATATCACAGACGGTTTTTAACTAAAAACCGTCTGTGATAGTTATAATCACATACGGTTTTTAACAAAAAAACCGTCTGTGATATTTGCATCACAGACGGTTCGAAAACCGTCTGTGATGACCTCGTATTATCACTGACCTATAAATTCAGACGGTTCACAAAACCGTCTGTGATGACGTTTTTGAACCGTCTGTGATGACGTTTTTGAACCGTCTGTGATGACCTTTTCTGTAGTAGTGAGGGACCAATTGCCCATACTCCTCAAGTATGGGGACCTTTAGCCCGTCATGTCATCAACATGGCGGGGACCTCGGCGCTTGGTCATCTCGTGATCAAGACTTCAGTAAATCAGCATCATGCACAAACGTGAATATCTCAACAAATAAAACTTGCATTCACAATAGCTATGCATCAGAAATTCTCCTGAACACTTTCATTTGCAATCAACAATAAACAATACCAACATATCATTAACATGATCAGGATCACATATACTCATAATATAGATCAAACATATACAAACCAACAATCATCAACAATCCACACTATAAAGTTTAAACCATCATTATACTTGCCTTAACCACGAGAAAACGGGGGATGAGCAGAAGGTGCGGCCCCCGGGATCCATCCTCCTCCTGAATAATAATTATAATGATTTCTAAGACAACAGTAGTGAGTCTTTAGATTAAATAAAAACACCCCCAACTAACCAAACATGTTTAGGTTGACTCAAAACCCCAAATCCTTTCGGCCATCCTGTCCCCCTCTACAGACAGTCAACTTCAAAAATTCGTATATATTGGTACAGAAGTGCGAATAGGTCGTTCTAAGACTTTCTTGAACTATAATTAAATTATCTATCTAAACCTAGTTGGTGAGCCGCCCTGATTCGGCCATCTTCTACCCGCACCATCCAGTTTTCTAAAAACAGCAGTTTCCTATCGGGTTCTCTGGACAGTGCACTAAAACTATCATAGCTTTCAGCACGAGTGTACGATTCATGATTTCTAGACCTTTATGGAAATCTACGGAAATTATATACAACTTTCATAATATGGATATCCTCTGATTCTCCCGTTTTCTAATCGCCCAAACCAATCTACCGAAACCTGACAGAAATTCCCCCGATCTGCCGAACAGTCCTACTAGAAAAATCATAACTTTTGCTACAGAGGTTTGAATAACGCGTTCTAGAACTTCATGGAAAGATAATGACGTCCTCTACAACTCTCTAGGAGAAGTCCAGACCTGAATCCCCACGAATCTATCCCAAAACAGCCGTCTAACCCAATCTGTCCTAGCAGTCCAGTATACCGACATTGATAACACAATTAGAATATACATCTACTTGGGGAAAAACAGGGATTACCCTTGACGAATCGCTGTAAAACACGACGAACACCCCACGAACTCCACCTCTTCTCCTTTTCCTCTCTTTCCCTTCTTCTTCCCTTCCTCCGGATCCAATCGCCTTGCGGCGATTGATTTCCTTCCCCCGCTCGTCCGGCAGCGAATGGAGGTTTTGATCACCGGCAATGGAGGAGAGGGGAGGAAGAGGTGTTGCTGGGCGGTGCAAGGCAGAGGGGAGGGGTGGCGCAACCAGGGGGAAGGGGGCGCTAGGGTTGGAGGGGAGGGGGGCGGCGCTAGGGTTGGAGGGGGAGGTGGCGCCTCCCCCCACTTGGCCGGAAACCCACCTGGGCCAAGGCCCAGGCCCAGGCCCAGGTTGCTAGTAAAATTCAGAAAACCCCCCCTCAAAAACGGATACTCTACTCTTCCCTTTAAGGTCCTTCTCTCCGATTAATCGTTTATTTGTCGAATCTCTTCCGGGATATTACATTCTACCCCCCTTAAACAAAATTCGACCCCGAATTCTAACCGTACACTCACTAAGGATTAATTACAATTAAACTTAATCATAAAACACACACCTGATGTGAATAATTCTAGATATTGTTCACGCATGCGAGATTCCAATTCCATTGTAGCCTCCCTCTCGGTCTGCTGCGACCAGAGCACCTTGACATATTTTAAAGTTTTATTCCTCAACACCTTCTCTGATCTTTCCAGAATTCGCATTGGCTTGGACTCAAAGGACAGATCTTGTTCAATTATTAATGGCTCCAGAGTAATATGAAGCTCCGGATCTCTCAGGTATTTCCTCAACATAGACACGTGAAACACGTTATGCACCCCGCGCATAGACTTGGGAAGATCCAAACGGTATGCCAATTTCCCCATTTGAGCTAGGATCGTGAAGGGCCCAACGTACCTCGGGCTAAGCTTCCCTTTGGTATCGAATCTCACCACGCCCTTGGTAGGAGACACTCTTAGAAGTACCTGATCCCCTACTTCAAATTCCAAATCCCTTCTCCTCACATCAGCATAACTTTTCTGCCTGCTCTGGGCGGCCAATAAATTCTGCCTCACCAAAGCCACCCTTTCGACCGTCTTCTGGACCCAATCCGGACCCAAAACTGTCTTCTCGCCCACCGCTTCCCAGCAAAGGGGCGACCTGCACTTACGGCCATACAACACTTCAAATGGGGCAGCTTTGATACTTGAATGATAGCTGTTATTATAGGCAAACTCCGCTAAGGGCAACTGATCCTCCCAACTACCCTTCCAAGACAACACACAGGACCTCAACATGTCCTCCAAGGTCTGAATGGTACGCTCCGTCTGCCCATCTGTCTATGGATGAAATGTCGTACTCAAACGGAGCTGGGTGCCCAATGCACTCTACAAACTCTCCCAGAACTTGGAAACAAACTTGGCATCTCTGTCAGAAATTATGGTCTTTGGCACACCATGAAGTCTCACAATCTCTCGCACATAAATAGGAGCCAAATCGCTTGCTGAGCTAGTCGTGCGGATGGGAATGAAGTGTGCTGACTTGCTGAATCGATCCACTATCACCCAAACTGCATCCTTGCCTCGCGGTGACCGGGGCAACGCAATCACAAAATCCATAGAAATATCATCCCAAGGCCATTGAGGGATCTCTAATGGCTGCAACAACCCAGCTGGTCTTTTATGTTCTGCCTTTACTTGCTGACAGATACCACAAGAGGCCACATAATTAGCTATATCCACTTTCATTCTTTTCCACCAGAAATTCTGCTTCAAATCACGATACATCTTTGTTTCCCTTGGATGAACAGTATATGGGGTGCGATGTGCTTCTCTCAAAATATCACCCTTAACCTCCGCTTTCTGTGGCACACAGAGGCGTCCCTTAAAACGCAATGCACCAGACTCATCCAAACTGAAATCCCCTTCTTTGCCCATCTCTATACGCTTCCTGACCCTCTGCAGTAACTGATCATGCTGTTGTGCTTCCCGCACACGCTCTAGAATGGCTGACTCTAAGATCAACTGTGTCTCTGCCCATGCCGTGCCCGCATAGCAATAAGATATCCCCATACGGTCGAAATCAGCAATAAGACAATCCAGAGTAGCAGGCGTCGCCTTGCGACTAAGTGCATCAGCCACCACATTGGCCTTACCTGGGTGATACTGAATGGTGAGATCGTAATCCTTAATCAACTCCAGCCATCTGCGTTGCCTCAAATTCAGATCCTTCTGGGTAAAAATATACTTAAGACTCTTGTGATCGGTGAACACATCACAAGACTCACCATATAGGTAGTGCCTCCAAAGTTTCAACGCAAACACAACGGTGGCCAACTCTAGATCATGGGTTGGATAATTCTGCTCATGCTTCTTCAGTTGCCTCGATGCATAAGCTATAACCTTACCATCCTGCATGAGAACACATCCCAGTCCAATTCGTGAAGCATCGAAGAAAACCGTGAAACGCTTCCCTGGTTCCGGAACAGTGAGAACAGGAGCAGTCACCAGCCTTTCCTTCAAAATCTGAAAACTGCGCTCACAATCATCATCCCACTGAAACCTCACATCCTTCTGTGTGAGCCTTGATAAAGGCTTGGCAATGATGGAGAAATCTTGTACAAATCGCCGATAGTAACCTGCCATCCCAAGGAAGCTTCTCACCTCTTTGACATTGGTCGGTCTTTCCCATTCTACCACTGTGGAAACTTTACTTGGATCAACTGATATCCCCTTATCACTGATGATATGCCCCAGGAATCCCACTTGAGACACCCAGAACTCACATATTTTTTAACTTAGCAAAGAACTTATGCTCCCTTAATGTTTCCAATACAAGCCTCAGATGTCGCCCATGATCTGCTTCAGTCTTTGAGTAAATCAGAATATCATCAATAAAGACTACTACGAAGTCATCCAGATACTCATGCAACATCCTGTTCATTGTCTCCATGAAAGCAGCAGGGGCATTCGTTAGTCCAAAAGACATAACTTTAAATTCAAAATGCCCATACCTTGTGGAGAATGCCGTCTTTTCAATATCCTCCTCTCGGACAGGAATCTGATTGTATCCCGACTGGAGATCAATCTTTGAGAATACCTTAGCCCCTCTCAACTGATCAAACAGATCTTCAATGCGGGGTAAAGGATACTTATTCTTGATGGTCAGCTGGTTGAGGGCACGGTAATCAATGCACATACGCCAACTTCCATCCTTCTTCTTAGTAAATAGCACGGGAGCTCCCCACGGGGACACACTAGGTCGAATAAGGTCCTTCGCTCTCAGATCATCCAACTGCTTCTTTAGTTCTTCCTAAAAAGGACGAGCCAAACGGTACGGGGTCATAGAAACCGGTCGTGCACCTGGCACTAAATCAATCCTGAACTCCACTGGACGCGGTGGAGGCATCCCTGGCAACTCTGCTGGAAATACATCCAATAATTCCCGAACCACTAGAATACTTTCTGCAACCAAAGAGGAATTCGACTTTTCCACTAGAGACAATAGAAATCCACTCTTTGCTGCTCTACTACCAGGATACAAACTAGCCAGCACACTAGGTGAAAAAGAGGGGGCACTACCCTAGAAAACTATTTCTTGGCCCGACAGCGCTTGCAGAGTTCCTGTCTTCCAAAAACATGATATGATAGCACGGTAACTATGCAACCAATCCATCCCCAAAATAACATCAAATGGCTCCATCCTCATAACCATCAAATTAGCAATAAAGTTCTCCCCATCTATAGTGAGCACACAACCCGGACAAACTATGGAACTGGAAAGAATTCCCCCAGGCGAATTAACTAGAACAGACTGAGCTATTTGCTGCATACTCAAATTTGCCCGGCTAGCAAACTCTAAAGATGCAAAGGAAAAAGTAGCCCCAGAGTCAAATAAAACAAAAGCCTCCACTGAATCCACCAAAAGCGTACCTGTCACCACATTGGGACGACCTGCCGACTCGGCAGTCGGCAAGGCGTAGGAGACTGATGCTAGGGCGGCTGGTGCCCCAACACTTGGGTATGGAAGTGCCGCCGCTGCAGGAGGTGTTGAAGGTGCCACAGCTGGAAACAATGCCGCGGGGGAAGGCGACCAAAAGTACCCTGGTGGCATCCCCTTAGGAGAAGGGTAGTGAGGTTGAGGCGGCACCCAAGGCTGAGTAGGAGCGGCTGCTAGCATCTGCACCGACCCTCGAGAAGAAGCCGTTGGCGCTGAAGATGATGCTTGGACTGGTTCCCATTTAATGATGCTAGCGGGGTTCCGCTTACAAACCAATGCCTTGTGGCCCTCCTGACCACAATGGCGACAAGCTCCAATCCAAGAACACTCTGAAGCACGATGACCATCCCCACACTTGAAGCATTTCATTCCCTGTCCTAGGGCCGGACGCATCATAGGAGCATTTGCTGAAGATCGAAAGGTAGATGATGCCTGGGGCTTGGTGAACTTGGACTTGAATGAATTTTGTGGGCCTTTGAACCTCTTGGGAATTGGCTTCAGCGATGACCCACTACCTCCTCTAAAACTCTTCTTCTGACTACCCTCCGAACCCTCAGAAGCCACAGTATTTCCTGTACCCTGCAATCCTTCCCCAAGCTGCATCTCTAGCTCCATGCCCCTAGCTTGCTCCACCAAGGAGCCAAAGTCACGGAGCTCCAAGGCTCCCAAGACTTCGCGAAACTCCTGCCTGAGCCCTCTGCGAAACCTCTTGGCTTTCTCCACATCATTGGTAGCCACAAATGGAACAAAGCAGATTAAGTTATTGAATCCCACTTCGTACTCTAACACTGACATCTGACATCTTTCCTTGCTTGTAACTGTTCAAGGACACTTCCATTCTCTCCACAAATGAGGCAGGGTAAAACCTCCTCCTGAATTGCTCCACAAATTCTTCCCAAGTCACTGGTCCTTGGGCAGCGGTTCTGGCTGACAGGACTCCTTCCCACCAGACATCCGCTTGCCCCTTCAGCTGAAAGGCCACATACTGAACCCTCTGCTCTGAAGTCAAACCCAACACACCCAAATGCCTCTCTATGTGCCACAGCCAGTTTGCTGCATCCACTGGCGTGCCCAATCCATCGAAGGTGTCCAACCTCAACGCATTCCACTGGTGCAGACCCATGGCACCCATCGCCGGTACTGTCGCAGGTACCGCCACGGGTGCGGCAATAGGTGCAGCTGGTGGAGTCTGGTTCCCCTGAACCGCTGAAGCAACTTCTTCCTCTGATCCCACAGAACTGGCCTCCCCGGCTACAGAGTTCTGAACCTCAGGCGGGGGCACCGCCTGGCCTCGTCCGACACCTTGCCAGTCACGACCACGACCACGGCCTCTACCCCTTGCCATCTCTATATCACAAACAAATACAGAGTCACACGCTATGTACACAATCAACTATAATAATCGACAGAAATATATATGCAATCCAAATCCCATTCCCACCTACAGTGCTTAGTGTGTCAAGTTTAATATTTCATTAACCACGGACCTACAGCCCGCTCTGATACCAACTGTAACACCCCAGCCAATCAATGATCTGGAATGCTACCAAACTAATAACATAATAAGGAAAACTAATATCCATCTTACAAAAATTCGGCAGAACCTCTTTTGTTTATTGTCTAAACCAGATGTTCCAACAAGCATAATCAAATGATATGAATAACAGTAAGCAATATAATCATTTATAAGCAAAACTGGTTTATGTTCATCATCGCACTCATAACAATAATACTTAGATAAAGGACGGAAATCAATGTAAAAGAGTTCTAATCTTTTATTACATTTTAAACCTGATAGACATTAATCAGACACCACTTAAATTATTCAGCAAATAGTGTTTAATGTTCTTTCTTTCTTCCATGATGAATAGACCGTGCAAGTGCAACAAAACTAATCCTTCTTTATTCCTATGCGTGCCGATCCCATGTAGGTACCTAAAACAAACAGCAACCACAACAACAACAACAACAAGAGTGAGTCCAATGACTCAGCAAATATAAATAGTAGTATCAAGAATAAAAGTGAACATCATTTCACAAATTCATCCATCAATCATATAAATAAACCATGCCATGCAATATGATCAAAAATCTCTTTATCTCTTCTCTTTCGCATTTTACCGGTAATGCGGAGTGTACATCCGTCAATGCACACCCATGCCTGTACCATCTGGTACAGGGACCAATTGCCCATACTCCTCAAGTATGGGGACCTTTAGCCCGTCATGTCATCAACATGGCGGGGACCTCGGCGCTTGGTCATCTCGTGACCAAGACTTCAATAAATCAGCATCATGCACAACGTGAATATCTCAACAAATACAACTTGCATTCACAATAGCTATGCATCAGAAATTCTCCTGAACACTTTCATTTGCAATCGACCATAAACAATACCAACATATCATTAACATGATCAGGATCACATATACTCATAATATAGATCAAACATATACAAACCAACAATCATCAACAATCCACACTATAAAGCTTAAACCATCATTATACTTGCCTTAACCACGAGAAAACGAGGGATGAGCAGAAGGTGCGGCCCCTGGGATCCGTCCTCCTCCTGAATAATAATTATAATGATTTCTGAGACAACAGTAGCGAGTCTTTAGATTAAATAAAAACACCCCCAACTAACCCAACATGTTTAGCTTGACTCAAAACACCAAATCCTTTCGGCCATCCTGTCCCCCTCTACGGACAGTCAACTTCAAAAATTCGTATTGGTACAGAAGTCTGAATAGGGCGTTCTTAGACTTTATGGAAATATAATTAAATTATATATCTAAACCTAGTTGGTGAGCCTCCCTGATTCGTCCATCTTCTACCCGCACCAACCAGTTTTCTAAAAACAGCAGTTTCCTATCGGGTTCTCTGGACAGTGCACTAAAACTATCATAGCTTTCAGCACGAGTGTACGATTCATGATTTCTAGACCTTTCTGGAAAGCTACGAAAATTATCTACAACGTTCATAATATAGAGATCCTCTGATTCTCCTGTTTTCTAATCGCCCAAACCAATCTACCGAAACCTGACAGAAATTCCCCCGATCTGCCGAATAGTCCTACTAGAAAAATCATAACTTTTGCTACAGAGGTTCTAATAACGCGTTCTAGAACTTCATGGAAAGATAATTATGTCCTCTACAACTCTCTAGGAGAAGTCCAGACCTGAATCCCCACGAATCTATCCCAAAACAGCCGTCTAACCCAATCTATTCTAGCAGTCTAGTATACCGACATTGATAACACAATTAGAATATACATAAAGTACTCCACAAGTCTTGGGAAAAATGCAGTAGATGCAAGGCTTAACAAAGGAAGGCTATATAGTTCTTTTGCACAAAGCAATATTTTATTTCAAATAACATTAAATATTTTCGAAGGTATTAATCTAACAAAATAATTATTTTAACTGAAACTAGTAAGCATTTTATAGTGAAGGGTCTATCCACCAACACTAATTAACCAGCTCTAACTGATAAAGTTTAAAACTACGGGTTACATCCACCCACACTGGCTCCAACCGCCAGGATACCCTTCCGAGAGTTCCCTCCACTCTCGGAATACCAAAATTTTATTTTGAAAACGAAAACCAAAGATCTACCATGTGAATGCATTCCTTGCCCGCCCTTGAACGTGGGCACGGCTATTTGAATAGTTTGACACTCTGCAGAGGTTGTACAACTTTACCTCCAAGAGATAGATTATCTTAATAGTCACCACGCTTCCTTTGGCATGAGACACAGATAAAACATCACAAAGCCTTTTCCTCACTCTAGTCTAGCTAGACACCACCCGCTGAGGTTTCACCGCAGAAGGGTTAAATCCACCCAGTCCGAAGCCCCCTCTTGCGCCATATGAGTACAGTAAATCCCTGTCCCTCACTGTGAATAACCAGTAAATCCCTGGCACCCACTTTCCACTGGTGGCACCTAAACTAAACTATCATGATTTAATCAGCTAGGTCGTACCCATATAGACTCGGGGTTGTATGGTAGTGCTCAGTCTGGACAATCACAAACGTCGGTCTTTAATCGACTAAGGCGGATCATACACTTTACAAAATCTCGTGCTTGCCGCACCAGTCCAGACCAACCATCCGCCCCAGTCTAAACCAACTTTTACATTTTATTTATTTTTAAAAGCACAGGGGCAACACCAGTCACCACTTATCTCTAAATACAAATACCCATTGAATGAAATATGATTTCCCATTCCATAGTTACAAAAGAATTAGTTAGCATGACTAAGCATTTTACTACCGTTCTAATATTACCAAAGAATTATATAATTCTCATTATTGAGACAAAGGTGATACTAGGGTTACAAGGGTACATGGTATTCAAGTTCAATTGAGAGCATAACAAGGTTGGATTAACTAATGCCTTAAGACCAAAACTAAAGTTCTATGTAAATAGTGATGCACATAAATTTAAAATAATTAAAAATATTTCTCAAACATAGGTTCAAAATTATCAAAGGAGACTTGCCTTCTTGTGCACTGGTTGGTCCCTCTTGCTGCGGCTCGACAAACTCTTCGGCGACGTTGGATTCTACGCGCAAAAGACAAACGAACAAAGCAAATAAATACAAACAAAATTCAAATAAAATTCTAAAATTCTAAAATAAGTTATATTTGGATAGCTTATGAATTTAGAAAAATTTAGAAATTTGAACGGCTCAATTTGGAGTTAAAATGAGTAAGTTATGCTTATTTAAAAATCTCAGTTCAAATAAATCCAAAAATTGCTAAATTTCTGACAGGTGGGGCCCACTGCAGAATTTACATTTTAATCTTTTCTTTTATTGCTTAATCTCTGTGTCTATGGCCAGTAGGGCCCACATGTCAGTGAGCCTATTGCTCAGCCACTGACAAGTGTGACCCCTCTGTCAGTGGCCACAGGTGCTATTGGCCACTGACAGGTGGGACCCTAGAGGCTCTGGACCCACATGCCAGTAGAAGCACTGACAGGCGGGGCCCAGATGTCAGCCGGCCCACAGACCGACAGTGGCTGACGAGTGGGGCCCAGCTGTCAGAACGAAAAATAATAGAAATGGCTCAACCTCAGCGTGCGGAGCCGGGGCTTGAATGTGTGCCGAGGGAGCCAGGGGGGAAGAGATAGCGTTGGTAACCGTCTGAGCTCTCGGGTGTTTCTTACCCATAAAGGGTAATTATACCTTTTGAGGTATCTGCCGGAGGGGTTCGGGCAGAGGTGGAAGGAGGCAACGGTGCCGGCGGCGAGGGGTGACCGGATGGGTTCGGGGAAGATCGGAAATGCGATCCCGGTGCGGAGGAGATGCCGAAGATGGGGTCGGTGGGGTTCGGTGACGAGCGGAGGCGGACGGCGACGGGGAGGAGCGGCGGCGCAGCTCGGGTGACGGCGGAGAAGGCACACCGGCGGCGGAGAGGCTCGGCTGAGGAGTCGGGGAGCTTCGCACGGGCGCGAGGATGCTAAGGTGGCGGCGGCGGGCTCTGGGAAGGACCGAGGCGGCGGCGATCGCTCGCCGGAGAGCGGCGGAGCTCGGAGAGAGGGGGAGCACGGTAGCGGAGCGCTACGGTGCTCGGGAAGGGAGTGGGAGAGCGGAGCCGAGGGGGGCTTTTATAGGGCGGAGGGGGAGCACAGGCGCGGCAATCTCTCGCCGGAGATGGCGGACAAAAAAAGGAAGGGGAGGGGAAGAAAGGAAAGAGGGGGGGCGTGGAAGGAAAGGGGGCGCGAGAGTTTGGGGATTCGGTCGCGGGTTTCCAAACCGGAGAGGAGGCGGCGGGAAAGGGCTGGATTCGGCGCAGATTCGGTCGGCCGGAGCAAAGAAGGAAAGGGGAGAGAAGGAAGGAAAGAGGCGACGCGGCGGGGAAGAAGGGCCTGACCAGCGGGCCCGGGCGGCGGCGGGAGCGGGGCGCAGGCGGCTGACGGGCGGGGCCCGTGGGGCAGTGAGAGGAGAGAGAGAGAGCAGGGTGCGAACGGCGGGATGGGTCGGCGCGGGCGGCGTGACGCGCATCGGGCCGGCCAGGTGGCGGCCCGAGAGGAGGGGATGGCGGGGTGAAGCAGGCGATACGGCCGGCATCTGGCCGTCCACGTGGCGGCCAGAGGGTAGAGGAGGAGATTTAAATTTTTATTTCTGTTTCTAAGATTTCTAGAAATACACAGTTAATTAATTAAGCCTCAGAAAAATATGAAAATACTTCCAAAAATTCCAGGGAAATTCACAGAAGCTCCTGGTGACATTTTGGACTTAATGAAATTATTTCCAACTAATCTTGGTATTTAATTTTTAAACTTAAAATAATTTTTAAATTTTACAAATAGGTTTTAAATTCCAGAAAACTTAGAAAACCAAATAAATGCCAATAAATTCAAATACTTTAAAATAATTAATTTGAAATTAAATTTTTCAGGAAGAGGATTTTTGGGATGTTACATGTTTGCACCGACTAGAGTTAGATATGACTACTTGAGGCATTTCCAACTATAACTTTTCATCGTCATCTTCTGAGACTTTGTTTCGTCTCTGAGCAAGGTGTTGTTCCCATCGCTGAGAAGGTTACTATTCTAGTTTTAGAGTAGATCTCTTTTTTCATTACCAACTAAGACTCTATTTCTTCCTCTATGGAACTCTTGATCCCAAGACTATTTATAACCCCCCTCTAAGCCTCATGATAGATAGTGTGCACAACATAAGATATTTACAGATATAATATGCTAAGAGCGTTCTATAACTTCTTTCCTATATAGTGATTTCACCGATTATGCATCCGTGATTTTTTTTCCCACAAAGGTTTTTTACGTTAAATCTTTGTCTCATATTCCTAATTATTCTTCATTATTTATCTGGTCAAGTCAGTTTTCATAATAGAAACTATGTCAATGTCCAACACAAGGTGCTTGCTTTACAAATTTTTTAAAAATAAAAGCACTCAATATTTTACATCAAGTAAGCATTACTCTGTTTTCCTCTGCAATGGCATGCCAAAACCAAACGACCATGAGCAATACATGCCAAGTTCGAAAGTCATCTGTACGTGTAATCAGGAGGGTGCAGATCCCCTAGAGTACCCTTTAAATCCAACTTGTGATTTTTCATTAACTGGTTAAGTATCTGTGTGTTACAACAAAAATTCGAACTTAAACTAAACATTATGTTATAATTATATATTCTTACTCAAAAGAATAGGAGTTTGTTACTGTTTGACTATATCTACTATAATCCATTGAGAGCAATGATTGATATGACGACCATCTAACTAATTGTAAGAAAGGGTAAACATTTCATATATGCTACCTTTTGCGATTCAAAAGCACCAAACACATATATATCTTTTTTTCGTTTTTTGATAGGAAAGGCTAGTGGAGAGGCCCACCTGTTGACGCTGGATTTTTTTTCGGTTTTTTGGATGAAAGCCATGTAAAGGGAGAATGGTGAACCAACAAACACCTATTTAATATTATTAGAGATTATTGGAGATTAGAGAATAGGAAATATGAGCTGTTAACTCCTTTACGTGGCGTAGATCAAGCCACGTCACCCGATGTTCTTCCGTAGTCCCCACGTCGCCCTTCCCTTTCCTTTCTTCCTCGCAGTTACGGTGTTCTCCTATTGGGAACGAAAATATTCAGCTTAGATGGCGACCTCCAAAAGCAGCGGTTGCAAAGAAGAGAATTTTCTAATCCAGCAAAGACAGCGCTGCCATTAAAAAGAAGGCAATCGTCGATGAAGAAGAAAAAGGGAACAACTGCGCCAGAAGGAGAGGTACACGGATGACAACAAGAACGCCAAGATTCTTGAGGTGGACAACGGCTAGCCGCGGCGGTACGCTTCTAAGAGGCGCAGCGGGCGTGGCAGTGGCATCCGCCTCCAGGCCTCGTGCTCGATGATGATGATGTTTGTGTGACCAGAACAACCGGAGCATTGCAATCGGCCATGCCCGAGTTGCCCTCCAAGAACTCCAGAACCGCACAGCAGTCGGTGCTGTCAGCCCGCCGTCCGTGTGCAAGTCCGGCCGTCGACGTTGCCGAGCAGACCAGTGGGGACATTCCGCAGCGCGCACTGATAGTCTGATACTGCCCAAGTCCATTCCTTCTGAAATACTCCCCTTTGACTATACCAAACGGCGTCCGTTCTTGATCCATTGCTTCACGTATCGGTGGGCACTGGGCCTGTATCATGGTAAAATCATCCATACATTCCAAACTAATGTGAAACATATGATGAAGCTCCACAAGGATGCTCTCCTAAACTATTTGATTTTGAATCATTTGAAACATACAAGTCTTATTTACTTGGCAAAATGACTAATACACCTTTCATTAGTCTAGATGAGAGGGCAAATGACTTGTTAGCCCCTATACATACGGATGTATGTGAACTAATGAGCTCATATGTAACACCCCAGCTTAATAAATATCCAAGATGTCACATATAATTACTATCACTACCAAATTTAACTAGGCTTCAAGAATAAGCATTTAACATGATAGTAAAAATAAATTTCAGCGATACTGTAAACCAAAAACTGAACTTAATATGAACCAATACAAACATGAATCATAAACAGTCTAAATTAAGTAAAGCATTAAGTAGCAATATCATGAACTACAAAGACTAAGGGAAACCATAAATTGTCTAATCAATGCTATAGAAACTACTAATTGCTTATGGCCATTAATAATAAGTTGTTAGGTGGAGTGAAGAACTACAAGTATCCAATAAACCATGTCCTACATCTACCTGTGCATGTTGCCTTCAACGTTCGCTTAAAAAACAATAAATAAGAGTAAGTCCAAAACTCAGTAAGTATAAAGAAGAATAATAAACAAGCTAAACATCAATTTAACATTTTATATTCATTCACCCTTATTTCAATACCTGATATTCATCTTCATCAAGTTCCATACTTATAGTAATTTAAAATATTAGAATCAATGTGGTCAAAGATGTAACTTGCCTTGCTCCTCAAATGGCTGCTAGAACCCTCGTATTCGTTCAAAGTGTTAACATATAAAATTCAAATAAAAATCAAAAGTTTTATATAATATGAAATTTCAGGATTTTAGATGAATTTACAAAAAATAATGGGGCTAAATGGAGGAGAATATGCTTCTGGAATATTAAATTCAGAAAAAAGAGAGAGAAAGTATTCTTATGTGAATTTTTAGAATTATTTCATCATGTTGACATCATCCAGTTGTTAAATGAAAACGGAGGGTTGACATGTGGGCCACAATATGTGGACTACGTCCATAATTTCGGCTCGGTCTATGGTGAACTGGGGCATGGATGACATGGGTTCGTGGATGATGCGGCACTGACGTGGCTACCACACGGCTTGTTGGTCGGCGGTCGTGCATGGAACCCTATGGTCGCCATGAATGGTGGCACAACTACAGTCAGTAAGGAGCAGAAACAACTGAGGAAGTGTTAGGGATTCAATTGAACTATGGTTTGGTACCAGGAGGGACAACGATGCCTCGTAGTGAGGTCGAAGCAGTGATGAGATCACGGCTCCAATGAATTCGAGATCCCAACGGTATTTTGGGGTAGAGAAGGGGTAGACGTGGTCAGAGGTGATACGGCAAAGCTTGCAGTGACAATGGTGTGGCTCAGCTCCACTTGCTCCGGCGAGAAGAGCTTGCCAATGACCTCACCGGAGATCGAAGGAGGAAGAAGCTGACACTATAACACTAGGGCTTTCAGGAGGAGAGGAGACAGTGGGGAGTTGTGTTGCAGTGAGAAGTAGTGTTAGGGAGGGGTTTTATATTGTCAGACCCAGATTTTACCATTCGGAATCCACTGTGATTTTACTGCACTATTCCCTGGATCAGTAGATAGTGCTCACAGTTACAGTAATGTATATCAAAATACGTATCATGCGGAAGCGTAAATATAATAGTAGACTTACTCATGGGCCGATTAGGCCAAAATCATTAAATTGCAGCAGCGGAAGAACAAAGCACACAGGTGGGACCTTCAGGACATGCCCACAGGCAGCCAACTGGAGGTTCGCGGCCTAATTCCTGCCATCTTCGTCTTCTACACCATCTTGATAGCCGTGTTGCTGAAGCGTAGTGATTTGACGCCTGATGCTGGATTAGTTGTAAGAGCGAGGGTGAGCACAAACCACCGTGCTCCGCGAGCCAACACACAGAATGCAAGTAGATAATATGCATGGCTTATCAAATGAAGGCTCGGGTTATTTTATTTGCCTTAAATTGCATTTGAAATATGATACATAGAAATCTCCTGACACTTAGCAGTTTGGACTAAATCATAATATGTGAAAGGAATGCAATATCATCAATAGTGATACAGATCTTTCGTTCACCATATATGGCATCTGCACCATATGCTTATTTTTCAGCGTTATAACGCTTAACTTACCACTGGGACGACACCTAGGATAATTCAAACCAGGACCATCTGCAGCCCTTCACTTTTCCAATACCACCCACAAAGTTTTTGAAATAGAACTATATCTGGTTAAGTTCCCATGTCCGCCCTTGACCGTGGGCACAGCTATTCGAATAGTTTTGACTCTGCAGAGTGTGTACACTTTCACCACAAGAGACAATCAACTCGTTGCTCCCACACGATTCCTTAGTCATGTGGTTGAGCAGACCATCACAGTGACTTTTCAAAGTATCTAGTCCCTTTTCTCATTCACCTTATGGGAAACTGCTCACTTGCGGTGGGTCACATCTATGCACGGGATGTTTCCCCACAGTTACTAACACAGCCGGGCTTCTCAACTCCCCGCAACGCTTAGAACAGCTGGGAAAACTTCACCCTCCACCAGTGTCCCTTCAGGCCCCTTGCCATAGCATATCCACCTCTATCCACTACCGGTGAGATGAGTCCGGGGATTTCGATAAATTTACTTAGCCAAGTTGTACTTTACAGACTTGCGGTTGTACTGTTTTACACAGGAGGTCATGACAAGATTCAGTCCTTCGTATTATCTGAGTGGTTCTACCACACTCCATAATTTGTGCTTCCACTGCACCACATACCAGCCCCCAAACCATCCACTCAGATATTAAGCAAGTTAAGAGTTTTGGGAGCATAAAATAACCATGTAAAAATATACCAGTCATTCCCACCATGACTGTTCGAATACATTTCTCATGATTAAAAGTGATGCTTGGGGTAATTTC